>CP135546.1:360814-466335 GCA_032402905.1 Khaya senegalensis | reverse complement strand
TTAATTTTTATATTAATTATTTTATATTTTATATTTTAATTTTTAATTTAATAATAAAAAATATGTAAAGATTATTTAAATTAAAAATTAAAATTATTTCATAAATTAGAGACTTAAATTGAAAACATTTCAAATTTAAAACAACGAGGTAGATTTCTCTTTCCCATTTTGCCCACACAATGATTGGCAACAGAGCCGCAAGTTCAGGGGTAATTTAATAATTTATGCACAATATCTCTGCGTCAAAATCAAACTGGTTTCCGATTTGCAGGAAAAACTCTTTTTTTTCCCGATTCTCTGATTTCCTCTTCATTTCTGCGACGACCGATTCTTCAGGAGAACTCATCGTTTCGCTTTCAATTAAGTTACGTTGTTTTAATGGCGAGGAGGCCGGACGAGGAATACGATTACTTGTTCAAAGTAGTACTAATCGGCGATTCGGGAGTAGGCAAATCGAACTTACTCTCCCGATTTACTCGTAACGAGTTCTGTTTGGAGTCCAAATCCACCATTGGCGTCGAATTCGCCACCCGTACTCTTCAAGTAACTATCACTCTTTCTCTTCACTTCATTTTTAATTATTATTTTCTGTTTATTTATTCACGATCTAATAATAAGATTTGACTTTATTTAATTTTTTAATTGCGATCTAGGTTTGTTTAATTTATGATTTATCTTAATTGCAAGTAATTCGGATATGATCTATTTTTGTAAAAAAATTCAATATTTTACTTTTATTGGATGAATTGCTAGTTTTTCTGACTATGATGATTGATTTGTGTTTTTGTAACGTAATTTGTGTTTGATTTATCTTTTATGAGTTTTAATCAGATCAATTATGGCTTGTAATGTATTTGTTCGGATCCTAAGAAAAAACTTGCTAAGAAATGGCCATTTTTTTTATCTAAATTGTAGCATTTATGTGGAATAATTGTTAGCGAGAGCGATACTACTCTCATAAACTTGAATCCTTGGAAATTTTAATTTAAAACGACCATGTGTACTAAGTTCCTAAAGTCACGCCACTTTATAAATGATGAATTTTATGGGTGAATGAAATGGCAATGCGAAATTGTTAGCTACATATTGGAATGAAAAAATTTAGATTTAAGTTGTATTTTAGATGCAATTAATTAATTAATTAATAACTAATGGACCGGCAATTTTTGTCACTTAGATCAGCATTTAGTGTTTATTTGGCTATCTATAGAGGTCTATTGGTAAAAATTGGTATGTTAACAAAACTATAGGAGATTATCATTCCTTTCCATTTAGTGGAATGCTATTGTAATTTGGTTCACTCATTCTCTCCAAGGCACAATGGTGTTTTACTGAGTATTTGAGTTGGATCTTCTATTTATGTTGAATTTAGTGCTGCAAGTTGAACCAATGTAAGCCTTACGTGAACTTTTGGTGGGGTTAGCGTTAAGATTTGAGTGGTGCACAGTAAAAAATAAGTTAGGTGGTGTGTTGGAGAACTCCTTTACTAAAAGAAAACAACCTTTATCTTTATAATTTTGGTGGCCAACATCATTTGGAGCAACTACTCGTTTGGTCTTTTCCCTTGGTAATAATGATTTAACTTTACCTAGGCCCAATCCAAGTAAGCTGAATCCAAAAAGCTAAAGCTTGCATTAAGTTTGGGTGATATGACATGGTTAAAATCTTGGTGGGTTTCAAGTTGGAGCTTAGTATTATATTCCACATGTTGGCTTTGGGTTGACCTCTATGATGACCTGACCTACATGAGTTAACCTTTAAGTGTTTCATCCCACTAATGATCATTGAGTTTTCAAGATGCAATTTCTTGTACTTAACTTGAAAACTGATATATATGTTAAATCAATAAGAAAAGCCCGTTTATTCAGTTGTTGTAGACACATTTTCTTGTTGTGACTAGATTTATGAATTTTAGACCATTGTGTCAATATTCCATTATCCTTTTAGGTTTGAGAGACTGTTAAGTCAATAGCGTATCTTTGTTTTGACAATACTGCAAGTGCTCTTAGTATAGGCAGCAGAATAAATCATGGCATCTTCATGGTATCGTATTGTACCTCTACCTTTTGTAGCATTAATCATGCATGCTGCAGATAGTTAATTCATCAGCATATGAAACTCCAAAAGATGACAAAGGGGAAATTCTTTAGTTTAGGCGTATAATATTTGAAGAAACTATTACATCATGTAAAAAGGATTGAAATTCTGTTTGATTTGTCCAAAGTAAATTGTTCAGACTCAGAATTGAAATTTTGTCCTAAAGCAGCCTTTTGTTTTAGGCTTAAAGAGAGATCTGTGATTTTCAGGTTGAGGGAAGAACTGTGAAAGCCCAGATATGGGACACAGCAGGTCAGGAGAGATACAGAGCAATTACTAGTGCCTACTATAGGGGTGCCCTCGGAGCTCTTTTAGTTTATGATGTTACAAAACCAACGACATTTGAAAATGTGAGTCGGTGGCTTAAGGAGCTGAGGGACCATGCAGACTCGAACATTGTGATCATGTTGATTGGCAACAAGACTGATCTGAAGCACCTTCGAGCCGTTGCCACAGAGGATGCCCAAAGCTATGCAGAAAAAGAAGGCCTTTCGTTCATTGAAACATCTGCCCTTGAAGCAACAAATGTCGAGAAGGCTTTCCAGACTATTCTTTCTGAGATATACCGGATAATCAGTAAGAAATCGCTCTCTTCAGGTGAGCCAGCACCTTCCAACATCAAAGAAGGGCAGACTATTGTTGTAGGAGGAGCATCAGAGGCCAACACAAAGAAACCTTGTTGCTCTTCATCCTAAAGGTGGTATTTATTTACGACAATTTCTCCCCTTTTTGTTGTGTTCTCTTAATTTTTCACTCTTGCAGGGGTTTATTGTTTCAAATTACTTCTGTTTTATTCTGTTATCATTTCATGTTTGAACCACTTCTCGTCATTTGTTGCCGAAATACTGAGTGATTTTGTTATGGCAGTTTGCACTAGGCATGTTACTGCTTACTTTACTATTTACTTATATTGCTCAAGTACGATTCAATTTTAAGGCATTGAAGTCTGTTTTTGCCTTTTCTTTTGGTCTTAAGTTGTAATTATCTTCGGCAAAAACAGTATTTGCCTTCTGCGTTTGAGGAGGCTTCAGAAAATTGTTGTCTATCCAAACTCATTAATTTATGTATAACTTTGTTATTTGGTTGCGATTTTCAAGTTTTTAAGGGAGAATTGAGGACACGCTAACGGCCCATGCCGATAACTAACAACATAAGCATAACGTTTTAAAAGTTAGAGTTAGAGCCAGCTAAAGAAGCCGGAACCACGGGTCAATGTGGATGGGCCTTGATGCGGCAATAGTTGAGTCGAGTTCAGGAAAGTCCCCGGGCAATCTTCTGCAGAAGTGCAGTCTCAGAAATGAGAGGCTAGTGAGCGGGAATTCACTCGCGTCTGCGAGCGGCAGAGACGCGTGTGGAGCTGTTAGATTCCCATTATTTGTACTTGGCCGATAACGCAGTTATTCACATGTCTCTTCTAGCCAACAGAACGGGGCTTACGTCCTTGTGGTTCAAAACTTTTTTGGTAACATGTATCGTTTAGCCAACAGAACGGGGCTTACGTCCTTGTGGTTCAAAACTTTTTTGGTAACATGTATCGTTGATAAACGGAGCCGGTTCGGTCCGGCTTCGCCAGCGAAATCTCTCTTTACTCGCCTCTTTTGACTAATCCGACCCGGTTGGCAAAATCCCTCTTTATTTGCCTCCTTTTGGAAAGCTTCTTTATGTGAACTTTTATATTTTAATATTTAATAATTTGTGTTGAGAAATTACATTTGAATTATATGCCTAAGAGTGATAAGCGGACTCGTTTAGTTTGACCTAACCCTTAGAACTGAAGCTCACACGAGCTCGCAAGCCACACAATCCGTAAATTACTTTTCTAAAATTTTTTTAAAAAAATAACTAAAAAATAATTTAATTGATATTATAAATTCAAATTAATTAAGAATAAAAAAATTAAAATTATTTAATATATAAATAAATCAATTGATCAAAATATTTATATAAATATTTAGTATTCACTTATAAAAAATATATTTATAATTTATACATATATATATTAAAATAAATATAAATAAATCCTTGACCGACCTTTACTTCAACATAGACCGGACCTATTTGCTATACGTGCCTAATTATATTCTGTTGCCACCTTACATAATCGCCATAAAATAATTTTATATTTTACATATTTTGTTGTAATCTAACTTATCAATAATAACACTCAATTAGAGGCTACTTCAAGATAACCACGCCCAATAAACTCATTAAATTTACATATACTAAACTGGAGACTTGACTTATTTTTAATTTATTAAATTTTATTTTTATATAACTATTACTGATTATTAATTTTTGAATAATTACTCATACTTTCGTATCAGTATCAACCTAGGTGTTAGTACAAACTTTTAACACTTACGAATTCTAACCAGCCCAATCGATTAACACCTTTATCAATTAATGAATATTGATAAACAGTAATATCATTCATTCCTATGATTATTTTAGACATTCAACCCTTGTTGAACTTGATGCTTGTGAACATAACGAAGATGAATCTTATATTCGGCATATATATATATATATTATTGAAAAAACAAAAAGGTCTAAGATGGGTATGATTATGAAATTTAAAGACCACAAATAAAAATTTGGAGTAATGTTTGGCTTCATAAAGATGATCAATACATAACGCGTTCAGGTTTGACAAGAAAGAAAATACTTCATGACAATCAAATTCCACCTCCAAACACCTTCAAGAAATTGAAACCCCTCCCAGGACCTAGAAAATAAGTAAATTTTCTAGTTTTGATTCCAGCACAAAAACAAGTAAATGTAAATCTTCTAGGTTCGATTCTTCAAGCTTTGTTTGGATTGATAGAACGGCAATAAATGGAAAAGAAAAACTAAAAGGAAGAATACTTGTAACTGCACACTCTTATATAATTTCCACCATTTTCTTCTACTTTCTCTCTTTTATCATAAGACTTACTTAGACACAAATTAGGAATGCAATAAGCAATGCAAGTACTTTGTTGTCAAAGGGAAAACATTTAAAGCAGGAAATATTTCACAGTTCAAAGATTCATTTGATAAAGCAGTAAATATAGTTAGACAGTCTTACAGTCTGCCCAACATAACACTAAAATGATAATATTAATGGCTAACCACAGCAGTTGCTGTTCTGCTGGATTGGCTGTCCCTTCATCTGAACTGTTCCAGTAGCAGACTTGTTTGCAGTTGGCTGGTTACCCATTCTGCAAAAAATTTGAACTCAATTAGGGAATTATTTCACTGGCTACATTTTAACAAATGATTTAAGAAAAACACAACCTCGGTAAATTAAGCAGCAATCACGTGCTATTGCATTGCATGCATATTCTCTACCATAAAGTTTCATGATTCCCAAATGACATCAAATCAAAATAAATCTAGCACAGGAGACATATTGGGTCCCATCATTAAAATTGATGAGTTTCATCCGATGGGTGAAGCAGGGGCCATCACTGTGGGACTAGTCTATGATTACACAATCACCCGTAAAAATTGATGAGTTGCATCAGAGCTATATATCCTAGAAAAATCATCTAATATATCCGACAATGTTGTTTCAATTCTTTTCAATGTGTAGCATAGCATTCTTTTACATATTGGGGGTACAATTTTAGGCAGATGTCAAACTTTGAATCCTTCTACGCTATACAAACCAAAACTACAAATAACATGAACATTTTATAATCACAATTAATATATAAACCCTCCATAGTGTCTAAAGTGTCACTATCCTCAACTATGAGATTTCTCAAACACTGTATACTTTTTTTCCCCCAGAGTGGATAGTACCAACCAAAAACATTAGGTAAAAAGTTCAGTTACCGCAATTATCATCATGATGACATCTAACCAGAGATGATGGTAGGTAATAAGAATACTCAGAGCATTTTCAAATGGACTAAGGATCATTGAGTCTGCAATAAGTGCAGAAGAAAGAGTTGACAAGTGATATTACTTTTTCTTGATCTCGCCAGCCATGGTTAAGAAAGCCTGCTCCACATTGATTGAATCTTTGGCACTTGTCTCAAGGAAAGGAATCCCAAGCTCATCTGCAAATGCCTGCATTTCACTCAGAGGCCAAAAGAAAATTAGAAAACCAATGTCTATTTGGATGTACTGATATTCTACCGATAATTTCTGCATGTCACTTGATGCCAATAAATCAGCCTATCTACTATCTTAATTATTAACAAGTCATCAGAAAGCTCATAACTCCATCCTATGCCAAAAACTAGCTGAAACAATCCCTCTCAGTCATCCATACAAGACATCTCCAAAGTCTATAAATGCATTTTATAGGATAAATACCTTGGAAACTTTAAATCACATCAAGAATTTGAAAAAGTAGCATTCTTCTTAAAAGATGAAGCACTTTGACGTGAAGACCTTGTGGCTTAAGCTCAACACATAACATTAATCTAGGTCATAAGTTGAAAACCAGAGTCATATACACATAACTCAACCAGATAAATAAAACAAATAACAGATGTCTTATGCAATGATGTCCCCTAGAGAACAGCGCTGCTAGGTCTTTCATACATGACCAATTCCCATTGGATTTGATCATCTCAGAAAGAACCCGAGAAAATAATGCAGATCTCAGCCTTACCAATCATTTGAGTGAAGCAGTAGGAGCGAAAAGTTTCAAATTGAATTACAAGGGAAGACAGCCAGTAGCTCAGCCAAAAATCTTATTATTAGCATCCATGTGTGATCTAGCATCGTTATGCATGGACATACATGCAAATGGTTATCAAAAGAGAGAGAGGGAGGGAGGAAAAAATAGTCTAAAATCTAAACACAAATGGTAAACCAAACTTCCAAGACCTATGAGAACTTTTGTAATTGGGATTGCACATGTCTATAAGATTCAACAATGAATGAAAGCATGCACCAAATAAGATGGTCAAAGCCAAAAGAATTCAGTAAATATATTAGAGGAAATTAGATTCACTCATTTTGTGCAAGTTTTTACTTTTGAAAGTTTGTCAGTACCATTAACCACCACTAAAAGAAAAAATTGTTTATTAGGAACTTTTAAAATTTTTCAGGACCATTAGCCAACGCAATGTTTTAAATTTTTTCTTTTCTCATTATTTATTAGGAATTCAATTCCTCATATTTGTCGGAAAATACTCCATAATTGAGAAGATGATACAAGATGCATTTTAAATGAAGAGTCAAACTTGTGTTTTAGCAGATCAAATTCCCACCAAGCATGCACCTGTTAAAAGGTTAATTAAAGCATAAATACAATTTTATTAAACAATCTGGTTGAACTAAAACATGAAAAAAAGACACTGCAATTTTATTCAACAGGATTTATTAATAGCAGAGATTCAAACTCCAGTTACAAACTGCCCAAAGCTTGATTGCCCTGAGTGAGTAGAAGCTCATTAAGCAAATGCAATTTGAGGAAAGTTAAAAATTATATTCAAAGTTCATGAGACAAAAGTAACAAACCATACTTTTGCTGTTTGTGTGTCCACAACCTTGTTCTCGACTAAATCACATTTATTGCCAACCAGAAGCTTGCATACATTGTCATTTGCATATCTATCAATCTCATTCAACCACTGCTTAACATTATTGAAGCTCTCCATCTCAGTGACATCATAGACAATCTGTTGAATTCCAAAAACATTTAAGAATTCTCAGCACTGCTAAATTAATTGACATTAATTACACTTGATAGGCAAGTAATGCTTGATGAAAGACAAAAAAGGAGTAACTATAAATACATCCAGGTTGGTAATACACCAAGTGTAAATCACATTACATACAGAAAAGTAATGCGTGAACAAGTTTGGACCAAATCTAGGGAAATAAATTGCTTTCTGGTTTAAGTAAACCATAGAGGAGGGCTCCTTACAATAATCCCATGGGCTCCTCGGTAATAACTGCTTGTTATAGTCCGGAATCGCTCCTGTCCAGCAGTATCCCACTAAATAGATGAACAACAATCAAGTGTTAGACAAAACATAGAGAGCAAAGTACATACACATTCACTACAATTGAACTTATGAGATAAATCAGATCTCTCATCTCACCCATCTGTCCAGCATAAAAGCAAGGCAATTCAACAGTAAGCCAAAGTGAAAATAAAAAAGGCCACGTGGAAGAATTAATTGCCACCAAATACATAATCATAGGTATCAATATTCAAGTTCAAAAAAAAAATAATAATAATAAAAAATTCAGTTAAGGCCATGGTACCAATACAGAGAAACATTTTTATAGCATCACATTTTCATTCTCAACCAAAGCAAAACAAGCCAAGTTTAAAAAAAAAAAAAAGTAAATAAATAAATAAATCAATTCAAGATAAGCTCTTTTTTTCGGCTAACAAACAATATATATTAGTATTAAAAAGCAAGATTCAGAAAACGGTGAACAAGCTTTACACAAAAACAAGTTTTCACAGACCCATTACAGTTTATGGACATATCATCTCAAAATTAGTAGACAATCATGGATCTGAAAAATAAAAAAGGAGGCCACAGTTCTTCTATGGAAGGAAAAAAATAACTATAGACTAGGCGCATGATATTGGCCAAATACAAAATATTAAAATTCTTAAAGGTCCAATATAAAGTTGATTTTGACTCACAATCTGCAGCTTGATTGTCTTTCCATCTAGCTCCACGGTTCTTATTTTCTGCAAGAGAAAAAGGAAAAGTAAAATACCTAAGTCGACTGAACCTTTATGCACAAACAAACACACACATAAAACACATGCATACATATCATACATACACAAATAGACATTGATTTAAACATACATATATACACACATACATTCGCATCATACGTCATACAGACAAAATACATAAATATATGCGTGCATGCACATTCATTTACACACACACATTTACATACATAAATACACGTAGACGAAGAAAGAGACTCACAAAATCAACTCCAATGGTACTGATGTAGCTGTCGACGTAAGAATCATCCTGAAAATTCAAAAAAAGTAACAAACAAATTACAATTTAATCCCAAACCCTAAGTTTTTTACAATACTACAACCGAAAAATCAACGCTTAGTCACTACTAATTTCCTTAATTAACATCTAAAAGACACAAACACACGAAAAACTTAAAAAAAAAAAAAAAAAACTAAGGGAAATAAACTAAAATAGCAACTAATATATCCAAAGGAAAAACAAAAGATCAAGGGGAAAGTTAACTGACAGCAAATCGGAGAAGCAGGCACGACTTTCCGACAGACGAGTCTCCGATTAGCAACAGCTTGAACAAATAATCGCTTCAAAGTAAAAACAACAACATAAAATAACAAAAATAAACCGAGGATGTAAGTAAATGGAGTGAAAGTAAATTGGAGAAGAGGCAAATGAGTACTTACTATTCGTTGCTCATGATTTCAGTTTGAAAATGAAAATTTTGGATAGGAACTTCCTTTTTTTCTGTTTGGGGAGATAGAAAGAGAGAGAAAAAGAAAGGGAAAGTTTGATTAGGCTTGTGCGTGTAAAATGGGTGATCTTCTAAAATCAAACCGGTCAATCTTAGCTTCGTCCACCACTCTCACATCACTCGTTCTACCAGTCATTTTACTAATAACTAAAATGGATATTAACGCTTCGACCCCTTAATCTTTTTAGTATTTCTTAATAAAAAGCATAAACCTCAACTATGTTCAAATAGATCCCTGACTGCATTCAAAATGACGGAATTACCCTTGTAATATTAAACTTCGACCTCCACCGCTCCGGAGCGAAGAGCATTTTTATGATTTCGCATACCAATCACGGACCTATTTGATACAGATATGAAACTACATCCTCATTTTAGAAGATATAAAAAACTATAGGACCTATAAATTATGGTAATAATTATAACAGTAATCAAAAAAACAATTCTTTTTTCTTTCACACCCCCTGCGAAAATATTGTATTTTTAATGACAAAAATTAGTAATATCTCGTGATTATGTGCAATGTACTGTAATGCTCTAGGATTTAGAACTTCTCATCAATGGATCATAATTAATATTATTATTATTAAATATAGTCATTTTTTTATGTTTCTTTTGTTTTCTAACCTCTCCTTCCTTTCTTGATTATGGCATTGTAATTTACTATATTGCCCTTCACTAATTAAGAACTTTTTAACTCAAATCATTATTTTGAAGAAATTAATGATAAATGTATATTTCTTTTGAATGAATTAAACTAATTCTAATGATATTTTAATCATTAAAATAAAATTAATTGTAGACCAATGAGATTAAACTCTTATTTTAACCTGTAATTTTAAAAAAATGATTGTTTTGTCAAGAGTTTTTTGCGAGTTTTTTTTTTGAAAAAAAATTTTTTGACAATATAACTCAAATTTTTAAGTTTAGAATCGATAATTTTTACTCTTATTTATTTATTATTAAAAAATTTTGAAAAATAAATTTATATGAACATAATAGATAAATTCTATCCAACAATTTTATTTATTTATTTTAAATTAATAAAATTAATTTTAATAATATGCATATAGTTAAATTATAATTAATTATAGACCAATTTTCACTAAAATCATATTTCTACACGTGTTCTTTTTTTTTTAATTAACTTTTTAGTCAAAAGTCTATTAGAACTATCTTTTGTAAATTTTCAATTGTCACATAACTTGTACTTTTATGCATAAAATGAATGATTATTTTATTATTTATTTAATAAAATAAGATGCCTAATAAAAAATTAAAATGAGCTAATGGTTTAATTTTTATTTTTTTTATCAACTCAAAATTAAAAGGGATTATTTTAATATATCCCACGAAATTTGTTAAAATTACATACAAATATATATTTTAAAAAATTAATAGAAAGTACTTTCGATAATAAAATTCTTAATTTTAATCATTAATTGATTAATAGAATAAGTAAAATAATTTTATTTTAAAAAAAATAAATAAATTAAATAAATAATCTAAATTTCAAATCCAAGCAAAATCACACGTCCCAAATTTCAAAAATATATATAAATTATGAGTTAATTAATGTTATTTTAGAATTAAGGTTATTTAAGTCATTTGATTTATTTCTAAGTAAAATTATTTTAATATTTTTATTATTCAATTAACCATCAAAATTAATAATTTTATTATTAAAAAATATTTATAATTAATTTTAACAAATACATACCTACGTGTGATTATGTTAAATCTGATAGAAAATACGTGAAAATACAACAATCGAATTGAGTTTATAATTAATCTGCGTAGATTCCTTTGTTATTGGATCCGTGTTTCGGTGGATCCGTTAGGGGCCCAGTACCCATCCTAATGTTGGATCCGGCCATCATAAAATAATAAAATAAAAGAAAGAGTGCTGATCCAGTCAGTTGACACTTCCCCATGCAGCGCCACACACCAGATTTGCACCCTTACCTCTACCCCTTTCGGACGCTGCCACGTGTCACTATAAAAATACAGTAAAAACCTAGGTCCCCCATAAACCCTTGTCTGCTGAGCTAGTTCTTCTTCGCGTTTCAAAGCCGCAAAGAATCTCGAAGTAGAGTAAAAACGCAGTCGTTTCATTGTTTCTTTCGCTGGCTTTTTCTCACCTGAGGCAAAACGCGCCGCTTTTGCACCGAAATGCCCTTCGCTTATCGGCCTTGAATCACAGGTTTTTGAATGAACTTCCATGTTGTTTTGTAATTTTTTATTCATTTTTTCCTAATTGAGGTTTGGTTTGACTAAATTGAATTTGTAGATTGTATTAGCTTAGAAAAGAAAAAGCCGGGTTCTTTTTATTTAATCTTTTGTTTAAATTGTTGTTGGTTTCTTCAAATTTAGAGATTAAGCTATTGCATTGGGGTTTTGTTTAGCATAATGGTGTTACCTTAATTTAATGAATTATGGGTTTTGTTTTGTTTGTGGGTTTATTTAGTCAGTTAAATTCTTTTTGGGTAGATTTCATAGTTTGTGAATCAGAATATACTTTTGCACACACACTCACGCGCGCGCACGCGCACACACAGAGACCATTTTTTGTATGATTGAGTTTGCATCTTTCTACTTTCATTTCAAATTTTCTTTTTTACAGATGAAGATTGAGATCGCAATCAACGGGTGGTATTTTCTATGTGCATTAATTCTTTGATGTAATCTTATTTGTGTATTGATCTAATGGCGTAAAATTTCCATGATTTGCTTATGTCATTATTTTGTGGTTTCTGTTTTCTCAATGCAGTTTCTCTCAGTTTCACGATATGGCAACAGAAAGTGGGAAAAGCTTTGCGAGAAGAGACCGTCTCCTGGAGATTGAGGCGAAGGCCCGGAATTGGTGGGAGGAAAATGATGTTTTTAAGGCTGAATCATGCGAAAAGCCCCCGAAAGCTGGTGAAAAGTTCTTTGGCAATTTTCCGTTTCCTTACATGAATGGGTATTTGCATCTCGGACATGCATTCTCCCTTTCAAAGCTTGAATTTGCTGCTGCTTATCATAGATTGTGCGGTGCCAATGTGCTTTTGCCATTTGGTTTCCACTGCACTGGTATGCCTATTAAGGCTTCAGCTGATAAACTTGCACGAGAAATTAAGCAGTTTGGTAATCCGCCTGTATTTCACAAAGAAGTGGAAGAGAAAGAAAATCCGCTGCAAGAACCTGAGGATGGTAATGGAGATGCACCACCGGATAAGTTCAAGGGCAAGAAGTCTAAGGCTGCTGCAAAATCTGGTGGACAGGCATTCCAGTGGGAGATCATGCGCAGTTTTGGACTTTCTGACAGTGAAATATCTGAATTCCAGGATCCAGAGAAATGGCTCACATATTTTCCACCATTGGCCAAGGAAGATCTGAAAGCTTTTGGCTTGGGTTGTGACTGGAGGCGCTCATTTGTGACTACAGAGATAAACCCATTTTATGATTCCTTTGTAAAGTGGCAGATGAGGAAGTTAAAATCCATGGGTAAGATCATTAAAGATGTCAGATACACTATATACTCTCCTTTGGATGACCAGCCATGTGCAGATCATGATCGGGCAAGTGGTGAAGGGATTCAGCCCCAGGATTACACTCTCATCAAGATGGAGGTGCTGGAACCTTTCCCCACTAAATTTGCGCCTCTAGAGGGTAAAAAGGTCTTTCTTGCTGCTGCTACTTTGAGACCAGAGACCATGTATGGACAGACTAATGCATGGGTATTACCTGATGGGAAATATGGAGCATTTGAGATCAATGAAACGGATGTGTTTATTATCACTGAGAGAGCGGCCCTTAACCTTGCTTATCAGAACTTCTCTAGGATCCCAAAGAAGCCTACTTGCTTGGTCGAGTTGACTGGTCATGATTTGATTGGTCTTGCTTTAAAGTCTCCACTTGCATTTAACAAGGTCATATATGCTCTTCCTATGTTAACCATTCTAATGGATAAAGGTACAGGGGTAGTGACAAGTGTTCCCAGTGATGCCCCAGATGATTATATGTCATTGCATGATTTGAAAGCAAAACCAGCATTCAGGGCAAAGTTTGGCGTGAAGGACGAGTGGGTCTTAGAGATTGTACCAATTATCGAAATTCCTGAGTTTGGGGACAAGTCTGCTGAAAAAGTTTGCTTGGATCTGAAAATTAAAAGTCAGAATGAGAAAGATAAGCTTGCCGAAGCTAAGAGGTTGACATACTTGAGAGGATTCACAGAGGGTACCATGCTTGTTGGAGAATATGCTGGGAGGAAAGTCCAGGATGCTAAGCCTTTGATTAGGAACAAGCTGATAGAAACAGGCGAGGCAATTATGTACAGTGAGCCTGAGAAGCGTGTCATGTCAAGGTCAGGCGATGAATGTGTCGTTGCTCTTACAGACCAATGGTACATAACTTATGGAGAAGAAGAATGGAAGAAACTAGCTGAGGAGTGCTTATCAAACATGAATCTCTGCCATGATGAGACTCGTCATGGGTTTGAGCACACTTTAAGCTGGCTGAATCAGTGGGCTTGCTCAAGATCATTTGGGCTTGGAACTCGCATTCCTTGGGATCCACAGTTCCTGGTTGAGTCATTATCTGATTCCACCATTTACATGGCTTACTACACAGTAGCACACGTTTTACAAGATGGAGACATGTATGGGAGTACCATTGGTTCAATAGAACCTGGACAAATGACTGACGATGTCTGGGATTTTATTTTCTGTGGTGGTGCATTTCCGGAATCATCTAATATTCCATCATCTATCCTCCACAAGATGAAGCAGGAGTTTGAATATTGGTATCCATTTGATCTTAGAGTCTCTGGTAAGGACCTCATCCAGAATCATTTGACATTCTGCATTTATAACCATGTAGCAATTATGTCCAAGTGCCACTGGCCTCGGGGATTTAGATGTAATGGGCATATTATGCTTAATTCTGAGAAGATGTCCAAGTCCACGGGAAATTTTAGGACATTGAAAGAGGCAATTGAGGAATTCTCTGCAGATGCCACACGATATTCTCTCGCTGATGCTGGAGATGGTGTTGATGATGCAAATTTTGTATTTGACACTGCAAATACTGGAATCCTTCGGCTCACTAAGGAGATCTCATGGATGGAAGAGGTTCTAGCTGCCGAATCATCTTTGAGAAGTGGTCCACCATCCACTTATGCTGATCGGGTGTTTGAAAATGAGATAAATATTGCTGTCAAAATGACTGAGCAGCATTATGAGAAGTACATGTTCCGAGAGGCTCTCAAAACTGGGTTTTATGATCTTCAAGCTGCAAGGGATGAATATAGGTTCTCTTGTGGTGCTGGTGGTATGAACCGTGAATTGGTGCAGCGTTTCATGGACGTGCAGACTCGGCTTATCACTCCAATCTGCCCTCATTATGCAGAGTATGTTTGGAGGGAGATTTTGAAGAAGGATGGCTTTGCAGTGAAAGCAGGTTGGCCAGCAGCTGAAACTCCTGATCTGACCCTCAAGAGTGCCAACAAGTATTTACAAGACTCGATTGTTTTGATGAGGAAGCTGCTCCAAAAGCAAATTCTTGGTTCAAAGAAAGCCAACAAGAAAGGTGCTCCAGTTACGATGCTGACTGAGGACAAGTTGAAAGGCTTGGTGTATGTGAACGAGCAATTTGATGGATGGAAAGCAGAGTGCTTGAAGATACTGCAAAGTAAATTCGACAGTAAGACCTGCAGTTTTGCTCCAGATAAGGAGATATTGGAAGCATTGCAGAACAGCTCCATTGGTCAGGCTACAAACTTTAAACAGACCCAAAAGCTTTGTATGCCTTTCTTGAGGTTCAAGAAGGATGAGGCAATTGCAATCGGGCCTCATGCCTTGGATTTAAAGCTTCCATTTGGCGAGATTGAGGTCCTTCAGGAGAACTTGGACTTATTTAAGAGGCAACTTGGTCTTGAAGAGGTGGAAATATTATCTGCCACTGATCCTGATGCTCTTGCCAAAGCTGGTTCTCTTGCTTCGCTGCTGAACCAGAATCCTCCTTCCCCTGGGAACCCAACTGCCATTTTCTTGACCAGGTAAGGTAAAAGAATTAGTTTGAGTAGATATTTGTATATTATATGTTGAGAGAATTAATTGTCGTGCCTGCATTTTTGTAAATCACATCATGCTTTTATGATGATACTCTGATATTTGGCATCTGTTTTGAATTGCTTTTCCTGCATGCTATAGGTAATCAAAATGCTGTGTAGAAGAGATACCTGTTAAGAGTTATTTTCTGGACTTGGAAGCTAGTGATTTTGCTGAAGTTGTAACTTCAGGAGAAACTCAAGTGATTGCTAAGACAGAAGGCATCTTCAAGTGCTGGGGTAAATGCAGTATTCTGACTTCAACTGCTGGAGCACATATGGCATTTCTATGGATACTCACCGCCGGAAAAAATGATGGTATGATAGATGCAACTGCTTTTCGTTAGTGAAAGAACTTGCTGGTGCCTCTTATAGTTGACTCTTTGTTTCTCTTTTTTTTTTTCTTTTTGATACAAGCTGTTTTTGTTTTGTTGTGGATCTAGTAAATTATTGGGGAAATTTAGAATTAATAATATTGTTCACCTCGTTACAGCATTGGCTTTGTGCTGCCATTTTCTTGTTTTTCATTTCTTTTTGTACTGTGTTACTCAGGATGTGGATTGTCTTGGACTTTTGAAATATTTCTTACTTTCTGTTTTTGAGTAATTGTTTCTTGGTACTTGAAACAAAGAGCAAGTTACTGCAGTCTGCAGCAATAACTAAGACTGCAGATATTACACTTTGATCGGCCTGGAAACCAAGAATGTGAATGTGAGTGTGTAATCCACGCCTTTTTTCCCCTCGACTGTAGAGTTGCGGTGGTGACAGTGTCAAACTTAAGTTCACTGAGCGGGTTTGGTAGAATTTCTGGACTATCCGTGGAAACTAATGATGCTTGCTCGACAAGGGAACTGTGGGAGACTGTCCTCTGGTTGAGATGATTTTCCATGGGAAAAAGGAAAGAAATTCTGGATCTGAACTTCTTGTTTGTGTTATGAATATAAAATCTTATAGCTTCCTGGAAATGTTTGTGCAGAAGGCAGCTATTTTTTTCCCCTGGAACGAACTCAAAATTCACTTTGATAGAGATTTCTCATTTTTCCAGTATAATTCATGCGAGAAGATGGGAAGAAATAAAGAAACCAAAACTTTCAAAGGTACATAAATGCAAAAGTAGAAAGATAGGAATCCCAGCTGATGTTATTACTAATTTTAGAATTGATTCAAAGAAAATGAAGAAGTTTTCCAATATGCTTGTTGGATGTAAAATACTCAACCCAGGACTAATTTCTACCATGAAAATGGAAACTCATGTTCCCTTGGATAAAAAGGGAACTAAAAAGGCAATTATACTGCATAAAAAAAAATACTACTAAGGGCAGAATGGCCTTTCCAAACCATCCCTGTGACTAGGAATTGTAAAATGCCTCAGTCTTCCTTCCTGTTTTTTCATGTATCCTTCACACAAAAATGCCTTGGAGAAATTATCTTCTACCTCTCTGTTAACATCATGCACAAACACATCAGTCTCCCCATCCTCCCGGTTCCTCGCCATCATCCCCGCCGTGTATATGGCATTCATCCTCCCCGGTGCCTCCTCATAGTATCCTGTTGGCGCATCAACCATGATCAAGTCCCATTTTATGTCATAAACTTCATCAGGAAGTCCTTTCAGAGCAAGTTGGCACATAGAGTATTTAGGATCACCAACTGCTGTGCATTCAGGTCCTTTTCCGACTTCCATCAGGTTTTCTGCCTGGTTTACCTTGCTGTCATATTTGACATGGTAGGATTCCAGCATGGGAAACCGCCGCTTGATTTGCTCTATCCAAGCTTCATCTTCTTCCAAGAAAATAGTCCGGCCACCATAATTGAGAGCATTCCACATTAGGCTGTCATGGCCTAAGCCAAAAACCAAGAAGTTGCAGGGAGATTTCTCTTCAAGAATTCTTTCAGAAACTGAGATTTCCTTGAGCGTTTGTTGTGGGGTGATAGTTGAAGTTGAGTAATGAATAAGTGCTTGTGCTAAGGAACGTGGGATCTTTGTGCAAGTTGGGGAGCAATTTGTTGCTTCTGCTTTTTTCTTGGCATTTGATGCTTTTGGCAAAAGGGTTTGTGTAATGGGAGATGGGTTTTCTTTTGACAATGATAAACTAGACCTTAACACAAAGAGAAGCAAGAAAGCAAGGAAAACTCCTAGTAGAAGCACTTTGAAATTAAGTGCTTGATTGGCTTTTGGCCTCATTTTTTGCCCAATATGTTTATTACTTTACCAAAAGCAGAAGCAGAAGAAACTCAAGAATTGATCTTCTGCTGCAGCTAGGATAGAATTTGAGGGAGAAATAACTTGGAGAAGGAAATATGACAAGATTTTGTAAGTTGTATGCTTAGACATGAAGGGAAGAAAACATTCGGATGATGACGACAAGAGAGCTACTATGATTTTGCATGAAGCAAAATTGAAATGGTTGGTGGATCTGCCATGTTTGGTGAAGTGTGATCTATCATTTTTTTTTTTACTATTTTCTGTTTCTTGTTGATTTGGTGAATGAAATTTTCTTCATCATTTTCTGTTTGTTTAATGCCAGGTTGCTGTTGCTGCTATGTGTTTGGAAGACTTGAAAATGATGCATCTCCTCCTACACTCATTAATTGCTGAGTTGTTGTACAGAGATGGATTGTTTGTTTAATCTTACATTCATGATTTGTTGGTGATTGTGTGATCATTTTGTTGAAGTATCCAAAACTCAAAGACATGTTAAGTTGAAAACAAACTAAGGGCATTTTTTAATATTTATTTTGTATTGTAAATTCTTGAGATGGATCATGATAAATCTACAAATTATTTCTAAGTACATCTCCATGGTAAGTACATATGAATTGCTTTGGTCATTTTCACTAACAGATTGATCCCTTTAGAATTATTCATGATGAGTACATATCAATTACCTTGGTCATTGTCACTTGTAGATTGATCTCATCAGAATTATAATCCACATGCCAGCACAATGCAAAATAAAAAGATAAAAAAATAAAATAAATAAAATATAAAATTTACCCTATTATAATTTTAGTTTAATTTTTTTTTCAATTAAAATTAACAAAAGGTTCACTCATTTTTTTTAATATTTAATATTTAATCCTTTCATCAATTTTAGTGAGATTCATTTATTTGAAGCCTTAATTTATGGCTTATCAATTTATACGCTATTTAGGAATGTTTAATTCTAATAATTGAGAAATCAAAACAAAAAGAATTTTATAGCTATTGGTTTAATTGTAAATTTAATCAAAGGAGTGTATTAGAGAAATTGCTTGCTGAAAAATGAAATGCTGCCAAAAGAAGTGCTCCTTTAACTATCTTATCTTGAGAAAACACTTTTTTTAAACAATGTTTTTAGGTGCTTTGCAAGAAGCCCTTCTATTCAAAAGTTAAGAAGGCCTCAAAAATACTAAGTTTGAGGTGTATCTCTTGAAATGTTAATTATTCACACAAATAATCAAATCTGTGCTTAAAATTAATCAATGGTGTGCTTGAGAGAGAGATTGATGAAATGCTGCCAAAACAATAAAAATAATAATAATTATTAAAAAAAAAAAAAGCGTTTCTTTACTATTAAGCAACACTTACAATGCTTCAGGAAAACACTATTCTTTAAAAGAAAATTGTTAAGTGCTTTACAATAAACTCTTTTCTCAAACACACCCTAAAACACTGCATTGCATTTGAAGAGTATCTCTTAAGTTGAATAAAGAGGATAATTGAAGGCTGAGTTTCAATAAAAGAACTTAAATGAAAACAATAATTTAAAAAAAATTATAATTTTTTTAATTTGTAAAGATGTTCAAAATTTTATGTAATTCGTTCATGTTTATCGATTTATATTTGACGGTTATTAATTTTGTTTCACAACAGTAATTTAAAAGCTACAATATGTCAATGCAAATGGAGCCTATGTCATGTTTCACCATTTGCAAGTTAATGTGAAATATGAATCATTCACATGGATAATGATTCAAGTTTAGGTATGAATTATTCATATAAATAATGTTTCACCATTTAATAAACACTCACTTTTATTTCGCAGTTGGCGATTTTGTTTCACACAACTATTCCAAATGGCTCCTAAATCATATACTTGATAACACTTGCAACTTAACATGTAGAAACCAATCAACCATTCTGCTTTTTCACAAAAAGGGCATAGAGAAAATGTAGCTATCTGAGATGATGAATTCACTAGAATTTGGAAGATCACTGCAGAGAATGGGGTAAAATTTGAATTATATAAATAAAATTTTAGCTGTACAAGGCATAGCTCTAGGAATTGAATAATGCCAAAGAGATCTCTTCCTCAATCAACTAAAGAATATTGATTCTTATGTCCAAACTCAAAAGCCATCACCACATATATCATACAGTTAGCAATGGATTTAATTTGCTTTCCTCTATTCCACCTTTTTGAATCATTTCTAAGGCTAGAACTTCGTAACAAATTTCTGACCATAAAAATTATTCAGTTGACGGGGATGAAATCCATAGCCTCTTTTAGCAGTGATTGTAGTCAGATTTCTGAAAGGAATACTTCTTCCTATATATTAATCAAACCCATTCTTGATCAAAGTTTAGGCATGCATAATCTTTGCTCTGAGTGTCAACTGCCATTTCTTCCGTAGTTGAGAAGAGACTGGGTTTGTCCATTATTGCCATGGTTTTTCTGGGTTTTGCTCTTTTCTCCACGAGCTTTGCGTACAGCGTGCTGGATTTTTCTCTCATGCTCTTTCAGCATTTCCTCAAGGTTTCCTCCTGAAGGCATTAACGGTCCAGAATAATGAATCTGGCTGTTCTTGGAAGCATAATCTTGCTGTCAAACAAACGACTAAGAAATTAGTTCATAATTTCAAAGTTGCAATGAATGACAACGCTCTAAAACAGATAATGCAACGGTTAAAGCTGAATATTCAAAAACATCCTTACCATTGTAGACTCCCTTCTGGAAGGCTTTTCGTCCTTCTTATACGAAGACTTCAGTCTATCCAGCAAATTTTGGGACCACTCATGTGTGGAATCTTCTGACCACTGTGGGTTCACTCTAGTGCTATAATCTAACTCGGAATGTCCTCTAACTGCAACTGAATTGGAAAATCTGGATAACCCTGCTGCCCCAGGATGCATGTAAGATCTCAAATTTCTGTCATTGTTTGCTATCGTGCTCCTTGAAGATCCAAAGTTGTCAGGTTGCATTGATTGGCCAGCTAGGGAGCAAACATTTCGCGTGATGCCTCTTGGAGGCACGATAGGTAAGCCGGAAGCAGCATCCTCTTCAGGATTGTACTTTTCACTAATGCTTTTAGGATTATTCTGCTTTTGTCTTTTCTGTATTAGTAAAAGATAAAACTAATTAATTATTAGTGAAATTAGAACTTTGTAAGTATTCATAAAAATGCAGATGTAGCAGCTGTGGTATAGAATCAAGTGAGGTGTTAGAATAGAAAGTTCACAATGGATGAATTACCTGCATGGATGCCTGCAACTCAGCATTGGCATCAGGTGCCGGCACAGCCTTAGACTCTTTGGTAGCTTTTCTAATTGAGTTGTGACCACGTCCTTTACCACCAGCTGCTCCTCTCCTGGTTCAGATGCAAAAATGTTTATCATGAACAAAGGTGCAAAATTATTATTATTATTTTTTAAATTTTTACTCCACTAATAGCTAACTAAGATTTATCCCAAGCCATGAAAAGAACTATAAAGGACGGGATTCTCCTAAGTCCCTGAAATCAAAACTAGAAGACAACTGTAAAGAAATTTCTTTAACATTAATTCCACTGAGGCATCAGAGCTTTGTTTATAGAACCATAATGATTTCAGTAAGGTTTATTTTTATCCAAATCATTGAAAAAAGGTAAATCACATATAGGTTTAATAATATAAGATTAGGAAACCATCACCTTCTATCCTCATCTCGGAGCTTGGCATCAAACTCCTTGCTAGGTGGGTACTTAGGCAAACTAGATGGATCACAAGGAAGAGGATTTGTCATAAAGAACTGGAAACAGAAAGATCCAGAAGCAACTAATTAGCACACACAATCAAAAGAGTAAAGTCATTAAGAGGGTAATAAACACCAAAACTCAGACAAACTTACCTCACTTTGAAGTGCAGAAGAAGATGTTCCACGACCCTCAGGTTCTGTTGAGAGAAGAACATCCAAAAGAGACAAAGCTGAAGAAGGAAAATCCTTAAATGTCTCAGCAACACAACGTTTGTAAGGATGTTGAGGTTTGAAAATGGTGGCATGTGGCAATTTTGATCTCTTCCAGTACTCTTCGGATGGCGATCCACAAAGTTTGAAGATCTTATGCAGTTGCTCCACCTATAAAAGATAGATAGAGATATCTTTAAATCCCATCAAATTTCAGATAACTCAAGACTATACAGCATTTCTTGCAAACAGTTTTAGAAAGAGTAACAATACACTTCCCATTTCCTGAGTTGTATCTCAAATTTCTCATCCCACGTGTCAGCTGATGGTTGCAATCTTATCATATAACTGCTGCATCTATTTTGTTTAGCAAATTATTTCTCAAGTTGAATATTTGGATTTGCAAGTAGATCCATAAAACCAGAAAGCAGAAAAATGGTACATTTGAAATAATAAAAATGTTGGTGAGACTGTGGAACAGCATTTTCTAGCATTTTCCTGCTGTCCACACATGAAGAATCTATTCCTATTGAGTCTTGCCACAACCAAATCAAATTCCAAATTGCAAATTGCTGATCAAAGCAATTTGGTGCCCACATCACAGCAGGATAGTGAAATGTTTACCCCAATCCAGTAGCAAATTAGCTAATAACTGGTTATGGACAGAATTTGAGAGCAGCTCCACTGGCAAGGATGTTGACTAATTCACAATTTTTTTTTAAAGTAAAGAATTGAAAAAAAAAGAAAAGAAAAGAAAAGAAAGAAAACCAGGATAAAAAATGCAACAAAACACTACAAAACTATGTGTCCATATGCCTCACACACAGAATTGTACTGATGGGCATCCAATTTTGTTGTATTGCATGAAGGATGCAAGAGTTAACAACATTTGTTAGGCAATTGATACAGATGACGAAGAGTAAAGTTCAACTGCATATACCTAAATTAAAAGAAAAGGCTAGGAAAGTACCTCTGTTCTTCCAGGCATGATAGGCTTCCCAGCAAATAATTCAGCAAGAATGCAACCAGTGCTCCACAAATCTACTGAAGCTCCATAGTCTGTAGAACCAAGCAAAAGCTCAGGCGGTCGGTACCACAATGTTACTACCCGACTTGTCAGAGGCTGCTTCTGAGAAGTTTGGAAGAACGTTGCAAGCCCAAAATCACCGATCTTGAGAATGCCATTAGAGTCTATCAAAAGATTAGAGCCCTTGATGTCACGGTGCAAAATACCACGACTGTGGCAATGTTCTAGTCCATGAAGTAGCTGTTGCATGTAACATTTAATCTGCAAGACCAAAGGCATAAAATCCCAGATTATGTACAAACCAAAGAGATATTACTCTTAAGTTCACTCTCTTTCATAAAAATAAGTTCCAAGAAGGTGGTTGAAAATATTTCCATTGGATGAATATGCATCATAGCGACAAAAAATGTACAATATGAAATAAATATGACAAGTATGATCATTTCATCTTTGAAAGAAAAGAAATATTCACCACATTTACTACAATGGTCGCAATCATAAAGAAGCTACTTGTCAGATTTTTATGAAATCCATTAACAAATAGATTTTTCCACCCAAAAAGCACATTAATGTCATTGAACTTTTGTCTCAATTGCTAATATTAGAAGGGAAAAATGAAAGAACCTGTCCCTCAGTGAACTTAACCCCAGGTGTTGCTACAAGCCCTGCAAGATCATGCTCCATATATTCAAATACAAGATACAAACTTCCAGACAACCTTGAGGTAATTAGACCTTCGAGCTTCATGACATTTGGGTGATCGAGCCTACGCAGTATAATGATTTCTCTTGCCATAAAACGAACACTTTCCGGATCCATATTAGCAAAACGCACTTTTTTTAATGCAACTAATTTGTTGTTCTCCAGGTCACGGGCTTTGTACACACTGCTATAAGTTCCTTGTCCAATCTGTGTCAGTAACTTAAAAAATGTGAATGAAAACCTTAAAACATTGACAAAAACTTCACTAAAAATGTTTTATTTTGCAAAGGTTGCCAGAGGATCAAGCCTGAACTCAGCATTAGTTTTCTCTAATTTATAACCGTCCACCACAATAAAACAAAATATATATATATATATATATATATAACCATGGCCCTTTACATATGCTACAACCATAAAAGTAAATGTAAAATACTCAATATCTAATCCTATGCAAAATTTAAACTTTGGCAAAGATCTTCTAATTTTCATAATTCCCATTAGCAAGAATCAAAACTATTAAATTAAAAATAATAAATAAGCTAATATAAAATACTGTATAATCAGCTGACCTTGTCTAATTTCTCAAATGAGTCAGCCTTTCGCGGCACCCATCCATTGATGGCTTCACCGGCAACTGCAGTCAGCCAAGAAGGCCAACCAGCAACAACCTGTGCTCCTCTCTCTCCATTGCTCACGCTTGTGATCTTAGTTATCCGCGGTGGACCTACTTGCATTCCACCTATCCCAACATCCATTGTTCCGCGACTTTGCATCTGGCGCTCTGCCTTCTTCTCCCCCTCATCTGATGAAACTAGATCATAATCCGCAGATTTATCATTTATCAACCGCGTGGTTGCTTCATTTCCATTACCAGCTGTCTCCACCACCACAGCTACATTGTCCTTCTTGAAGAAACCCAAACGTTTAGCCTTTTTCTTGGTTAATTCTTTGTCCTTGGCATTATTTTCTGCAACATATTTGTTTGCTCGAGTTCCTTTCGAGCAAATGCAGCCCATAATTCGAATTCCAATTAGTCACAGTCTCTTTCTTCCACACGGGAAACAGTGTGATGAATCAAGTGATCCGTTAAACATCCCTTGATGGATACAATCAATAGACAGATTCCAATGATAGGTCTTTAAATATTGCAAAAAAAAAAAAAACCAACGCCACAAACTCAAATCCTGCAAAAATGAAAGATACCCAGATCCAAAGAAAACCTTAAAAGATTCAGAATTTGAAAGATCCCAAAGAAAACCAGATCCCGAAACAGCAGAGTCAATAAAATGATTCAAAATGCAGATGCTTTAGATCAATCTAGTAAATCCCAGAACCTAAACTCAGAAAAAAAAAAAGAAAAGAAATTCCCAGATTCCCAGTCTAATAAAACGAATCAAAAACCTCTTTAACTCTCAAAAATACAGTTAAACTTCCCGCCGAGAACAAAAAAATAACAAACCAAAATTCTGAAACTGTGCAGAGAGAGTTAAAGGGTTGCGCGTTTAAGGACCCGAGAATTTCTGGTCTGAATTTGGTAAAGAAAAACAATGAAGTAGGTATCCAACTAAGAAAGCAGAAAAAACTGGCCAAAAATTTTGCCAAAAACTTATCCAAGATTGCCTTATTTGGATATGAGAAATGAGTTGTGTGACATATAACAAACCAGAACAAATTAAAATTCAAAAATGAAAACACAGAGGTAGTGAAATGCGGATCTGCGGATGATCCTGAGAATGCGAATAACCAACGGATTTTTTTGGCTAACCATTAAGATACAGAGACAGAAGACAGACGGTTATAGTTACGTTTGGATTTGGGATTTTTTTTGGTAACACTTCATCTCTCACATGCAAAATGGATTATGTCACTGAAGATCGAAGAAGAACAGAACGAAGGAATTTTAGTTGAACAAGCACATAAATTATGTATGTACTAAAATTATATATACTTTTTGGTGGAGAAATTAGAAATATATAAATTGTAGTGTACTTTTTTATGATTAATCAAAGTTTTAATATTAATTTTTAATCCATGAGGCAAGAGATACAATCATATGAATAACTCTACTCGTACAAATATGATTTTGCTTATGATATATGCAAATATTGTTATATTTTAAAAATTTTATTATTGTCCACTTAAAATATTTTTTATAATAATTTAAAATAAAAAATAATTTAATTTAATAAATATATATAATTTAATTATTAATTTTAATAAGGCAAGATGATAAATTATTTAGTTATATATAATTATAAATTATTTAATTTAATAAAAATATATCAACCTATGTAATATAAATATATATAAATTGGTATTATAAATTTTTTTATTTATGTATAATTATTTTAACTGTGATGAAATATTTTTATAATTATTAAAAATATTGAATAAAAAATTTATAAAAAAAAATAATTTCAATGATCATGAAAATATTTTATAACAACAAAAATAATTATATATAATTAAATAATTTATAATACAAATTTGTATATATTTATTTGATATAAGTTTATATATGTTTATTAAATAAAATAGTCTGTAATTTTACATAAACAAATAATTTATTATTTTTTATTAAAATTATCACATAATTTATATATATTTATTAAATTAAATTTAATTAAATGTTAAAATTTTAAAAATAACTTTTAAAAGTATTTTTAATTAATCTTTTAAACTTTCAAAAAAGTATGTGAATATTAATATATAAAATATATACACACAATATTATTTTAGTTATTTTATTATTATAATTACTATTAAAGAGTACTATATGTTAGTTTCAAAAAAATTTTTATTTATATATAATTTTATCAAATCTTAAATAATATATTCGAAACTATTCCTAATATGTAAATTATTGAAGAATAAATTTTTGTAAGTAACAAAAAAAAAATTAATTTATCTCATCAATAACATCCTCATATTTTAAATACATATAATTTTTAATTTTTAATATAAAATTTGAAAATAACTATTAAAAAATAATTAATTACAATTACAATAAAAAATTAAAAATTAAATATTCACAAATACTTATTAAAATATTCGTGAATTTTTATTTGTACTCATTTTTATCCCAAATTTATTATGAATTTTATTTTTTTTTTCTAACCTATTAACAAACATATCAAATATATTCCATAAATATTATGTACCAGTGAATTTGTAATTACCTTCTTTACAAAAAAATGAATAAAACGGTTTAATTTTATTCAAAATTAAAATTTATTTTAAAAAAGATTGATTATTAAAATTTTGAATTAAAATTTATTATATTTAACATAATATTGTAGGAATTTAAAATGTCATGATTTAATGGGTCATATGAAATTATATTTGAGATAAGAGATTAGAGTAAAATTCTCTCAAAATAAAAAGGTAATAAAAAATAAAATAACCTTTCTCACAAAATAAATAATAATAAAAAAGAAAAACCATAGGCTCGTACACTAGTAAATTAGATTGTCACAGCCAACAACCCCTGCTGCTGCTCCTTCATTCTTACTCTTTTTCCCTCCTCAAATTCTCACCGTTAGCCGGTTTCCGTCGTCAAATCTAGACCTCGACAGTTTTCCCGCCATGCTTATTGATGCCGTTAGTTCGCGCCATTAAATCTCCAGTGAATATTCTACTTTACTTTTTCTCGGAGAAAATCTGAGTAATTGCATTTACAGCGAGTCATAACTCAATTTTATGACAAACTTTTTAAATGGTCTGGTCCCATGGGCTGTTAGCGTTAGTTTTACACTTGAATTTTAAAATTAGGAGATAAAACGCTAATGGGAATAAAAGAAATTCCAATACCCACATCTGCTTTTTCAGCATTCTCTATTGAATAGATTTTGGTGTCAGGATTTTAGTTTGATTGAATTTGAACGTAGTGCTGGCGCCGGATATGGAGATCAAGTTAACATTTCCGGCAGATAGCCCTCCGCTATCGGTCATTGCGGCAGCCAAGCTCGCAGGAATCTCTTTAACGATTGATTGTTCCGGCTCTGCTCCCATTTTTCACTTTTCCAACGGGTATTTGTCTTGTATGGCTGCCTTTTTGTGTTTTCTCAATTGTTTTCATATGTGTTTGGCGAAGTTCTCTGTTTGGGTTCATGATAATTGCATGATTTTTCAACTTTTGTGTTGCTTGCTCTCAGGTTTTAAGCCGAGAAACAATATTTCGGACTTTTATTTTAACCGAATTTGTGATATAGGTCAAAATTGTGTGGAACATATGTTCTGCTTCGTTATATCGGCCGTGCTGCCAATTTGTATGGGAAGAATGAGTATGAATCTGGCGAGGTAATTATGAGCGTTATTATCTTTCGTCAAATCAAGTTTTGCTACGTTAATTTGTTGACTATTATCTTTTACTTTTCTCTTTGGTTCAGATTGATGAGTGGCTGGAATATACGCCGGTATTTTCATCTGGTTCTGAATTTGAAAATGCTTGCAGCTATGCGGACAAGTATCTTGAGAAGCGTACTTTCTTTGTTGGCCATTTTTTGTCAATTGCGGACATCGCTATCTGGTCCGCTCTTGCAGGTAAAAGTTTTAAAGCTTGTTTATTTATCTTTGCATAGGGTGCCGTTAAGGTGCATTTAAGCTTTACCGCAAAGTAAAATATGAGGAGCATCTACTTTTTACCAGATTGATTACTGTAAGGTTCACTGTTGGGCTCAGTTTTGTTTTGAAAGAGAAAAGAAACTGACTGTTAAAATACCCAAAAAAAAAATAATTTCAAATTGTCTTCCAAACGAGTGCATGTGCACATTGCAGTGGGTATTTGCTTGGCTTTGTGACATTCTATCTCTTTTATTGCATTCCTTATTGGTCAGCAAGAAAGGGGTCGGGAATTTCTGGTCTTTATTAATGAGTTCTGGACTAACAATACATTTGACAAGACCTAATCCATTGAATATTTCATCCTTATTGGAGGCACCAAGATTGGTAGAGGGCGTGGGCACTTGTAGAGAATATGGCATGGTTTTACCATTAACGCATTGAATTGTGTTATGTGAAAACCGATAGTATCCAAGAGATGATACCCCATTTCTTCCTTTCACGGTTTCAGTTGTTTGGTGCACTGATAGATCATTCAAATGCATTCTTTTTTGGATTGTAAGCATCTGAAATCTTGTTATTCTATTCTCTTTATATGTGTTTGACATTTTGTTTATTGCAGGAACTGGGCAAAGATGGGAAAGTTTGAGGAAATCAAAGAAGTACCAGAGTCTGGTGCGGTGGTTCAATTCAATATCTTCGGAATATACTGATTCTTTAGATGAAGTTACAGCAACATATGTTGGTAAAAGAGGCTTGGGAAAGCCAATGACAGCTAAACCAAAAGACAGTGTGTCAATCAGCAACCAAAAGGTGTGAATGGGGATATTACTGAGAAGGGAAAAGTAGGAAATCGTCCTTCTTTTGAAGTAGATCTTCCTGATGCTGAAATTGGCAAGGTGCACTTGTGATTTGCACCAGAACCAAGTGGTTATCTTCACATTGAGCACTCTAAAGCAGCACTATTGAACCAGTATTTTGCTCAACGGTACCAGGGTCAGCTGATTGTCCGTTTTGATGATACAAATCCTGCTAAAGAAAGTAATGAATTTGTGGAAAATCTTCTGGTGGATATTGAGACGTTGGGTATCAAGTATGTAGCTGTTACATATACTTCAGATTACTTCCCTGATTTGATGGAAATGGCTGATAATTTGATTCGTCAGGGCAAGGCTTACATTGATGATACACCCTGCGAACAAATGCAGAAAGAAAGGATGGATGGGATTGAATCAAAATGCAGAAGCAACAGCGTAGAGGAGAATATGAAATTGTGGAAGGAAATGATTGCAGGATCCGACAGGGGTTTGCAGTGCTGTCTTCGTGGGAAGTTGGACATGCAAGATCCCAACAAATCACTTCGAGATCCAGTCTATTATCATTGCAATCCAGTTCCCCACCATCGAATTGGGTCCAAATACAAGATATATCCAACATATGATTTTGCTTGTCCTTTTGTTGGTGCTAAAGAAGGAATAACTCATGCACTCAGATGTAGTGAGTACTACGATCGCAATGCTCAGTACCATAGGATCCAAGAGGATATGGGAGTAAGAAAGGTTCACATTTATGAGTTTAGTCGGTTGAATATGGTGTATACACTTCTCAGCAAGCACAAGCTTCTCTGGTTTGTACAACATGGAAAGGTTGATGGATGGGATGATCCATGGTTTCCCACTGTACGAGGAATTGTGCGTCAAGGTCTGAAAGTTGAGGCTTTAATCCAGTTTATTCTTGAACAGGTAAGGGATGTAGCAAAACTAGAAGTAACTCTCAAATGTCATTATTTTTCTGTTCTTATTTCTTAATGCATTTACTGTATAATCCTACATTCATAAACTTGTACCCGCTTGTTGTTGCTCGTTGATACTGTCCTACTTCCTAAGAAAAATAGTCAATTATAAATGCAGTGCACAAATTCACCTTAAATTGAGGCCTTGAGCGTTCAATGTTCCTAATGCCAAAATACGTTCTCAAAACAAATTGTACGGCAGTAATAGCTCATTTGAATTGCTTGTCTTCTGAGTTGCCAAAAGGAATTAATGCCTCACTAGATTTATGTTCCTCTGGCAATACAACAGCTTAGTTAAGAAACATTTAATGTCAAAGATTAATCTTTCTTCTTTATTTTGCTTGATTGTGAAGTAGCTATATTCTTATAGGGTTTGCACTCTAAAGGTTGTTAGTTTTCAGGCTTTAGGGGATGTTTTTGTACAGATGAAATGCTACATTGTCGGGATATGGGTTTCTTTTTGTTCTTCAGGACTTCTCATCCTTGTACCTTTTGGACTTTAAATCCCCTCACCTGTACATTTGTTTACAGTTAATATTAGTCCTCTTTTGTTTCTTAGAAAAAAGGGTTCTGATTCTTTACACTTTTATATATGTTTTGCCCTGATATCACTGTACTTCATATGAATAGCAGAATATTAATCACTGTATCCTTCATCTTTTAGGGGGCTTCAAAAAATCTCAATCTTATGGAATGGGACAAACTTTGGACTATTAATAAGAAGATAATCGATCCGGTGTGCCCCAGAGACACCGCTGTCATCGAAGAACAACGTGTATTGCTGACTCTTATTGACGGTCCTGATAACCATTTGTTCGCATCATACCAAGGCATAAGAAGTATGAAGGTGCTGGAGAAAAAGCCACAACATACACCAAAAGGATATGGATAGACCACACTGATGCGGAGTCCATCTCTGTGGACGAGGAAGTTACTTTGATGGATTGGGGCAACGCCATAGTGAAAGAAATCAGCAGGGACCAGGATGGAAATGTCACACAATTAACTGGGGTTTTGCATCTTGAAGGGTCTGTCAAGACTACAAAGTTGAAACTCACCTGGCTACCTGAAATAGATGAGTTAGTTAACCTCACATTGGTTGGGTTTGACTATTTAATCACGAAGAAGAAGGTACATCTCAATATTGATAATCAGAGTTTTTCATCCGCATGTTCTTTCTATTGCTATAGAACATGTGATTCTCAAAAGTGATCTTTTGGTGTGTTGTATTTGTGATGAGGTTTTTTATAGAAATTTCTGAGTTCTTCTATTCTTACTTTCACATCAATATCAATATTGAAGTAAAATGAAATAACCAAAACCTTGAAAAGGATACTTTGTGGATGAGCTGGTGTAATATAGTTGGGATAGGATAATAATTCAGAAATTGAGACAGAATTGTTTTAGCGGGTGTTCTGAAATTTCATTGAATTAAGTATATAAAGTTTGTTTTTTAATTGATGCTTGTAATCATTGTTGTTGCAGCTGGAAGAAGGAGAGGACTTCCTTGACGGGCTCAACCCATGTACAAAATTTGAGACCGCAGCAGTTGGAGATTCCAGCATGCGAAACTTGAAACGTGGAGATGTTCTGCAGCTGGAGAGGAAGGGCTACTTCAGATGTGACGTTCCTTATACTAGACCTTCGAAGCCTTTAGTTCTGTTCGCAAACTCGGATGGGCGGCAGCAAACGGTCTTAAAGTAAGACCTTTACCATTAAGATTTCCACTGTTTGTACTTGTTCAATTTATCTGATATTAGGAAGTTTAGCTCGCTCACCCCAGTTGTATCTCTTATGTTCGGATACACACATGAATATTGTTGATTTTAGTTTCCTGATTTACCTTCCTGGGTCCTGGCTGGACTTTGCTTTTTAAATTTTTATATTGTCAAGTGCTGTGGCATTGCGGTATGATATGATGTACGCCAAGTTTTAAAAGAAATTGCAGCAGATAACAGGTTAGAGATTATGTCCAGATCTCATTCTGCCTGTGGATTGAAACCCAGATGACTTTTCTCCAATTTTTTTCAATTCTTCTGCTGTAATCTCCGACTCTAGCATTTGAACATAAATTTGAACAGTTGAGAATAACAATGGAAGAGTTGGAAATCTTTAAGAATTATGCGGTTTGCTGTAACCTTGTTCTGCTAAAATACATTCAATTGTTAAAATTCAATTTATGTTAAAGTAATTACAATTTTAAAAACGGCATTCAAATGCTAAATTTCTTTTTACTATTTTTTAAAATTTTATTAATCGAATCAGAATCAGCAACTCTTAGCAGATACATTTGATTTTGGCACCTGATTTTGGATCAAGCGCCAATTTTTATTTTTTATTTTTATTTTTAATTAAATTTTGACGCTGAAAGCGAAAAAATGAAATTTCAATACTTCAAGCCTAGGCCAGAATCGCACCGAAATTCAACGGGAAAGACGAAGAAGACCGAATCGAACGCCTTCCAGAAACAAGGCGTGTCGGTTTACGAAGCCGGTCGGATTCCGTGCGACAATCGCATTGAATCTCATCAGTCATCTCAAATCACAAGACGAAAAATCTGAGTAGATCAATCGCGATGCCTCCCACAACTACGTCGTTTTGGTTGGAGGCGGCTACTGCATCCCAACGCCGACGTTTTGTCTCACTTCGATTTCACCTTCAAGTCTCTCTCCTATCAGATTGTTAGTATAATTGAATTGTTGCTATTGTTTTCTAGTTTGAGCTGAATTATTGTTGTTTTTATCATAATTATGCTGGAAAAAATGTTGAATAAATCAATTCATTGCTGCTTCATATCATGAAAGACGAGTTTCAGAATATATATCAGTTTGATAATGTGGACGATTTGGCAATCTCATTGGATTGCCGCCCATAACAAGTTCTTTCACATGGTAATGATTAATGTTATTGTTGCCAGTAAATTAAGATCAAGGATGATTAATATATTATTGTTGTGCTTTCATTATGCAGATTGTTTGTGTGGGATACTGTAAGGAGTGCTGATGTGCACAAACTAGCTGTAAAAATGTCGAAGAAAGGGCTCAGCCGATTAGGAGATGTTGGACAGCAGTTAGTGCTAGCATTTTACACTTCGAGGACTGTGCACTAGCTGCTGGTAACGAGATAGAGTTCCTTCACATTCCTTTTAAGTCATAATCCTACTGCTGCCTGAACTTCGGGAAGAATTTACTTTTTGGTTTTCTTTTCTTTTTTCTTTTCCTTTTCCTTTTTCTTTGCCATAGGTTTGGTACCCATCCCAAGGGCCTTGTAACATGAGGACTTCATATTTGTACTGTTCTCTTTTAGATTTTTCCTTTTAGTGTCCCAGGATAGGTGAACAACCATTAAAATGCTGATTTACTCTATATGGTTATTGAGGTGAACTATGCTTCGTGACTCCATCTTCCAAGGCAGATCTGAAAACCCAACTGTGTATTGTAACTCCAAATATTCCATGGTGTTTCTATAGATGAATTCTCCAGTTTTTGGTACAGCATAAAGTGAGACCACATTGTGCTTTTCTTTTTCAACGGAAATAGCATCCTACCTCATGCACGGATTTTGGTTTTGTGAAGGATGCTCAATTAAGGGTTTTCAAGTGACCTAGCGTGGAAATTATTTCAACGAGTCTCAAGCTCATGCTCCTGTGAAGGATTTATCTTTTGAATTTGCAGTATTAGTTTAATTTGTTAAATTGTCAGTTCATACACCTGCAAGCTTGAAGAACAGAAAACTAATGAACTGCTATGTTTTTTTCATTATCTTGTTCTGATGGTAGTCTGCAGTAGTTATCTTGCAGGCCTGATGGAAAATTTCTTGTCTCCTTGGGAAACGTGGCCCTGGTAACTATGTGGCCTGTTGTAGCTTCTTTACCAAAGGAAAATGTAAGAAATGAATTCTAACAACTTATTTAATGAACTATTTGTTTTCTTAACCTTTTGCTGACCAGCACAATCCTGGCTCCGCATGCTAATACGCTGCTTCACGTCAAGGAGATTTCATTCGAATGTTGCTAAAATGTACTGTATAGTGTTCTTCAATGAGGTTGTTTTAAGCGTTTGCAGGAACTAAAAGACCAGAATGTTACGATTTACAACCATCTGAAGGGTTGAGTGAACAAGTTGACCTATATTTGTTTTACAAACCATGATCATGTGTTTGATGCACATTGCAGAAAAAAACAATATTTTCTTTTGGATAATTTTTGAGATTTTTTTTTTATCCTTCTCTTTATTTACAGTTGATTTGAGTTAATGCTCCTATACATGGGCTCCAAACTTGCTAAATCTTCTATGTGTCCAGGACGAGGCTTTTTTGCATTTTGTAGATTCACTCCAGTTAATGATCAGCATTAGGTTCTGCTCATTGCTGCAATGACAGGTGAATTTTCAAAACTAGCCATCATGAAAATCATTTCTAAAGCAGACAAAGGTGGAAATATTGTGACATAGAATTCAACCTCCTGGAAGAGGATGCGCTCAAAGGAAGTAGTCTGGAAACCTGTTCTTCCTTCAATGTTTCTGCCAATGGAAAACTCCTTGCGATGTAAAAACTTGTAGACTTTACCAGTTTCAACTGATTGAAGACATTTTTGAGCACTTCCATGAGAAGTTTTAACATCTTTGACTTGTGATTGGTTGATATACAGTGGGACGGCTCAAGGAGACATTTCAACTATAAGTTAAAGCATGAGGTTCACACTAATCGAGAACAATAAAAGCGGTATGCCCCATACCATGATCTCATCATTTGATAGCTCAAGCAATTTTCCCATCGTTGCTGGTGCTTATTGAATTGGAGCAGCCATAATCCATGTTTCACATTCAAAGGACCATCACAGTGACATAATTCTCTCAGCAGTTGGGTAAGGCTGAAACTGGTTTTGGATTCAGATAATTCAAAGCTCACTTTCTTTATTGTGCTGCGATGACAGTAACGGATATTATTCCTTGAAAAGAATATATATAATATAATCCATGAGAATTGTAGGCAATAGAATGCAGAGTTTTAGATTGTTTACCTAGTACGGCCTTTTCCGTTTTGTGTTCTGTTGCATCAGCTTGAACATTCCAAACGGTATCATATGCTCTGTTGCATACTTCATTAAGTTTGAAAGAATCATTCCTCAGCTGCATATTTTAGATTGATGTTCAAAGTTCTCTATCTTTTTGTACAAATGAAGCAAAATGCTTTCCTTTCCGCATTCATCCTGTTAATCATCCTTGCATCCATTACCATTCCCCTCATTTGCTTATAGTCTTAATTTTCGTCTGTAATTCAAAGATTCAAGTTTCTCCTTCGCTCTAGTTAAGGCATGAAAAAGATAAATGATGTCCTCTCATCTGGCATTTTGAGGCAAAAATATCAAATGGGTTGGCTGCAAAGCAATCATTCAGTCATGCTGTATCCTTCTTGTCATTCTATAAATTCAATGCAGCTTTTGGTTGGCATATCGCTGTATTTCAATTGCAAAATTTAAATAATTCAAAGAGAGACTCTGCAAATCTGTTCCAATTTCTCAATTATAGTAATTAAATTATCACTAGCTCTATTTCTTTGGGTCTTTATTTGTATATAATCATCATATATTATTATAATAAAATTTGTGCAATTCTTGCATTTTATCCCTAATCCAGTTTTAGTTTATCCTTAATCCCACGCTGGTTAGCATACAACTTCATCCAACCAAACAAGTACTGCCGATAATCGAGCTTTTGGTTTTCCTAATCCTGTACCTGACAGGAGATCGCTTCGTCTTACCAAACAGACAGCGTCTTAAAAACAAAAAATTAAAAAAGAGATAATAGCATTCAAATCCTGAGTTTTTTCTTTTTTGACAAATAAAAGTAATTTGTTTTGTTTATATCAAATAAATTCATGACTTTTAATGAAATAATCAAATTACCCTAATAATATTAAAATTTAGGTTCGAGTTATGTTAGATGATACACTCGTTGTAATATAAAATTTTAAATTTAAAAATTTAAATATAAAATTGGAACGTTTAAAAAAACTAAAAACACTCTCTTGAATGAATGGTGAAAATCATACAAAGGGATGCTAAATGGTAATTCAATCATTTCAGTGGAGACTGAGGACTATTTTGTATAAATTAAAAAAACTTGTGCGTTTATTTGTAAAAATACAAATATTTAGGGAGCCGAAATTATACCTACAATGGAAAATGAATTTTTTTTTTACAGAACGAAGAATAAAAACGAAACAAAGCAAGTGCCACGTAGGCTCGGTGTAAAAACAGAAGCGAACCTCTTAAAAATCCCAAACCTCCAGGCTCGGACTCTCTAGACAGCTGGAGACAACCTGTCACCAACAAAGTTCCACTCACCTATTCTCCTAACTGCGTTGTTTCCCTCTCTCCCTCTCTCTCAATCTCTGTCTCTTCTCTCTGTTTCTCTCTCCTTTCTCACTCCGTTCTTCCTCATTCCGGCTTAGGGTTTGTTGATCTTGGCGTTCGTTTCTCGGATTCCTGTCTACAGCTCGCCGGATCAAGGTTTCGCGTTTTGTAAGCTTTCTTTTGATCTAACTTTTGTCCATTTTCTTTCTGTTTTGCGCCATTGATTCTTGATATCATGTTTCTAAGCTTACGTCGTCATTTTGTTGATTATCTTCTGATTTTTTCTGTTTTTGTTTCATCTTTCTTTTAGTCGTAGTCTCCATGTTTTTCGTTTGGTTATTTTGTTGTTTCTTTGTTTTTCGGTCTAAATTGTTTGATTGTGTGCGTTGATTACTGCGAGGTGCAGATTTGTTGCTTTATTGTTGATGATTTGGCGCCAGTGTGGTTGATGAGAAAGGGAGGTAAAGTGAAAGAAACGAAACTATGAATTTATGTTCTTTGATCATTAAAAATGAAAGTAAAATAGAAATCAAACCTGAAAAGAGACCTAAGCCCGTGGTGAATATTTTGTTTGGATAATTTTAATATATTTCCTCGTTCTTTGGTATTAGGATATTGTTGCTTTTTTGAATATATTTCCTAGTTCTTTGGTATTAGGATATCGTTTCTTTTATTGTGTGTTTGTATGTCAAGAAAATACAATGATAAAAGATGGTAGTAAATGATAGGGTTCTTATGTGGCTAATAGAATCCATCCTCTAGTTAATAATTAGTTTAGCAACGTTGGTTATCTTCAGTCATATTTATAATATTCTCTATATTTTTAGATGTGGATATATGTTAGTTATAATGGCATTGTAATCATTAGAATTCTTGTATGATTAACGAGGTCCTTATTTGGCTAGTTTTAAGGAGGAAACTTGCCTCACTTGTCCGTTTGTGAACCAGTCCTAACTTGTAGAGGCGACTAAATTTAATTTTCTATATGACTTATGGTATTAACTCTCATTTATATCGTTGTGAAAGTTCATGCTGTTTCTTACTAAGTAATTAATTGTTTTAGTTAATATTTTCTTGGAAACATGTATGATAGCTTCAGCTAAACGGCAGTCGGTGTTAATGATGTTTTATATGGTATCTCTGTTTATGGACATGTTACTTACTATATTGCAATAATTGGAATTCTTTGTTGTTGTTAAGGGCCAGTGGTTTATTAAGTTTGTTTCTGTAAATACTTATGTCATTTGTTGTTTTGATACCATTTTTAGCCCAAGTAAATGTTTTGTGAGTTGTCTGGCTGCTTTTCCTGGGGTTGCACTTTAATGTTCTTTCCAAATAGAGCAAGGCATGAATGCTGATTTATGTGGCGGGACCCGAATGATTAATGTTGGAATAGAAGATGTATGCGTTATAGTTCTATAAATTTCGTTCAAAGTCTGTTTGCATTATAGTTTGTGGTTTTATTTTCCCGGTCTAAGATGTAGGTTTGATATTTTATTTCCCATTCCTTTGTTTGTCTTATGTTTGATGAAGTGATACTGATGGCAATGACCATAGCCTGTGATGTATATGTTTAGGCAGGGGGTTATGGGGTTTTGATCTGTGTGATGCATCTATTGTGGCATCAAGCGGGTAGCTTATTAAATACTATATGGTTGTCAGTAGAAATCCACTAAAACTGTCAAGTGCTGCAAAGTTTGAAGTGAGTGTATTATTACTACTACTTGTGTTTGGCTGAGATGCTTGGAAAACTGTGCTCAAGGATCAAATGTAGCATGTAGCCTTCTTGTTGAAAGCTATTTGCTTGAATTTCACACTCATTGAATGATTAATCCTAATAACATTGCCAAGTGAAATATCTTATCATGAATTATTTATGTTTTTTTTTGGGTTGTATAATATTGTTTTGGTAAGAGTCAGGACAAACAATTAGTAACAAATCTAGGGGAAAACCTTTTTTTTCTCCTGAAGTTGGATTTATGGTTATTTTAATTATTTCATTTGATGCTTCTTTGGAGCTTTTATTAAGCTTTTACCTGTCTCTAATTCAGGTGCGTGGGCTAGATACTAACAGCATACCAAAACGTGAAGGTTCTTAAAGTGATTGGCAGACTCAAACCATTTTGGATTTGGTTGGTGTTCAAAATAGATGGCTGTGTTGGAAGCATTGGAAAACTGGGGCACATTGCTCTATGATTGCTGATGGGGATATCTCTGATTAGTGTATTTGAACATCATATTGGAAACTGCTGTCTTCCTCATTAATCCTGGGAAGGAAGCACGCTCACCACCTGAGGACCTTTTGTATCCATGCTGGCAGAGAGCATGCGTGGAATCTGTGCTTTGGGTAATGCCCCAGACAAGATTTGTTACCGATGCTTTCGGTGTGGCAACTATTTGTCTAGTTTCAATCTTGATTATTCTTGGTTTGCTGTGCATTGTTTACTCATTTTACTTCCGTTCTCGTGTTCGTAGTCAAGGTTTCGTTCAACTTAGTTACTTTAGTGGCCCTTGGATTATCCGAATCACATTTATTCTGTTTTCTGTCTGGTGGGGTTGTGGTGAAATTATACGGTTGAATTTGTTGAAACGTGAGGGAAGAGTGTTGAATTCTCTTGATTTCAAATGGCAGGAGAACATCTGCAAAGGTTACATCATCTCAAATCTAGGGTTTGCAGAACCTTGCCTATTCTTGACTCTTGTGTTTCTCCTTCGTGCACCCTTACAGAAAATGGAGTCTGGAATATTAAGCCGGAAATGGAATGGAAAAACAGCCAGATATGTATTTCTCTACTGCTTCCCCATGTTTATTCTTCAGCTTGCCGTTATTCTAATTGGCCCCAAGCTACACAAGGATAAGAATAACTTACAAAAATTGCCCAATTATTTTACAAGTACATCTGATGCTTCTGTGAATATTGCCCTCTGTACTTACCCTTTACTGAGCACCATCCTTCTAGGGCTTTTCGCAACTGTCCTAACTGCCTACTTGTTTTGGCTAGGAAGGCGGATTTTGAAATTGGTTATTAATAAGGGTTTGCAGAAGAGAGTATACACACTAATAGTTGCAGTTTCAAGTTTCCTTCCATTAAGGGTTCTTTTACTTGGTTTGTCAGTTTTATCTAAACCGGAGCATGTTCTGTTTGAAGTTCTTGCGTTCTTGGCCTTTTTTGCCCTCTTATGTTGTGCTGGGGTCTCTATTTGCATGCTTGTGTATTGCCCGGTTGCGGATTCTTTGGCTCTGGGTAGTCTACAGGACTTGGAGGCTAGAAGGAGGTTTATTGAGGATCATAACGACACCATTTCTCTTGTTGCTAACCAGTGCTATACTGAGGAAAGTGGTAGAATTAGTCCGGGGAGGAATTCTGACACCTCTACCAAGCGGGGATCAATTTCTTTTCGAATGTTGGGAAGAGGCGGAACTTCTACTGCCTCCTATGTGGAGCTAAGCCTCTTCTCTGCCAGCCGAGATTCAACTCCACCGGGATCACCTTCGAATTTGGGTTGGCCTATGCGTTATCCGGCACAAGTTCACGAACCCTAAAAGCCTATAAGCGAAACGTGTAACTGAGAACTAATGGTGAATATCAATTTTGTGGTAAACTGATTGTAAAGGGTTTAGCTTCAATAAGGATCTTTATACTTGGTTTTGTTTTCTTCAAAAATTTTAGATATGGTGGTTTTTGGTTGATGGGAATTTATGATCAATATTTTTCTTCTGTAACATTTCTATAAATCATTTTTTTCCCTCTTCTCTGCCGGTATATGCTCTGAGATTATTCTAAGTAGTTCATTTGGATGTTGCAAATGGGATGTTCTTGAAATTTGATGGAAATGCCAGTTGTAATTTATACCTAGCTGTAAAAACATTGCAGGTTCAATAACCTTTGTAGAAAGTGCTTTTATTCATGCAGCCGTTTGTCAAAATGATTCTCTGCTGAGAAAACGCTTTTGATCATTCTGATGGTGATAGGGCTTTTGTCTTGACAGCTTGGTCAATGCGTGCGTCAAAAATTTCACTCCTTTTGATCGCCGCAGCAAACACGTAAAACAGTGCGTTGGACCGTGGAACAAGTCTTCCATTGAATAGTAAACATGTAAAATAATTTTTATTTTTAGACCCATTTTTGGGAGTAGGGGTGTAATGGGGCTGGGTGTTGGGCAGACCGATCTTGAATAGTTAAGCTGGGTCCGATTTAGGTTCATTGCGAGTTTGGGTTGGATTGACATTTAAAGGTCCGTCACGAACTTGAATTAAGTCGGGTTCGCTGAACTTAGGCCCAAAATCGTAAATTTCATTATTTAAAAAATAAAAATCCCTGTTTTGGCACGTTTGATGCCATCAACCCTGACAGTTGCAAGGCCGGTGTATGAAGATAGCAATAATAACATCCAGGCCCCTATTGTTTGAGGTAATAATACTTAATCTCTATATTTTACGTTTATAATATTAAAATCCATATGTTACGCAATAGGAATGAAATTGTTGACTCAATTGATAATTTGCAAACATCAAGGATACTCATAAAATTTCCCTCCCTTTTTCCTAGTCTCCATGCAACACTTAACTTAGTCCCCATCGCGCGTCTCCTGGCGAAGCCTTTCTTGTACTTACACTGGATCTGGCCACACCAAATCGACCTCACTTCGCCACGTTTCCTTCTATTTTCTTAACACGTGTCGCCAACCGCGACCGTTTGTATAGGAAGGAAAGTTAAGGAACTAACAAACTTCTAGAACAATCAGCTTATATTCCGCAGATCGAGGACATCATCGTCATTTCACATATTATCAAATTCAAATTCTTGAAATTATTAAAAGGGTAATTATTTTCTCTTCACAGAAGAAACGGAGCGAAATTTGAATTCGGCTCGTGAATTTGATTTCAACGGAGTCAAATGGCGTCGTTTCAGGAAGCTCCGCCCGGCAATTCAAAAGCAGGAGAGAATATCTTCAAGACCAAGTGCTACACCAAGACCACTGCCTTCACCTTCCCCTTTCACTTTTCTTCATTCTTCAGACTCGTGAATTGGGTACTGACAACTGCCTTCGATTTTTACAGTATATTCATGGAACAAACATGGTCCTCCCGGGATTGAAGAAACCACAAGACCGTGTAGACCTCATTGCTTATTTAAAGGAGTCAACAGCCTGGTGCCATATTTTGGAACAAGTGGCCGTTCTTAAATACAAAGATACCACTACGTACAGATATGAATGGTAAGTTTCATTCGATTTTCTTTCACTTTGAATCTTATTTTTATGGTAAGTGGTACCACCTCACTTGATATAATAAAATTATTTAATTAAAAAAAATTATTTATTAATAATAAATAAAAAATTTTATTATTTAATTAATATAATTAAATTTTTTTAATTTTTTAATTTATAATTAATAAATAATTTTTTATTTTATTTTATTATATTAAATATATATTATAATTAAAATATTTTTAAAATATATTTAAAATTAAAACAATTTATTTTTAAAATTATCGTGGAATAAAATCATTGTCACATGTCCAATTTTCTTTTAAAGTTAAATAAAAGTGTCTACTACTGAACATGCAATCACTGTCCTGAAGTGCTTCGGCTCATGTAAACATGACAAATGTGTAAAAAGAATCTTTCTTTCTTCCTTCCATTAAAGAATGTAACTTGTTTTCAAGTGTACACCTTTGATGATTCCTCCTCCTTTGTTTTTGGCTTACTGTCCTTCAAGACCTTTTCTGACAGCCGGCCTAACTTCCACTTGGCATTCACAGCATCTTCCTTCTTGCATTGTATATACAGCACTTTCCCATTAGATTCCTTGCATTACTCTTCTCCTATCCCAATTTATATACTTATGAAAAATTATGAACGGCATCGGTAGTGGCAAGAAAGTCCTCGGGATGCCGTTGCTTCATCGGAAAGATAGAGATGACGAAGATCTTGTTCTGTTTAAGGAGTTGGATAAACGTGAAAAAGATCGGGTTGCAAGCCTTCTTCTGCCAGTTTCTGAAGAGTTCGAGCCAAATGCTGCTGCAGGTACATTATCTGTGCATAAACTTAAAATAATTAATTAATATTTTATTTTATATTTGTATTAATTATAATATATTAATTATATATTAAATTTAATCCATTCCTTGAAAATACATTGTTATAATGGTTAAGAAATTACATAAAAATAAAATAAAATTGAGCAGGATTTTTAATCCTTTACCATTTATATATTCTTTGAAGAAGTAATTAGTTTTCCAACAAAATTATCTCAGGAAATTATGCAGTCTACCGAATTGCATCTAGAAAGAAAGGGTCCGGATACGAATTCTTTGGAGAAAATGACAGAAATGATTATGATTGGTAACTGGCAATGCTGTTAATGTTAGTTAATTCGACGTAGATAAATTATAAATATGAAATGAAGTTTGCTTTGCATGCATGAACTAATGTGCAGGTTAAAGACTCCACCAGCAACTCCTCTCTTCCCATCTTTAGAAATGGAAGCAACAGCCCCGGATTTGGTGGTTCAACGGGAGATATCAGTTCTCCGACCTCTTTCAAGGGTATGTTCTTACCTACTTATATACACACACATAATATACGTATACATAAAAATACAGTTTGATTTAGTGAACAACGATTAAGTAGAGGGTGAATATTTTTAAATCCAATCGATAGCTAATTGGAGGAAACATGTACAGTTTTCAGGCAATTTGGAAGCAGCAGCAACAACAAATGAAAGCACTGCAAGACCGAAATCCCCAAAACCAAAACCAAAACCAAAAATTCCAATTAGATATATCACCACCCCAAGTCATCAAAGGCAAACCACTACATCAACAGAAACAAAAACAACTGGAAAAGAGAGAAATGATACCGATTTCATCACTTCAAATCTTGCCAAAGACGTGGGATTCATCGATACAAAAACCAAGGCGAAAAGTAGGGGTGTTTCGCCTTCACTGAGATCGACAATTCCAGCTCAAAATTATGGATTTTCCGATGATCCACCACCACCTAATTTAAGAACTACTCCTATCGGACGTTCAACTTCAGCCGCAAGGAATCGATCAGCTGGATCAAATCCAAGTCTTTCAACTAAGACCAATGGATTTTCTGTTGATCCACCGCCTCCTAATTTAAGAGCCATTTCTGCTACAAGAGGTCGACCGGTTGCTGGAAACTCAAGTCTTCCAACTAGGATTAATAGATTTTCTAATGATCGGAGGACGAGTACTAGTACTGATCGTTCAACTTCTGCTGCAAGAAATCGACCGACTGAAATAAAATCGAGTCTATCAAATCAGAACGATCAGTTTTCCAATGATTCGCCGCCTCCTAATTTGAAGACAACGAATCGTTCAACGTCTGCTGCAAGAGGACGTTCTAAAAACCCGAGCACTCCTTCAACGCATCAAAGAGGAAGGAAGGAGTCGCGCTCGCCAAGTGTGACAAGATCCCAAAAAGTTGAGATAAAACAGCAAGAAAACAGTCAAGGGAACGGAAATGGAGGTGGACATAATTTGAATGGAAATCAAAGAGCTGGAAGATTTCAAACAGGAATTGTGGGAAGTAGAATGGTAGAGAAAATGATGAATGCCAGAAAATATTCCGACGAAAAAGAAACAAAAACAACTACTGGTTTTGGAAGAAATTTGATGCCCAAGAGTTCATTAGACATGGCCATCAAACATACGGTATGCTTCTATATTTTCGTATCCATTTTCATGTGCGAGTAACGTTATAAATGATATTAATAATTATAAAATCTATCATCCTTCCATAAATTTTTCTGAGTAAATCAATATGAATACTGTTGTAGTATTCTCAGGAGATGAAACGAGACGGAACGAATTCTGTTAAGCAAGGAACGGTTCGAGGAAGAAGCTTGAGCCGATCATCAGAGTGAATTTGAACGATTTGGTATTTGATTATGCAATCAAACTTTTAATTTTCATAATGTTGTAAAATTTTTGAGTATTAAACATTTTGGTCCCCGAAAATTAAGAAATTATTGACAATACCTCAATTTCCCTATTGTTGTATAATATGTTCCCGTGCCGATTAAATCTCCTCGTAATTACAATGATGATTAAAAAATATTGTAGTTGATAGGTTTTACTAATTTATCCGGTGATATTGGATTTTATAATTTTATATTCTTTTATTAATTTTAATTTTATTAATTTAAAAATATTGAATCTTATATTCATGATCACATATTATATATTGTTCATGATAGTTGTATTGAAGAAAAACTTTCGTGACACAATAATATAAGTACATGTGCTCTAAGATAAATAGTAAGATCGATATCAATATTTTTATATGATAACATTATTAATGAGATATTAGAGTGAATTAAAAGTAATAAAATTTGTGATCGATATTTTTTTAACAATTTCTTCTAATTTACTTATTAATTGATTTTATATTGACAAATTCATTATTTTTCTACCTCTAAATCTATCAATTACACATCAGTTTGCAAAATTATAAATAAATTTGATAAAAGTTTGCATTGAATACTTTACTTCTCTTATAAAATTTATGAAAAACATTTAAGATATTGTATGAAATTTATGGAAAACATAAGGTTAACTCCGAAATCTATGATGGGAGTAAAAATGCAAATAATACATGACAATGGAAACAAACAACCCACGGTCATGTTGTGATTGATTTGACAAACAAATTAAATAAAATTAAACAAGAAAGCACAAAAGCTATAAAGATTGTTCACAAATATTGATATGTTAAAACATGTTAAATAACCAGCAACTAAACAAATGTAATGATAAGATAAATAAATAAATAAGTTAAATAAATAAAAAATTGAGAAATTATCATCTATAAAATTAATTAATTAAAAATAGAATAAAATAATATAAAATCAACTAATTATCGCACTTAAGAAAATAAATTAAATGTAATATTAATACCGTAAAAATTAAATTTGTTTAAAAGTTTTAAAGATTATTAATATTATTTTTAATCTACTTTCTTAATCCATTGAACTGAAAAACAAAATGCAGCTTTGAATGACATAGACCAAAGTAAATATAATAAATATGGAATTTCACCCTAATAAAATAATCTTTACTACTATTATTTTTTGTAAATAAATTATATGTCAATGTTATCAAGATAATAAAGCAACCACTAATCATATCAAGTTGGGTATATATTAATTATCTAATAAATTAATTTAAAATTATTTATTATTTTATATAATATTTATAATATATATTGAAAGAAATAACTTTATTATATAAATATTTAAATAGTATTAATTAATATTAATATTAAATATTATAATTTTTATTATTTAAAATATTTTGTACACAATAATTATATTATAAAATTTAATATAAATTATTTTTAAATAATATGATAATATATTAATAATATTTATTTTATATGAATTATATTTTTTTACATTATTAAAATTTAAAATATAAATTATTACTTAAGATAAATAAATTTTAAAAATAAAAAATTAAATAAAAATAATAAATTATAATTTTATTTAAAAATAAATAAATTAAAATTATATTTATTTTTTAATTATTTAACTTATAATTAGAAGAGTTAAATATATCTTTTTATAAAATTTATTACAAAATAATATTAATATAAATATTTAATAAAGTATTTAATAAAATTTTTTAAATAAAATTTAAAATATCGCGCGCCGGCATCGTCAGCGACTGCGTTTTTATATTTGTTTATAAGTTTTTAAAGTTGTAACAAAGACAAGATCTTCATTCCAACCTTTCGGCAAAAGATACCATTGAAGTATGATATTTTTCACATCCCTATCCAAATATATAATTAATATCTGCCGTCTGATTGCCGTCCAAGGCCGTGATTAGGTGTTACTGATATCATTCTAATTTGTGACATGTTCCAAATTTATTTGTTCATTTTGACTCAGTGCAAATCCGGCCGATGGATATTGAAAGATTATGCCAATTGCAATGTAGCCTAGCGCATTAGATAATACACCATTCTAAGATATTGTCAATGCCGTTCAGCAATACCTACCAACCTTCTTCAATTTCTGGAGTTTAATAACATAATAAATAAATAAATAAAATAAGTTTAAGTCAATAATTGAACAAGATAATGACATTCGGATGTCTGCATGTATGTATATTTACAAATAATGACATATTTTTTTTCATTTATATAAACCGTGTCCCTCAATATTTTTTTTTAAAAATTGGCTAAATGCCATTTAATTTTAAGTTAAATATCCTTACATTGTTGTAATAAGAATTGGTGATTGCCATCCCTATCCAAGGCCCATTTTACAAAATAAAAGAATGGATTAAATGGTCTCTTTTTCTTGCTCATTCGGAAAAAAAAAAAAAAAAACTTGGTCTTATTTTCTAATTTTAATATATTAGAACTTTTAAAAAATTTATGAGCTTAAAAATATTTTAACTCATAATAGGTAATGGGTTGAGCTCTATCCATGAAAAAATTACCATCCCTAAAAGAGGAACATGATCATAAATGCAAGCTTGTCATTTTAATAATAGAATAGGGACTTATTTGATATAAAAGCAAACACTATTTGTTTCTTTGTGAAAACATAAACGTTGAAGGACTCAAATGTAATTTATCTATATGAATAAATAAATAAATTTTGTTTTCTTTTATTCTGTCTCCTTTTGCGCCCTTTCTTGAACTTCTATTACTGCTGGTAAATCTCATTCCACGTGTCTTCAAGTTGAAAACAATAATAAGAAAAATAAGGAATTTATATTTAATTTGTAATCTATAAATTATTTTCAAAAAATTATTAAAATTACAAATTTTATCATCATATGTTTAACTAAAACAAAAATTATTTATTTAAATATATATAATTGGTGAATAAATAATTAGATTAATTTTATAGTAATTAAACGCATTAAGTTGCTTATATAAACTTAATTAAAATTAATTAGATCTTGTGATTTTGTAATTTTTTAATAAATAATTATATATTTATAAAAATTAATAATTAATTAATAAAAAATAAATTAATTAATAAAAAATTAAAAAATGAAACAAAACGGCCAAAGTATAACTACTGTTCTGTGCGTTAAAAGTCTAGAAAACAGTCCATAATTATATTTTGCCAATAAAAATTCAGTTTTTATTTATCGAGGATCCTTCTTCTCTTACAGTTAGCTGTATTCGTACAACACCTCTTTCAACCACTCGAATTCAATATTACTTCAGTTTCCCGATTCTTACCAGGTCAGTGATCGTTACTTACATAGACGCATTTCTTTCCTTGCTTCTTCTGATCAATTTTGATTTTTTTTTTCCTTTTATATTTTGTGTTTGATTGATAGTCAATGGCAAATTTTCATATGTATCTATTTGTGTGTGTGAGGGGAATGGTTTTTATTTTTTTTATGAAGTTTATATGAAATTCAGGTGATAAGATTGTTGGTGAAATGGGTCGTGAATGAATCTCATATTGGAATTGGTGATAAATTTATGCAGCAATTATCTGCTTAGATTAGATGTATGTATGCATGCATTCATACCTGTATGTATGTATGCATGCATGTATGTGTATGTATGTAGTTAGATAGGTACGTACATACATAAGTGAGCTTGTTGATATTAGTTCAGCAAAACTGGGAAATTTTTTGTTTTTGAAGTGGTATTTTTTTGGCTGCTGTATTGTTGTATTGGGTCTATGGAACAGTTGAGTTTCTTCTTTTATCTGTCGGTATTTGACAGAGCAATTGAATGACTGTGTAGGTCGTTTAGCAATATGTTCTACTGAATTGTTTTGATTTTCTGTGTGGCAATGCTGATGTGCTATACTCCCATTTGATTATCGCATTGCCTATGCGAATGTGACAGTAACAATGTGAGGGGGGCAATTATTTTAGCATTTTGTTAATTCATTTTGTTTTGAGGATTTAGTGCTTGTTTGGTTGCTAAGAACACGGAGAAAATGGAGAAGAGAACTTGGAATCTTGCATTTATAAGACCAGAATTGTTGTTAGAGAATTTAAGGGTTGAATTTTGGTTTATTAACTTCTTGGCAAAAAATTGTGCATAACCATTTATTTGTTTAACAGGAAAGATGTTTGAGGAGAAGATTTTGGAGAATGGCCTTGACGATAGAGACAGGGAAAGATCAAATTGTTCATTTGAAAAGGTGGGCTTACGCTTGGAAGTACTCTGAAAAAGTTGAAAAAAGCTCTTGTCTACTTCATGAGATTGCCATAAGAGCTTCTCTTTAAATGTTGAAAGATTTAAACTTTGTGCAACAATGTTTTTCTTCAGTTGGCATCACTAGTGCTTCTGACTATAAACATTATGCTTTAAATCTTTTTAGTATGCTTTGCAGCTAATTTCTGTTTGTGTCCAGATAAATGTTTACCTGGCAAAACCTGCACCACTTACTTGGCAGAGAAAATTAAGTAGTGCGGAAATCACCATTGAACAGTTTTCACTGACTTGGAAGGAAATAATTCAGTTGGTATATTACTGTCTAGATATCAAAAGCTTCTAAAACCATTTAAATCCTACTCTTGAAACTGTATTTTGGACTTTGGAAGTTGAGTCAATTGTTCATAGATTGATATTGGCAAATCTTTGTTTCTTTTGTGTGGATAGGCTCCCATAGGTGTTCGGATTTTGCGTTATGTTCGAGAAGAGGCTGCCAAAGAAAAGGTACGTTTTTTATTAGTGTCAGTGTTTCAAAAGTGTGAAGAGTATTATTGAACCAGAATGTTTTCATTTTTTGCTGCATGCATGTCTCGTGGTTTCTTTTGGCAGGGGGTTTTCATTAATCCATTCACTAAGCGCCATCTGACGTCTTCTCATGGTGTTCCCCTTGGTGGTATTGGGTAAGTCTTTCTCTACAGTCACTCACTAGAGAGATACAGATCTCGTTCGCCTTGCCAAATTGCATGGTGCCTATTAACATATTCTCATGAATGACATTTTGTTTGTGGACTCCTATGTGTAGCCTGTATGTTTTGCAGCAGTAGTAAAACATACATTAATTGTTTTGTCTCTTCAGGTATCTTTTTTATTTATTTATTTATATATTATTCTTTTGTGGAAATGAAACCTTCAGTGCAGGCAGCATTGGAAGAAGTTATAGAGGTGAATTTCAGCGCTGGCAACTATTTCCTAGAGTGTGTGAAGATAAACCAGTCTTGGCAAATCAATTTTCTGTAAGTCTTATGGATCTTCCTAGCAAGAAAAGGAAATAAAAAAGGAATTTCTGTTTTCTTTTGCAAATCATGTTTTTTATGTTGTCTGATTTGTCAATCATGTCTACTCTTGAGATATCTGCCCTATTGTTATTTCATTATTTTAATGTTTCTGAATTTGAGTAGAATTCTCTAGCTTTTGAGAAAATTACTGGTGAAAGATTGTTAATGCAGTTACTTTTGCTGATTGCTTGTCACAAAATGATCTTATTATTGTTATTATTTGTTTACTGTGAATGTGAACACCACATGCAGGTGTTTGTTTCACGCTCAAATGGTGAAAAATATTCCACTGTACTATGCCCAAAGAACCAGGAGCTGCTGAAGTAAGCCGGCATTCTACTCCCTAGTTATTTGCTCTCAATAAATGAGTTTTTTTATGATTCCAGGAGATAATATTTTCTGTTGCATGTAATTTGAGATAAAAGAAACAAGATGAAAGAAAACCAAGATAAAGACTTACCTTATTATTTGTGTAAACAGAGATACCACAGCTGCGGGGATTGGATCTTGGGACTGGAATCTGGAGGGGAACAATTCAACATATCATGCTTTATACCCAAGAGCTTGGACTGTATACGAGGGTAATCTTTGTTAATTATTGGTACTCTTATGAGTGTTAAGACCATCGATATTTTAACTAATCACCTTGTTATTGGTAAATGCAGGCGAACCTGACCCAGAACTTGGGATTGTTTGTCGCCAAATTTCCCCTATTATCCCACATAATTACAAAGAGAGCAGCTTCCCTGTATCGGTTTTCACCTACACAGTAGGAAGAGAGTTCTGTTAGAAATTTGACATTTGATTAAAATTTTCTAGGTATTAAGCCATTAGTATTATATTTTCAGCTATATAATTCGGGAAAGACTTCTGCAGATGTCACCTTGTTGTTCACATGGACAGTAAGTGTTTCTTTCTAGATATTTGACAAGATATTAACCTCCAAAAGCTATTAGAACTAAAGTTAATGTTGTCTATGCCAATTCAGAATTCAGTAGGAGGGAATTCAGAATTTACTGGTCAGCACTACAACTCTAAATCGAAGTAAGAAATTTTTATGTTTCTTCTAAGATTTTTGAGCTATATATATATATATATATATATTGTGCCTATGTTTTACGAATACTAACAAGATCATTAATCCATGTAGGGTGACGGATGGTGTGCACAGTGTCCTTTTGCATCACAAGCAAGTCCCTTCCCTTAATATATATGGGAAAAACAATTCAAGACTTGTTTTGATATGTACCCTTATGTAACATTTTCTATTTACCATTCCAGGACTGCAGAATGGCTACCCGCTGTGACTTTTGCAATTGCAGCACAGGAGACAGATGGTGTCCATGTATCAGAGTGTCCTCATTTTGTGATATCTGGAAACTCTCGGGGTTTAACAGCAAAAGAAATATGGCATGAAATAAAAGAGGTTGGTAGACTCGTTCATGAAATTTACATGTGCATTGTATGTAAAGAAATTTTACCATGATTTTACCTTGAGTCTGGCATTGTGTTTGAATCAAATTTTTGTGTTTTCCCATGCATGTTTTATCAACGTTGTTGTAGAAAATAATGTCTATCCTCCTTTTGTAACAGAATGGATCCTTTGATCGCCTAAATTCTACTGAAACATTTGTGCCCTCGGAACCAGGATCATCTATTGGGGCAGCCATAGCAGCCTCTGTGACAATTCCACCTGATGCAATTCGTTCTGTTACATTTTCATTGGCATGGGACTGCCCTGAAGTAACCTTTATAAGTGGAAAGAATTACTACAAGTAAGCTGGAAATTGCCTAAGAAAAACGCGGACTCCAAATTTTATCAATTTACTGACAAGATTTTATCAACAGGCGTTATGCAAAATTTTATGGTATTCGTGGGGATGCAGCTGCTAAAATTGCCCATGATGCTATTCTTGGTAATGTTTTGATTTACACTTTCTGATTAATTACTTATTTTTAATTTTAAAAAAATTTGAGGAAATATCCACAAACTCTTTCAGTTTTTTAAGTGTATTGACTTATTTTTATTACAAACATAGAGCATGGACATTGGGAGTCACAAATAGAAGCATGGCAAAAACCTATTCTTGAAGACAAGAGGCTTCCTGAATGGTAAGATTAGCAGAGTTATTTTCTAATTTTCCATACAGTAAGTTTCTAAAGTTTTTCTGAACAAATATTGCAGGTACCCAATCACTCTCTTCAATGAGTTATATTTTCTGAATTCGGGGGGCACAGTTTGGACCGGTATGTAGATTCTACTCTTCTGAAATGTGATTCATCTCAATGAACATGAGTTCACTTTTTAATTGTTGTGCAGATGGTTCACCTCCTATCCATAGTTTAGGAAGCATTGGCGATAGGAAGTTTTCGCTTGATAGGTCACAATCAGATTTGAAGAAAATTGTTGATGTACCGAATGATAATGACACTGCTATCAACCTTCTAGAGAGGATGAATTTAATACTCAAGCAAATACACACACCAGTTGCACTAAATTCAGCTTTTGGGACAAATTTGCTCCAAGAAGGAGAAGAAAACATTGGTCAATTCCTGTATCTTGAAGGGATTGAATATCATATGTGGAACACTTATGACGTTCATTTCTACTCATCTTTTGCACTAATTATGTTATTTCCCAAACTTCAACTCAGTGTCCAAAGAGACTTTGCAGCAGCAGTAATGATGCACGATCCCAGCAAGGTGAAACTTCTAAATGATGGACAGTGGGTGTCAAGAAAAGTTCTTGGAGCTGTTCCTCATGATATCGGAATTAATGACCCATGGTTTGAAGTAAATGCCTATTGTCTTTACGACACGTGTAGGTGGAAAGACTTGAATCCAAAATTTGTTCTTCAAGTTTACAGAGATGTGGTTGTTACAGGAGACAAGAAGTTTGCACAAGCTGTTTGGCCGTCAGTTTACATTGCAATGGCATTCATGGACCAATTTGATAAGGATGGAGATGGGATGATTGAGAATGATGGTTTTCCTGATCAAACGTATGATACATGGTCTGTGTCTGGTGTAAGTGCTTATAGCGGTGGGCTATGGGTGGCAGCATTGCAAGCTGCATCAGCTTTAGCGCGTGAAGTTGGTGACAAGGGTTCGGAGAGTTATTTTTGGTTCAAATTTCAGAAAGCAAAAGTTGCATATGAGAAATTGTGGAACGGTTCTTACTTCAATTATGACGATAGTGGTAGCAGCCAAAGTTCATCTATTCAAGCTGATCAATTGGCTGGACAATGGTATGTTGCAACTGATATCAAATACTCTCATATGAAGGCATTTTTGACTGTATAATTGAATGCAAATTGATACGACTTGTTTTTCTATTCTAGGTATGCTCGAGCATGTGGTCTCTTGCCCATTGTTGATGAAGTCAAAGCAAGAAATGCATTAGAGAAGGTTTACAACTACAATGTGTTGAAGTGGATGGATGGGAAGCGGGGGGCAGTAAACGGAATGCTACCTGATGGAAGAGTTGACATGTCATCGATGCAGTCGAGAGAAATATGGCCTGGCGTCACGTATGCAGTTGCTGCATCGATGATCCATGAAGACATGGTAGATATGGGATTTCAAACTGCCAGTGGAATCTATGAAGCTGCATGGTCTGAATCTGGACTGGGGTAAGGAATTTATTTTTTGTGGAAACTTTAGCTCCTAGAAATTGTTTTTCATTTGCTTTAAAAAGAACATATTCTATGGTTTGGACTATTATAAAAGAAAAAACACCAAAGACATCAAAATTACGGAGGATTTCTCAGCTAACGATAAGGGGGTTCTTGAATATTTCGAAACCTATCAAGCTTCTTTGACAAAACGGGCCTCCTGTAACTTCCCTTAATAAGGCTCTTGATCCTTGGAAATGAGGGACAAGACTGGATAGTTGGAGCAAGCTAATGGGAAAGATTTTCACTCATTGATTACTTGCCTTTCGGAAAATTTTATGCATATTCATTTAGGATTATCTGCTAAAATCTCTGTTCATCGATCACTAACACATGCTCTTTTGTACATAGTTATGCTTTTCAAACACCAGAAGCATGGAATACCAATGACCAATACAGATCCATGGGCTACATGCGGCCATTGGCTATATGGGCCATGCAATGGGCTTTAACGAGGCCCAAAACATCAAAGCCGGAGATGAAACCAGAAGTAGATGAAGAATCTCTGCATGGATATCATGCTGGATTCTCCAGAGTTGCAAGGCTTCTGAAATTGCCAGATGAAAAAGCATCAAAAGGCATTTTACAGTCTTTGTTTGATTACACTTGCAAAAGGATGTTTTTGTGATTTACTACTTTTTTTTTCTACCGTAATTCATATTTATGTGCAGTGAGGGGATTGTTATACAAATATATGAAAACATTGGTGCTGTGGTAAAAGTAAAGCTATTTGAAATGTTTGTATAATTACAGTCTTATTTTCAAGAAAATTTTTAAAGTAAATTTTATTCATTACCCATGAGATTTGACTTAAGAAACTTTCCATATAGGGAAGATTACGATAGATTTTTATAAACTGTGGGAATATTAAATTAATGCTCAAATAAATTTTATAAATTTCTCATTAAATTTTAGGATCTCATAATCATTTTTAATGAACAATGAAATGGTTTTTAAATTACAAAAAGATTAGGGGGCATTTAATATTATTTTTCAAATGGTAGTTTTAATATTTTGTATTTTTATAGCTCCTGAAGGGAATCAAGACGTGCCTTTTTTCGTTTTTCTGTTCTAATCCTGCAATTAGCCGTCAAACCATCCACTGAAATTAAATGGGAGCCTTCAGAATTTTGGAACAGATTTCTTGAACGAAAGAAATGGCGAACAGACTCTTAATAACTTCATGGAGTACATGGCCGGGGGCACCTTATCAGATATACCAGAAAATTATGGAGCGATAGATGCAGAAATGAATCGGTTGTATACAAGAGAGATTCTTCATGGTTTGAAGTATCTTCACTACAATGGAATCGTGCACAGTGATCTCGAGTGGGAACGAATGGGGACATCAAATTGGCAGATTTGGAGGTGCATACTTAGCAATCTATTCGAAGGACTCCATTGCGGATGGCTCATGAGGCCCTGAGAAATGAAGGATTGAATTTGCTTCAGATATTTGGTCCTTAGGATGGATGCATATTTATTGAAATATCAACCGGGAGGCATGCATGGGTCAAAGACATTTCCAATCCACTTGCTGGAGCTCTCAATATTGCTTGCAGCAAATGAGAAGCTCGGTTTCCAACACATTTCTCCAAGCCAGGCCTCGATTTCTGGGCTAAATGCCTGGAGAGGATAGCCAAAAAGAGATGGGTCAGGAGAGGAATTACTCAAATTGGACACTCAACAAAGGAGTATGCATGCTCATTTTTGAGTGTCTTAAGAGGAATGCGACTCCGCTGAATCAGATACTCCATATGCGGATGATGTTCAATACAGAAATCCCTTCTCAACAAGGTGTTGTGGCAACAGAAACAGAAGGGTAAGAAGGCGAGAACCGGAGACAAATTTGGTGATCAGAAAGAGGAATAATCCTGTGGGGAAAATTCCAAACGTAGAGCTCTTGCCAAAATCTTAGGGGAATCAGATAGGCAGCCATGTAAGACATTAGTAACTACACATTCTAGACACTTTGCAGAGTCCATGTAATTCCATACTAAAATGGGCAGCCAGAAGATAGCATTAGTTTCTCAACTGTTTCAACAAATCTTCTGAAATTATGAACATACCGACAATAACAAAGAAAAAATTATGATCAATAATTGTTATATTTTCACTGCACAAAATTCCAAAATTTGGGTAGGTTTTAAGTATAATTGTCACTGGAATTCTTTAAAGAATACATTAAAAAATATAAGAAAAAAAATGGTGAAACTAATCACTACAAGACAATATTTAAAAACTTTTATCTTCAATTGTCATCTGATTTTGTTCTGAGATCGGATTGAACTCTGAACACTAGTAAAATATGCACACACCTCAATATGATTGAAGCAGAGACAAAGCATGTGGAGTTTTTTTAGGCAAAATTCTTTTGCATAGAGGAGATCTACTGTAAGCATGCAATTAAGATTAAGAAAATTACACGTGCAATATCACAGGAGCTTGCAATTTTTTTCCCTGGATTAACAAATATCCATTTGACAGAACAAAATCTCTGAATAGCTTCAAATTGAAACTATTTCTTGACAACAGACCCTAATGAACAGACAGTTCACGCTTTTTCAACATAATGAATAAAATACTGCTACAAGGAACCTGCAAAATTTCAGTACTATTTTTATTTCTTTTCTGGGTAAATTGGATTTACTGTCAAAATATTACCAGTAACGATCTATAATGTAAACAAAAAAAAAAAAAAAAACCACAATTCTGGGACTATGTAAAACCTTGGGTTGACATCTACATATGAATAAACGTTAGATCCGTTTGGAGAAGAACATTAAAGAGGAGATGGGGAGATAATGCAAGCCAATTATAAATGGTGAATTTGAAAAACGATAAAGGATGATACTTAACATTTATTCCCTACAAATTAGAGGATCGGCATTAAGAAATGAAGTATCAACATTATGAGATAAAAACTAAAGGCATACCATAACTCGGAAAATTAACAGTCATTTTGTACATCAGATACAGCATTGGCCTTCAGCAGCTGGCGGAGCCAGGCATGTCCTCAATTTCTGCCTTGCAGGTTTTACGGTTGTGACCTAGACTGCCACACCTCCCACATTTACGCACCGTTTTCCCTTCCCTTTGCAACAGTTTTCTTTTCTTCATAGGATGCTCACATGTGCGCTGCTTGGATGGTGGTAAAACAATACGGTTTCTGACCTCCTCCGAAACTTCCCATTCTTCCTCCACACCAACAGGATAAATAGACTCTGCATATGCAGCTACCAAAGCTTCAGAACTATAGAAGGCTGAACATAAAGTGTAACAGGAAATATTATGAAATCTGCATACAGCAAGGGCATGATCACATGGTAGCTGTTCAAGCTGTAATTCTCGACAAGTGCATGTCCTATCATGCAAGTTAACCTTGTCATCCAAAAATCCATCTTTGACAATGAATTCATGTAGGTCAGTCTCTAAGACATGATATGAAAGGGACTTGTCATTCCTTTGTTGGAGTTCACCTTCAGCCCAATTTGTCAACTGACTATTCATATTGATGGCTTCATTCCGACGTTCCCAAAACCACAACTGCAGTTTCTCCCTAATATGATCCACTAGTTTTGTGATAGGAAGCTCTTGGGCATCTTGTAGAATATCACTCATGCACTCAGCTGTGTTAATAGTCATAATATCATACCGTCTCCCATCAAAATGAGAACGTGCCCAATTTTCATATCCAATCTCAACAAGATACTGATCAGCTCTTTGATCAACCCTGTGTATTTCAGCCATGAAATCATCGAACTCTGATTGACGGTACAAAGAAGCTGCTTTAAAGAATAGTTCGTGCACATTAACATCTTTGAATTTGGCCTTAAGGTTCTGTCCAATGTGATATACACAGGCACCATGACTTGCATCCGGGAAAGCACTTGTAATCCCTTTTCTTATGCTAGCATTATCATTAGATATAAATACAAGATCATCAACATCACCCATGCAATCTCTAAGCTTAGTAAAAAACCAATGCCATGACGCATCATTCTCAGAGTCACCAATACCAAATCCTAATGGAAATGTCTGATTGTTTCCATCTTTGCAAACAGCAACAAACATGATGCCCCGGTATTTGCTTTTGAGGAATGTCCTATCCACAGCAATTACTGGTCTAATTGATGATCTAAACCCACGGATAGAACTACCAAGGGCCATAAAGAAGTACTTGAAGTGGTTTGTTGAATCAGTCTCTATATGAGTAACAGTCCCCGGATTTTTCTTTTCAAGCATTTCACAATAAGCTGGAAGTAAAGAGAAAGATTCATTGAGTGAACCCTTTACAGAGTGCAGAGCATATTCTCTGGCCCTCCAAGCCTTATCATAACTTATGTTCACACCAAATTGTTTCAGGATATCTTCCCTTATGTTACCAGGTCTGTATGACCGTGCAACACCTTTGCACTTAGACTGAATACATTTGCTAATTAGCTTTGAACTTGCTTGTCGATGATTTCGATGACGAACATCCAAAGAGCATGTGTGTACAGGATAATACTTTCTTACTTGGAAAAAATCAGATCCTTTCAACTTTGCAGCACGTAGACGCCATCTGCAATCGCCGGCAATGCATTTAAGAACTAAAATGTTCTTTGAAGACCGCTTCACTCTATATTCAAAGTTTTTCTGCAAAGCCAGCAGACTGATCTTTGTTTGCAGCTCTTCCTTGTCTTTGAACAAGGCTTTTACGTATACACCATCATTGTGACCACTGTGATTCACAAAGTCCAATGATAAGGTTTTATCAGTATTTCGAATAGCACCAGGATCTACCACAACTTTCTTACTGCTAGCCAATAAACTAATTCTAGGCATTCTGTCCCTATAGGCTGCGCGGCTGCTTTGAGAGGAAACACTTGGTGGTGATTTATTGGGTTGTGTGTGTGGCAAATTGGGCACTTCATCATGGGGCACTTCAATCTCATTTGGGAAGTTATTAGGACTGAGACCATCCATGTCTGCACTACCTAATGGTTCTACATGATCAAAAGTTGCAAGAACCTCTTCCCTAGAGCTAACACCAGGTTCATCATTATTCAGCTTTGGTATCAGCTTTGGTACCTCATCATCAGAGTCCTTCCCCAGCCTGGACCCAGATCTAGTTTCAATGGTCACATACAGTGGAGTTCTTGCCACACGATTTTCAGCCATGAAGAATCGCACATCTTCATCACCTGTTATCTCTGTAGGTGGCAAGGGTTCTGGTGAATTCCATGCGAACTTCATGGTAATTTTGGATTCTAACAAGTTGACATTGATAATTCGGGCCACACTTTTTAACATGTCTTCATAACTAGATGAAGGGGGCAGCATAACTCCTTTACATTCACGGCCATTAAACTTATATTTACCGTCAGTGTTAACCCATTCCCCATCAAACACAACAGGAAAACGAACCAAATCCATTAGGCTGAGACAAGTACCAAAACTACAGTTAGTTTATGGCAAATTAAGCTCAAGCAAGTAACAGAAAACTATGAACATCACAACAATGCCACAAATCAACACCTTCATTAGAAATAAACTCTGTTCCCTGACCTAGTATGACAAAATATTTCAAAAAAACAAATCAAGATTCTTTCAAACGAAAAATCAACACTTCTCACAATGATTTCATCAAGCAATTTGGCCGCACCACAGCATTCTACACTTTACCATAACAATAACCCCATTAATTCAACAAAAGCCAACTACCCACAAAAAAAATTTCGAAGTCAACAAAATTTTAAAAAATAAAAAGCAACTTCGAACGTTGGGACGAAACATACCAAAGAGGTAAACAACGCAGACCTCTATTCTTGCTTTTTCTGTCTACAAAAGGATACGGGTAAGTTATTTTTTAGTGAAATTTTGGGCGGTAAAACCTTTTTCCAATTGAAATCTTCGAAACAATGTAAGTGGGAGTTTGAGGGTGTGTGAGTGTGATTAAATTGAGCGCTAGGGTTTTTTCTGTTTGGGAACACATGCAGACATTTTGAGTGCGTTCCCAATTTTTTTTTTTTTTGTTTGGGCACAGAACGTCCTCGGAACTTACTTCGATTTGAAGGATAATATCGTAATTGCGTCAAAACTTTGGTCATTTTTGAAAATTTTTACTTTATTTTTATGCAAATAAATGGTTATTCTATTTTTTTTACTCTTTAATTTTTCTACTTCTTGTGAGTTGTGATAATTGGTGTTGAGTATTATATTGGTATAATCGCGATAAATTATGCTATTGCAAAATTTATAATTAATAAAAAAAATATTTTATTTAATTAATTATATAAAAAATTAAAATAAATTTATAATTTATTTATTAAACTTGTCTAATTATATTATTTTGTTCAATATATTTAATATTATTAAACATTTTTAATCTTTTTATAAGTTCAAGCAATAACAGTGGGATATAAATATTTTTATATATAATAGTATGATAAATTTATATCCTTATCATATATTTTTATATAATATTTTTTAAGCTCATAAAATTTTATTTATTCTCTTTAAAATATAAAATATGTAACAATGATACATCATTGTCATATTTTTTTGTATGAATAAAATGATCATTTTAACGTAGCAAATTTTTTAATTTTGTATAGTAATTTTAAAAAATTAAATAAATAGTATAAAAATTATATAAAAAAATAAGACCTCTTGATTATATATATATATATATATATATTAATGATTGAAATCAAATCTATCATATATAATTCATATAATATAATTAATGTATATGTAAAATACAATTTTAACCATTCAATTGAAATTATTTTTATGATATAAAAATAATATAAGAAATTATGTAAAAATAATAATGTTGGTCCTAATCCATGTATACAGCGGGGAATGTATATAAATTAAATTTGATGTTTTTGTAAGTAACAACACACCTAAAACTCAAACTTATATCTTTTGATCAAGAGGAGACAGCAGCTGCTCAAAATTATTTGACATTTTGTTCATTTAAACATTTGGATGAATGGAGCATTCCAATGAAATGCTTACTCATTTCTCTTTGGGCTAACCTAACAATGGAATCGTTTGGTTGATTCATTTCAATCAAATACGATCGAAGAATACTAAGCTTTATTGTCCATTGCTTGCAGGGATTGTTCTTGAAGTTTGTCGTCCTCAGCATGTAGGCAAAGACGATTCTCTGTTAGTGAACGAAGATCAGTGGACCTGCAGTAAGTTAATATAATCCCGATGATACTTTCTTCATATATTATTTTGTCGTTACTTTGATGTTAATTTTTTGTCTGCTAAGGTGAATATTTGATATCAAGTTTTTTTTATCGGCTTTGGATTTTTGACAAAAATAGTCTCGATTTAATGTTCATTTATGTTTATGGCCTTTGTTATAAAATTCTTTTATTTCAGGTCAAATATTTAACTTGTGGACAAAAATATTCTTATTTTAAATACAAATTTTCATTTGTTTCTTAGTAATACATGCAGAACCCATCTTTCTTCTTCAATTGTTCACTAAAAACTATAAACAAAAACTCATTGATTTTAAAGCATGAAGAGAAGAATTACACCAACTAGAGTTGTTTTAGTGCAACTGTGTGATAAAATTTGAAGGTTAAAGTCTTTTATAGCAAGTATGTAGTATGTTTTTAATGAGTATTTAAAAAATAAAAAATTTAATTTTGATTATGTCTTGTTATTGATTTAGGATTAGTTAATCTTTCAACTACGATTAAAAGCTAGTTTAAAAGTGATTTTATACAAATTTAAGTTATTTGAATGTGTACTTTTGTGTATATTTAAAATTGTTTAGAATAAAATACTGATTGAGAACGAAGGAGTTTATCGTTCTTTCGATAAAATTTATCGAGGAGTGATGAATTTTTTAATTAATTCCCTTGACAAATTTCATTGAACGATAAAATTTTTTCTAACTTTCTCGATGAAATTCATTGAAAGCGTTAGTTAAAAATTTTATCGTCCATTGATGAATTTTGTTAAAAGAGTTAGTTAAAAAATTCATTATTCTTTCAACGAAATTCATCGAAGGAACACTAAATTTTTTTAACTAACACCCTCAACGAAATTCATCGAAGGAAATTTTTTCGAGAAAGTTAAACAAAAATTTATCTTCCCTTGATGAATTTCATCAACAGAATTTGTTAAAAATTTCATCATCCTTTGATGAATTTCGTTGAGTACTTTAGTTAAAAAGATTTAACGTTCCCTTGATGAATCTTCATTGAAAAAATTAGTTAAAAAATTTATTGTTCCTCGATGAAATTTATTGAGGGACAATAAATTTTATAATTAATTTCTTCGATAAATTTCATCAAAGGACGATGAATTTTTTAACTCCCACAACTAAATTTATCGAGGGAGATATGAATATTTAAAATAGGAGAAAAGCAAAAAATGAATGGTTAAAAAGAAACTTCAGTGTCTTATATATATATATATATATATTAATGTTCCAACAATTAATTATTTTGATATGATGAATTTGTTGCATTTTTAACTATTTATGGTATAATAGTTCTTGTATTTTTTTATTAATTACATAGAAATCATGACTAATGTTAGTAGAATATTAAAGACAACAGAGAGAAATTTTTTTCTAGCAGTTGTGACATCTTTATCATATACGAGGGCTATTGAAAGGATTAAACAGAAATTAACTGTAGCACAGCTAAATTTGTTTTCAAGATCATGCTTTGGGAGGTTTTTACAGGTGCAAAAGCTTGGGTTTTCAAGAATATTAGTCTATAACATATTGCTCAGAGAAGTTTATGCGACTGGGCTTAAAGTAGAGCAAGAATTGTGATTTTTGGTATTCGATAAGTTGATCTAATTTTCTAAAATTGAATTTAGATTAATAACTAGGCTCAATTTTGATAATTTTTCAAGAAATAAGCAGATTCTAAAAAGTAGAAGAAAGATACATCGACTACACGATAAGTTTTTTTCAAGAATGCTGTGAATTAAATAAAGTCAACTCAATAATTTTTTTAAGAAGATAGACTTTAGTACTATTAAGGATGAAGATGCATTGAAGATAACACTTATTTTCTTTGTTGAGCGGATTTCAAAATATGACAATATAATGGTAAGTATTTATAAGAATTAATAAGATCTTCAGAAATTAATGCAAGTGTAACTTCTTTAGCTCGCCAAGTTTTTGTATATAATATTAATATATCATATTCATTTTGAATATCTTCTTGGATATTTTTAGGTGTGTATACTCTACTACAGTATGTAAATTTATCTTTAATCAGATTGTGCATAAACTTATCAATTTTATTTTTTTCATTGACTTAAACTTTGAACGAATATTCCTTGTTACATGATATGCACAAACCTCATGTGTCACCTCAGGAAAAACAGTAAGTACAGCTTACTTGCATGTCAATAAAAAATTAAAACCAAGTCCTATATTTTTCCAATTACTTTTTGTAGATTTTGCATAAACCATAGTTATAAATCATCATTTTTATTATCGCCAATTTCAAAAGCCACCAAAAATATTTGATCATTTTTATCTTGGCAAGCTACCACCAATAAGGTTCCACAGTATTTTTCTTTAAGAAAAGACCTATCAACTACTATAATCGGCCTGATTGATATTCAAAATTCATTGATGCAACTTTCAATAACAATGAAAAAAAATACTTGTAATGGTTCTCAGAATCTTTTTCTATATGTGTGATAGTGCTATTATTGCAACATTTCAAATTATGACAATATAATAGTAAGTATTTATAGGAATCAATAGGATCTTCAGAAACCAATGAAAGTGTAGCTTCTTTAACTTGCCAAGTTTTTGTATATAATATTAATACACCATATTCATTTTGAATATCTTTTTAGATATTTTTAAGTGTCTACTGCAGTATATAAATTTATCTTTAATTAGATTGCCAATAAGTCGAGAACTAGCTTGACAATGCCAATCTAATAGTTGATCAGACATACATGTATGTGTGTGGTCGATCCATCTCACTTGAAAATAAGTATTCTCATACATTAATATTGCTCAAACATGACATTTACATCCATTATTCGCATATTTTACCTCAAAACGATTTGATGTGAATCTACAAATCTTGAACTGAAAGTTTTGTCTTATTGTAAGTATATTTAAATTCTTACGTAATTTATCTTTACTTTTATATAATTTTTCAACCACTACTTCACTATCATCTATACTAGAGAATGTATCTATTAAAAATTTACCTGAGAAGGGATAGAAAGTATACACTATAACGGATCATAAGCTGATGGACCAGCATTTTCACAAGAAAAAAAGAACGTTGGCAAATGGTTCACCATCAAAACATATTCCATGTGTAAGAACTGCATCACTAGAATTAGTTTTTTCTTTGTTATGCTATTCAAAATAAACTTAGGTAGGATCTTCATTATACCGAATTAAAGAGTATGCTGCATATGTATCCATAGCAAGAATTGTAACCTTAATTTGATTACTACCAGTTGAAGAAGCAAATGGATTCATATAAATAATTTGCACTAGAGAAGTAAATGGTTCAGTAGCTTGTACACATGGCAGGGGCTCTGCTGCATGCTCAGAAATAAGCGGCTCAGTAACTTATACACATGGCAAGGGCTCTGTTGCATCCTCAAAAATAAGTGGCTCAGTAACTTATACACGTGGCAAAGACTCTGTTGCATCCCTAAAAATAAGCGGCTCAGTAGCTTATACACAAAGTTATGGCTTTATTATATCTTGACACTCGAATGTAACAAAAAGTGGTGTGAACCCTCTAAATGTTGTAATTTGAGTATTGACACCAACAAAAAAACTAACATTTGTATCTTTTTTTATTTCAGACAATCTTAAATGCTGTCAAAAAGAGGAAGACATGCAATGTTTGTACATAACCTTCGTTTTAATGCAAAATTCATTTGAACTTTTCTATAATAAAAAATACAATTGATTGACAAGTTCTCGATACTTAATATTTTAATCCATAGTTAAATCAAAAGCGTCGCCACTATTGTAAGTCTCACTACCATCTAGCAAACTCTCCTATATTCCTTCAGAGATAATCATTAAAGGAATTTTTGCCATTTATACAAAAGTATAACAATTGTTAGACATTCATAGACAAAAAGGATATATAATATTAGAAGAAAATGTAAATATTAATGAAAAAATCAAGCAATTGTAACTCCCTCGACGAATTTCAATGAGGGAGACAAATTTGATCTCGTGATAAATTTCATCGAGGGGATAGTTTTAAAACTATCTCCCTCAATAAAATTCATCACGGGATCAATCTGTATCCCTCCATGAAAATCATCAAGGGTTTTAGTTTTAAAATCAATTCCCCCGATGAAATTCGTCGAAGGATGTAGTGTTGATCCCACAACGAATTTCATCGACAGATTTAGTTTTAAAATCAACTCCCTCGATGAAATTCGTCATGGGATCAAACTTGTCTTCCTCAATGAATTTATCAAGGGAGTTGGTTTTACAACTAAATCCCTCGATGAAAATTATCTTCTCTCGATGAATTGTTTATTGTTGTCTTTAATCAGTAGCATAGTCAAAATTCATCACATCATATAGTAAAATATATCAAAACATTGAATGTATGCATCAAACGATTAAATACATTTCTAAACCTTTCACATGTACATAACTAAATCTAATTCAAACAAATTACAACAAAAACTTTTTTATCAAATTTGAGAAAAACATTATACTTGTTATAAATAATGTAGCTTCTATATTGTCACTACTTACTCTAAACTCGTTAGATTTATATCCATTTATCATGATCACAATACCTTAAAGTCGAAAGTTTTTAAACGTTACTCAAAATAGTTGTAACTTACATGGTTGTAACTTACATGCATCACCATTCACTGTATTGTAAACAAATATACTAGTTTATGCATGTGAAATACAACAAATGAGAGAGAGGGACATTTTTGTCCAGATAGTATCTTTTTGACCCCAAATATAAGAATTTTGCAACTAAGACTATAAATATAAATAAGCATTAAATTAGAGTTATTTTTGTCAAAACCCATCATCTTTTTTCCTTCTTGTTTTCATCTTGTATCATTTCTGGGATGTACCCATTCACCTGCTTGTATGATAACACGAAAGTTCTACACTGCAGATTGGCATTTTCGCTGTGTTGGCAGAAAAACCTCGAACTTTCAATACAAAAATTATGGATTCAATACAAATAGTTGGTACATTCAATACAAACTCTTGCGCTCTCCAGATTTTATTGAGAATAGACTTTTCACATTAATTGACTGTCTATTTCAATTAAACTTGCTTTAGAACCATACAGAAGTGAGGAAAGTTATCAGAATTCATAGTTTTTGTTAACAAAGACGTACTTATTGAAATTGGTATTATTTGCAGGAAGAATGTCAGGATTAAAAATCGGAAAATTTGGTACACAAAAGATATTCGGCTTTACTTGCAGAAGTCGAATATCAACATAATTACTGAAAATGCTAAACAGATCTTCCCCAAAGTGTGCGTTGATTTGCAGGTGGAGCTTAAGCAGAAGGCCAGAACTCTGCACGAAAATATAACTAAACATGCATGTATTTTCCTATTGAAGCAATGAACATGCATTACAACAGATAGCAGAATTAAAAATATTTAAGGGATCCAAATAATTAAAAGATAAAGGAAAGAAGAATGAATTAGTATATAATAGTTCATTTAGTATTTATTGTACGCATGCACAGACAAGCAGACATGCCCACAGACAGAGAGATGGAGGGGGAAGAGACATTTACCATATGAATTGGTCAGGACTTTTCTTTGTTTTCCGGAGAAAAATTGTGTATTATGCATTGCATTTGATCTTTTAACGCTCCGTTCCGGAGGAAAATTTTGTATTATGCCTTGCATTTGAACTTTTAACACTCCATTCCAGATATATGAACGTATATCTTCATATACGTTCTACGAGTACGTGGATAGACTCATGCTGCTTCAGACACCATCAGAACCATCCCGGTTCTTAAGCGAGGTTCCGGAAGTAATTGCCGACATGGCAGAGCCTAAACCTGATTGCGAGGACTCGGCCAGAGAAGAAGAAAAAGAACTTATAGATGACTTGCTGGAACTGGCATCTAGAAGAACTTCTAGGATTCCTTCCTGTTATCTTATAAGTCACAGAAGCTCTCCTGCTGCTTGAATAATTCAACAAATGCTGCAGGTTTTAATCTCTCCTGCATATACTTAATATATTAATCAGTTGGCTAATGATAGCCATCTCGACAAAAGATGATGTTCAAACCATTCCCACGAGGGACAGGCAATAGAGCGCTGGGTCTCGTAATGAAGCTACAGGATTATCTCCTGCTACCGCACAACCACCAAAGTAGCGGCGAAGCTCCAAATTCTGTTGCAGACTGTTTAGCAGCGGATGGTATAACTCGAAAATTTTCCACTGTCGGTTCTCCCATATTAGAAACGAATATGCCAAGTGTGTAGGGTTCTCTCATCCACTTATGTGTTAGGCTCAAGTGATGTGAAGAAAAGGGGCGAAGACAGAAGCAAGGATGCTAAGCAAGGGAATGGCAGGTGATCGACATAAGGCAACACTTGACAGTTTCTTATATCTCATTCCATGGTCAATTTTCTTCAACTCAAGTAATTATCTGAAATTATGTCACATTGATCAATTCAAATACCATAACATTAATCAACTCCATGGTCAATTTATATAATTTTAAGAACAATTTATTACACTGGGGGAAGGCATCAGAAATTTCTCCAAATGGAACCAGAACATTCACAGAATGACAACAGGTTCAAAATTGCAGCAAGGATCCAAATTTTTGAAGACCTAACATCAAAGATTTCATACAGGTTCAGTATGCAAACTCATATTATAATATATCACCTGATAAGTAATACATCGAAAACTCATCTACCTGATCCTTAACTTCAACATTTAGCTTCTGCTTCAGTAGATTCTTTCCTTATTGCTTCAAGCCTCTCTCTCAATTTCTTACTCTCCTCGAAGTTCGCCTTTCGCTTCACAGCTTTCTGTGGAATAGTTCAAGGATTTGATCAAAATGTCATATACCTAAAGTATACACATACTTCAATTAGAAAAACACAAACAAAAGAGTAAAATACAATAATTACAACTCACTTCCTGCCGGAAACATCGATCAAGCTTTATTTTGAGGTCTGTACAATCACCAAAGAATTTTCCAAAAGGATGATCTAAGTGACACTTTTGGAACTCCTCAATAATCTGCTTTACAATAACCTTTGGTCACCACTTGATTTAGCCACAAGAATTGAAATCATCATGAAAAATATTCTAAGGGTCAGATATAGTTCAACAATTTCAAAGATATTAGTGTTAAATTATTGGTGTGTTTGGGAACTAGGAGTGTAACTTATTGTGGTGGTGGAAATACTTTTAGATAACTAAGAGTGTTTTGTATTTATTTTGTATTGTTTGATTGAAATAGATAAAAGTACTTTCTAGATCTCAAAAAGCATTTGGTATACCTTCTAAATAAGCACATTATATGTGCTTTTATAGAAAACAGATGATTTGAGGTCAAAAAGAACTTTTGAGTGCATTTTGAAGAAACATTTGACAAGTGTTTTCATAAAACAGTTTCAAGAAATATTACAGAAAGCATTTTTATTTAAAAATACTTCTTGCATTTAACATAGCCAAATGCATCTTTATATCAAATATACTCTTGCAAGTGCTCATGGTATTCCACTTGACACTCAAAAGCTCTATTTTTTGTGAATTTATTAATATTTGACCGTCAAGATACAATTGGAGAATGTTTGTATTCAAAAGTGCTTTTAAATAAAAACGATTTCTGAAAAAATACTTAAAATGGTTTTATGAAGAAGCACATATCTAAAAAGCACTAAAAGAATCTATTTCAACCAAACACTAGAAAATAGACACAAAATACACTTCATAGGATCTTAAATTTTATAGCAAAAACTCCCATAAGAGTTTACATTCACTAAACACTTTGTGTACTCCTAAATAAAATGTTATACATATTTTTAATCACTCAATTTAGTCAAAAGACTTAAAATTATAATCTAAAACTGTAAATTAGAACTTGATGATAAAGAAAGTGTCAAGTTCTAATCAGTTTGCTTCCTTGCAATTAAAATTAATTAGACATGTTCTTCCCTCATTATTCAATTCAACGGAAACACATAACAAAACATTTTCAAAGAAACAAGTGCTAAATTAACTTTACAGTTTCTGCATGTGATCTTTATTGTCAAAAACAGACTTAAGAAACCAAAAGGATTTTGTATTTATTTTGTCATGTTCGGACTAAAAAATACAAAAGTACTTCTGCGCTTTTTTTATGTTTAGAATTACTTTAGTTGTATTCATAAGTGTTTTTTTTTTTTTTTCATAAAATTGTTTCAAGTGCTATTACTGAAAGAACTTTTAGTCAAAGCACTCCACGCAAAAACATTTCAAATGCACCTTATATGGAATATATTTTTGCGAGTGCTCTTGGTTCTAGACCAGAACCTCACAAATTAGTGTTTAATTATTAAGGTACGCTAGACAGTTTTCATAGACAGTGCTTTTAAATAAAAGTGTTTTCCGTAAAAGCACCTACAATGACTTTTCAAAGAAGCACTTGTATAAAAAGCGCTTCAAAATATATACAAAATCCTTCTAGACAGTTTAAACCTCTATTGATAGTGCAAAACTCCCATATAACCTTGTACAAGCATCACCACTTCTACCCAAAGGAGCACACAAGAAAAGGTCTTTCTACAGAAGCACTTCGATACGCACCCAACTTTACTATTAAAAACAAACAAAAAGGAAGGAAAGGGAAACTCACCTCAGCACACATCGGATGCCTATGCAACGTCAACGGAGGATGCATTTTTTGAAAAAATGAAAATTTAATCAAATAAAAAAATTCAAGCTGTATTACCCTGCAACAAGAATTTACAATCATCGATTAAATTTACGACCAAGAAATTTCCATTGACAAAAGCGAAGCAGGGGTAAAGGGGTTTAAAACGCACCGTTTTTGGCAGCTATTTGGGGTGACGTTTGGCTTCTTCTCCTCTTTCCTATCGTGAATCGCAGAAACAGACAAGTAAGAAAAAGAGAGGAAATTGAGGAGGTGATGCTAGAAACCACAGGCGTTCCGTATTCAGATGAAATCAGAGAGAAAGCGGAAGATTCAGATACCTGGTTGTGATCTGAGAGAGGGGATTCCCGAAATCTTATAACTGACGGCTGCTGCCATATTTACGTGGTTTCTGTAAGTTTTATCATGCAGGTCCTTATATTAATATATGCGTTTCAAAAAATGACATAATTGGTTTATTTATACCAAATAGGTCCCTAATTCAGTAATCCTGTTAAAGCAAATTAAATACTTATATATATTATAATTATATTAACAGTAACTAATATTCTAAACGTGCTTTGATAATTTGAATAGGAACTAAAAATATATTTAGCATATTATTTATCAATTATGGACTAATTTAGAAAAACTGATTTTTTTTTTAGAAATTTCATGAAAAATTAGATAGATTTATAGTATATTAGGTACCCTGTTGTATTCTGAAAGACTCCCCTATTTCTGAAGGCCACCAAGAAGAAACTATATGCCACACAATCAAAAGACTGAAGATCAGATCATCGATAGTGATGGTCGTAAAATATCATCTATTGTCTAAGAAGCACTTCATAATAGTGCTTTGGAACACATTCTTAGCCAAAGAAACAGCAATATGCAAGCTGGGAAAGGTAAATAAAACAGCTTCCATTTCAGTCTTCAAACTGTTTCCGAGCACAGCACACAGCAGAACTGCATTTTACTTGTACCCAACTGATAAAGTTGATCAATATTTGTTATAACATAGATGCAGGGATATACATACCAAAAATAAAAGTTGTCTCCTATATATATTTGTACACATCTGAATCCTTGTGAAATGTCTATAACGTAAGAAACAGACGTCCGGGAAATACAAACACCTGTAATTAATTTATCATTAAATGCAACAAAAGCTGCAAAAGTGATGTGCAGATGGTTTGAACTGCAAATCTCAAGATGATTCAGAACCAAAATGAATGCATTCCTTTCCCTCTGGCTTACCACAAGATTTCAGTTGATGCTATGGCGAACTATTTTAAGGTATTTCTTGAGTTATAGATTCCTATGAAGAGCGGAAATATCTCTCAAACCTTGAGATGAAACTGGTTGCTGTCTTACCCGAGATAAAAGGAAGGAGACTTGTTCGGTTGCAAGATCTAGCCGTTCCTTTGACTTGGCAGATTCCACAACCAGAGTTGATACCATGCTCTGCAATAGCTGAATCCTTTCTGCATGATCATTTGGAGAACTTTGAAGAAGCTTGACAGAATGTGTGTTGATCTTGCGCCAACGAAGAGGGAGATACCTTTCTGGGATCTGAAAGCAATTTCCCGTTGAGAGAACACGAAGGGCATGACGACAGAGAATTCCAGAAAATTCAAACTGGTGACAGCTGCAACTTATGATGCCTTCCTGTGGTACCCAAAACACTTTACGCCCTCCCTCGAGTTTTGTGTGGTGTCTCACAAGGAAACCATCTTCCACCTGAAAAGATGCGTAATGGGCAGCCAAAACAAGTTGCTCTTGCAGCTTAGAGAAAGCAAAAGGAGTGAGCACTGAAGCGGCATGCGACTCCATAGGAGCGCCAGTTTTCAGACGAATGTTTTGCAGATTCTGCTGCATTGTCTGCTGTTCAGCAGCTTGATCTTTAAAATCTACAGCCACAGCTACCTGCTTTTGCAAAGTAAAGTTAGCTAAATGAATTTTTTTGCACTAAAAAACGTCTTGCAGAAGAAGCATAAGAAAATGTAGATAACAATCAGAATGACACAAATCAGACAACTGCCATTCTCAAGAATCCCATTAGAAATACAATACATGCACAAACTAGAATTCACTTGAAAAAGGGAAAGGACAAGTATTTAATATGGTGCAAAATGCTCAAGTGAAAACAAACTTTGTCAACTATCACGATAATAAGAAAAATAATAAGAAAACAGAAGTGTTTCAGAAATGCCAGGTGGCAAAAGAGACAAGGTTTAGATCATTGTCTAAACTGAGTTTCAAGTACTATTTTTCAAAACAAAATGCTGCAGTTTGGAAATCATGGTAATAATTGAAATAGGCAGCTGATGCCAACCCAAGTGCATCCTTAACTTTATACATAGCTACATACAAGTTATATTAAGTTGTAAACTGAAAAAGAACTAGTGTCTCTAAAAGAGGCCAAAATGCAATTGTATCCTCCTTCCACTCATGCTTTGGTCATCTTTCAATTTCTTTAAGATAAATTTGAACAAGAATTTTCTTCTTTCAATATACTTTTTCAAATACTAACCCTCCATTGCATAAAATAAATAGATGCAGTAGAAAAAATAAAAGAGATAACTTACTTGTTCTACAAAGTGTGCAAGTCTGGTTTGTGCACTCAAAAACCTTTGAATGAAAGCATTAATTGCCTTCGAGTGGCCAGTTGTAGTCATTCCCGCAAAGAAATTGCTTCTCAAGTATGGCAATGCCCACTGCGTGCGTAAGGCAAACAAGTTGGCTATGTGCCTGTTAGTATGAAGTCCAAATGAATTCACCATGTCCCTCCAACCCAATTCGAAGTCCTCAATGGATTCAAGATTATAGAGCCGATAAAACTCGGCCTTCCACTCATTGTAACGCTCTCCAAGGACAGCGTTAAACCAGGATGGAAACTTCACAACAATCATCCATATGCAGAGTGCATGTTTGGTCACTGGCATTTCCATGGCTATGGCTTCTTTGAGACACATATTTTGGTCTGTTAATATCGTCTGTGGAGCCTTTCCATCCATAAACCCCAAGAATACCTGTACATATAATACAAAACACAACACTAAGGCAAGTTAGAGAACATTACAACTCTTCAGAGGTCTTATGTACATTTGTGCACATGCAAAAGTTCGTTGACTACGAAGAAGACAAGTTCTTATCCAAACTAAAGTTCCCCGATTAAAATCAGTGTGATATATTGTTTGAAATAAATTTTATCATTTTCATTCTGTTACCTTCAGTGCCCATGAAAATGACCTTAAATTTTCCTCCCGTAAGAGAGTACAGCCAAAGAAGCAAGGCACACCATAGTTATTCACTCCAACCCATATCCCGAGAGGCATGTCTAATGCTGTCAAGCGATGTGTAGTATCAAAAACCACTGCATCACCAAAGATCCCATATGCTTGGATGGATGATGCATATGACCAAGCAATATTCTCTAACCTGTTGTTAGAATCAATTGCGCACTCATATCTGAAGTTAGGATCTTTTTCCTTAATGTTTCTACACATTCTTAATAAATCTACACTTTCATCTTCTGGATCTAATTTCCTAATTGACTGAAGTAAATTTCTCACATCTTTCTCAGTAAATGGTAAATATCCCGGCTCCACGCATTTCTCGAGTTCCATGAGCCTCATCATTTGCTGAACTGAAATTCCTGTTTTGGCAAACATAAGTATCCGGCTCTTGTCCGTTTCTGATATTGTTCGATATGCAGGAAGAAAACGAACTTGATTTGGCTCTAAGAGTTCATGATTATGATGATTTGCAAAACCTGTAACACGCCATTCTGGTGCTCCTAGTTCTGTAATTTTGCTTATCCGCATGTAGGCTTGACATCCACATCGTGAGGATTTCCTATTTCTTTGAGGTTTATTTTCATTGGAGGTTTTGACAGGAGTGTTACCAGCTCGGTGGCACACAAAGTAGCGTCTTGTCAGTCCTTTCCCAACACCATCTTTTCCTTCAGTGCGGTGACGTCGGATGGAGAAACCACATCGTTTTGCATATTCACTATAGTATTCATATGCTGCATCATGGGTGGGAAATCTTTGTCCAATATATGGAACAACCTCATTGCTGGTATCAAGGGAGAGTCTCATTTCATCGGGTGATTCCTCTGTGCTGCTAGTATCATCTAACGATAATGATCGTTGGTCCGAGGGATCATCATAAACCATCAACATGTGTCCAGCATCTTCAGACATCATATTTTCTCATTAACCCCTCAAGGTCAACCTAAGAGTCTGTCCATTATATAACAAATAAGGCACAAATATTCAATTTTATTCCAAAAAAATAGTAATATGCATGTGAATTTTAGGCGTTCTAGTTTCCTGTTTAATCAAAGACACAAAGACACAAAACACATATGTTAAAGATATGCAATTGTTATAAATATTAGTGAGAAGCACAAAGGAAAAAAATGGATAGTAAATTTAAAAACAGTTATTATTAACCTAAATGCAAAATTGGCATCCTCGTATGAGTTAGTATTAACCACAAGTAAGGGAAGAAATAAATGCATAATATAGAAGGTCAATTTCTCATCCTTTCAGTTCACAATATGGACAAATTCACCTGTTCATGTGGGTTTCACTATTGGTGCTATTTAAGAAAGCAAAGAGACAAATGGTATATAAACTTGGATAACCATCATTTTAGTCAATTGTTTCTCCTGTAGGCTTGAACAGGTTGTTATTTGATCCACAATGACCAGAAGTTTTGAAAAAGTTTTGGCAGTATTTCTTGGTCAATAGTTCTGAAAATCTTTAAAGCTTCCAATAGAAGCTCATGCTTTGAGCAAAATTCCATACAAATTTTCCTCAAAAGTTGGTAATTCTTCATCTCTCACAACTCCTTTCAGTTAGCTTATATTCAATCTCAAAATTCTACTACATTTATCACCAATCACCATGTTCACTGCTATGTCATTCTCTCCAAGAAAAATGGATTGCATTACGAAGTACAAAATCACTTTAAAAATTCTACATTCTCACAAAATAAGCTAAAAATTCCAACCAAGTTATCAAACTATAAAATACCCATTCACTCTTTTCAATATTACCTCAAGAACATCAAACAAAATTGCATTTTGCAAACAAATATCCTCTCCATCAAAACAAATAACTACAATCACACAGATACATAACCCTAAAATTCTGCCATATCCGTAACACATTCTGCAAAATCAACAACAACGCATTTTCAAAAACACAATAACAAAACTGGGTTTTAATTTCTCTTAACAGAAAAATCAAGCAATCCCCGAATTTGTTTTAATCATAATTTCATAGTTTTTATCTGCAAAAAACGGTGCAAACAAAATTTACACGCATATGTGCGAAAATAGTAACTGAGAAGAGTTTATAAAGAGAGAAAAGGATTTACTAACCAGTGATGCATATGATTGAAACTGCGAGAAGTTGTTGAAGGATTAGCCCTAATTTGCGCAGGGAGGGGTTGAGGACCATTTTATATATCCTGCGCACTTATCTTATCGTACGCCTTTTCTTTCCCAAACATCCTTGAAAGGTATTAACAAACAAGATATGTCCCCGTCATTTGTTAAAATATTAATTAGATTTAACAGTTCGTATTTTATATCAAATAGGTCCCCACATCTATCAAGTATCCTTATGTCATGTAGTCAAATAGAAATCTACAAGGTGACTATCAACTTAGGATTTTATTAGAAATATTTTTATAATTCCTTATTTAAAGCTTTCCATAATTCTATATGTTAAAACTATCTTATATAAGGTATTTTTAAAAAAAATATTTGTATCATTTAATTTTATCGATCAAATCAATTAATAATATTATAAATTTTGGTTTTGTTAAATATGATTAGAAAAGTAAAATGCATACAATAAAAATTTTTATTAAAAAGATATTTGAAATGTTAGTAGAAATTATTATTATTATTATTATTATTATTATTATTATTATTATTATTATTATTATCTTAAAAAAAAAAGATGTGTTTATTTGAAAAAGACAAAATGAAATAAAAAAGAAAAATATTTTAAATATTTGAAAGTGCTGTTTGTGGTGTTAAAATAATACTTTATAGTATATATTTTTTTTACTTTGTTAACTTCATATGGTGATTAATATTTGTATAACATAAGATTAAATCAAGCATACAAGTCAAATTTATTACTTCACTTACTTTGTTGAGAGCTAAGAAACTAAAAAAAAAAAAATAATAATAATAATAATAATAATTAGGCATTGCATAATATTTATGATTTACTTGAGAATAATATACAATAATTTTTAATTCGTAATTATTTATTAAAGTGTGTTGTTCATGGTTCATAGAATGTTTGGCTAGAGCTACTTTTGTACATGAAGCAAGGTATTGTAATGTAGCAGTAAAATTTGATGCTTTTACACTAATTAAATTCTTGTGTGGAAGATAATATTTTTTTTAAGAATGACAATCTGAGTTATTATATAGTATTAAAATAGATAAATTTAAATTTGATTTATTTAATAATTGTATTAAAAAGTAAAAATTTTAATCTAATATAATTATTAAATTATTATCATTTATTTAATTTTTTTAATATTTTAAAAATATTTATTATAATATTTTTTAAAAATACTAATCAATTTTATTTAAAATATAATTACATAATTTTTAAAAATGTACAAATATAATTAGAAATTTTGTTTAAATGAAAAATTTATAAAATAAATTTATTAAATTATAAATAATTTAATACAATATAATTATTCAAATAATTAAATTATATCGTAAATTAATTTACATATCAAAGATTTTAAATCTAGATCCAACATGATAATTAATCTTATTGTATCATGTCACATGTTTACTAATGATATCATTTTATACTAATTCAAACTCAAAAATTTTATATCGTGTTCATATCAAATTAATAATTCGTATTAAAATTATTACTCATAGATACTTATCTATAAAGTTGGTAGTTTGTAAATTCGTCGTGATATATCTTGTCTATGCATAATATCATAAACATGGATATAAATTCTTTAATTTTACTTACAATGGCAGTTATAAAATAGATGCATATGATATCAAATATAAATAAAAGGATGAATTAATTATTGACATTAATGATAAAATAAAAATTAGTATTTACTAAAATAATTTTATATAAGTGAATATATATTTATAATTAATAAAATATAAAATATTAAATTGCATAAATAATGCACCAAGAATAGAAAGCGATTGGTGATTGACTAATACAACAGTATAGTATCTAAAATTAAATTTACTTCCTAATTAAAATGGATTTGGTATATCTAATTCAAAATTCTAGATTTTCCAAACAAATTTACCCCTGCAAATTAATTGCCTCATCTCTCTCTACACATGAATATATACACCCAAATGTACAGGTTTAAATTGAATAAATCAGAATTAAAGGTGTGATTGTTAGTACAATCTTAAAGGAATGAAGATTTTTTTTATGTTGATTTTCTTGGTTTCTCTCTTGTTCATTACATCTGGTGAGTTTCTCTTTTCCACACTTTAATCGCCCATCTTTCTTTTAATTTTTATAATAAATATTATAAATTTGATATTTTTATTCGTTGATACGATAGTACAGAAAAAAAAATATACTTATCACATAATTAATTTGTATGAATAAAATTTATTTAAAAATTTAGATCATTTATTTTTATTTATAATATTATTATCATTTTAGATCATTAATTTATATTTGTAATATTACTATTTTTATATTTGATACAATGACACGGTGAAATGTGTTATCAGGGGAGTCGGTAAAACCCCCATTTCCTTGTTTCAGCGATTTGGGATGCGGTGGCTATGACTGCGAAAGAAGTCTCCCCAAATGTGTAAATCATGTTTGTGTATGCCCACCACCACCGCCAGTTTCTTTGATCGACAAAGGGCAGTGAGCCAGACAGAGAGAGTTTGGAAAATTAAATAAAATCAATGGTTATATTCTACTATATGAATTAATAAATAAATCAATTATGTTTAATTAATTAATTGGTACTTGTTATCTTTCAGGATATTGCAGCCTTCAATTTTTTTTTTTTTGTTTTAATGGAAGGAATTGATTAATGATTAAACCAATCATGTATGTAAATGATTCTACAATAATACAGAAACCTATGGCGAAGAGGATCCCAACGATCAAAGATTGAAAACAGTAATTTAATCTTGAGGTCTTGGTTCTAATTTTATGTTAGATTACTGTCAGACTCAAATGAAACTATATTTTCGACTGTATTTTACTTGCTTATTCGACCAGATTAACTGTTGGAGCAAGTCACTCTTCTTATACTGAAACAATATTATCCCAAGGCTCGATTACTTGAGTTCTCACATACATGCTCAACCTCTCCACAATATTTCTGGACATTGTTGCCATTTTCTGAAGCACTTATTCTCTCTAATTCCATTGCCATTTCTTTCATTGTAGGTCTATTCTTCCCTTTCGGATTTAAGCATCTTATTGCGATGTTAGCAGCTGCTGCGATTACTTCTCTCTTCCCTAATTTTCTTATTTGATCATCAGGAATATCATCCAAACAATTTTCCTCCATTGATTCCGAGAACATGTTGCCTAATTTTTTCCCTCTTTTGCCCACATTGGAGATATGGTTTTTGTCCAGTTAAAAGCTCAACAAGCACAACTCCAAAGCTGTAGACTTCACTTTTGTCTGTGAATTTCCTTGAATGAAAGTATTCAGGATCCAACTATCCGAAACTTCCTTGTACTTTTGTGCTGACATGAGTTTGGTTTATGGCAATTGATCCTGAATTTCTGAAATCTGCTATTTTTGCTCTCTATTTTTCATCTATGAGTATATTTGCTGACTTGATGCCTCGACGAAAAATGGGTAGGTAAGCCGCTGAGTGCAATTAAGAAAGTGCTTCTGCAAGTTCCGTAGCCATCCGTAATCTCATTCCCATGACAGTGGAAGGACTTCAATTTGATCATGAAGATACTGGAAAAGGGCACCGTTTGGAACGAATTCCTAGACTTCGCAAATGAATTCTTCAAGCTCGTTAATTTCTATAATTAATTTGCGAAAGAATTAAAACATCGTTGATGAACTCTTCAAGCTTTGCTTTAACTTAAACTTTTGATTTCTTCATTGCAATGATTCTTCCATCTGCTAGCTTTCCTTTGTAAACAAACAGTACCTTGGCCTCCCTGAGAATGAATCCTGTTGACATTAAAATGGTCAGTGGCTTTGCTAAATCAATGGAATTGAATATCTTGCATCTGTCAACACTGCCATCAAATGAATTCAACTGCTGTTGTAAAAGTAAATTAACCACCTATTTCTTTGAAATTTTCCTCTTTCTGCTTCATTCTGTTTCTTTTTTTGATGCACAACCACCATGCTCCAATAAGAAGCAACAAACCTCCAAGGCCCGTGCAATACCTGCAGCAGCATATCATGCTATTCGAATTAGAGGAGATTTAAGCAATTAATTAGCAGTGTATCTACTTGAATCTTTTTTATTACAAATGACAAACTTATGTATTAAATTAAACAAGGGAGGACGACTTTACCTAAAACAAAATAAAAAATAATAGAAGGGAGAAAAAAATGAGTTTGGTACTATTTAAATAAGTAGGACTAATGTTTACTCGTAAGTATTTAATATTTTTTTAACAAATTAAAAAAAATTTTTAAAATGTATAATTTACCATAAAGTACTTTAAATACTATTTTAATTAGCATATAATTATGTATTCATTCAAAAATTACATGTAATACTAACTAAATTAGGAGGTTGGCTATGATACTTATAGGTATCCTTACAATCCAAGAATTTTATCTGTTATAGTCTTGAAATTATTTTTGTAAAATATAAAATAAAAAAAAATATTAAAATATATAAGACAAACATCAAATGGTATTTAAAATACATAATAAGAAACTTGAAACGTACAATAAAAAATTTGAAATATGCATGCATGAAAAACTTTAACAACATTTAAGAGATTTAAAAAAATAAATGTAACAATAACTTTGAGTGCTGTAGTTTAACCCCTAAATTAGATTTAATTAGTACTTGTATTAAGTTGATAGTCAAATACATGGATAAATATTTATATGTTTATTTATTACTTATGCAGTGCTAATTAGCACTGTCAAAAAGACACTAAGAATTTGATTAGTTCTTGTATAAAATTGATAATTAAATACATAAATAAATATTTTTATTTTTATTTATTTCCTATGTAGTGTTAATTAGCACTGCTACATAGACACTTAAAAAATCCTAAGCTTGCCTATCTATTTTCGATTTCCAATCAATAATATGTAGATTTATCGGACATCTACAAACACATGCTTCACCAGCTATGCATTTATCAAATCCAAAATGCAATCTGTTGCATACTGTTGAAACTTGTAGACTTTACAATGGACCAGGTCTTCTGCCTAGCTCAACCAAACTTTAAATTAAAGAGTCCCATCTACATACAAAGCCCAAGTTAGTGAAATATGCAATAAAGAAGAAATAAAAGAAGACAACACATCAGAGTCAAGACAAAAGGACAAAACTTTCAGTTGCTGCAGGGATAAAGGACCTCACCTTTGCAAAAACAACAGAACAATTGCTTACAATGAAAGTGTTCTTTTTATTCTTTAACAAACCGATTATACAAGCTACATAAGATCTTCTCTTATATATATATAATAGAGGTAAAACCATCTTATAATTTACAGTTGATGAAAAGGAAAAACACAGAGAATTCTCTGAAACTTTCTACTATCCTTTTACATTTTCAAGTTGGTATTAGAGCTTGTAGTATCCTTCAATGGCTTCCATCAATAACAACCTACCAATAAACACTACCATAACCTTCAATGCTCCCATCAAGCTAACAAACATAAACTATCTACTGTGGAAAGAAAACCTTAAAAGGTTGCTAACAAGTACTGATCAAGATCAAAACATAACCACAATTGTCAACTCAAAATATCAGCTATAGGAAAGGCAAGACCAAACTATCACGAGTTGGTTACTGTCCTTAATGACAGAAGGAGTCTTGGGAATAGTCATGGAGTGCTAACACTCTTGTTAACTTTGGAAACCCTTAAAAAGGCTCTTCATAGCTCAAACCACAGCAAGAACCATACAACTCAGATATGAAATATAAAATACAAAGAAAAATGGCATGTCAATGAATGACCACTATGTGAAGCTGAAATCACTAGTAGAAGGGTTGAGATCTGTTAGCAACAAAGTCAGTGAAAATGAGTTTGTCCTATTTTTAATGGAAGGGTTAGGAGTTAAGTATGACTCTGTAGTTGTGAACGTCACCTCGATAGCTGAAAACTTGCCCTTGAAAGAGATCTACGCATTGCTTCTCACCCATGAAAGCAGAGTTAAGAAAAACATGGTTGTAGGTAATATTAATTTACCAACAAACTTCTTTGCTCATTTTGCACAATCACGCTACAAACTACCAGAGAAGAACCTGGCCAAAAGATAGAAATAACGACCCAAATTATTCCCCAACCTATCAAAGCCAACCTGTAACAAACATTGGTTTTTAGAATTAGTATGGTAGTGGCCTCCAAGCCAAAGGGAAAAGCAAAAACAACTTAAAGAATGGCTTCAAACTTACCTGCTAGATCTGCAACAAAGTAGGCCATTTGCTGCCTCATGTTGGCACAAATTCAACAAGAAGTGCACATCTTCAACACCTACTAAGAATGATCAAAGCAGAGCCTATAAAGCCGCACTTAAGAGCACTACAGATCCCTCTTAGTACCTCGATAGTAGGGCTACCAATCATATTACCAACAACATGGAGAACCTTAATACGAGCTCAAAATACAAAGGGAATGATCAGCTTGCTATAGACAACGAAAATAAACTCACCATAACTCACATTGGCCATTTTCTCTTGCCCACTGTGCACCTACAAATCACTAGATACTTGTATTTAAACTATATTTTACATGTTTCTGCAATAACTAAAAATTTAATCGGCATATCTAGACTTATAAGACATAACGATACCAATATCGAATTTGACAACAATTTATGTATGATAAAGGACAAAAGACATGGGAGAACTTTACTGCAAGGAATAGCTAGAGATGGACTTTATCAACTTGCACACTGCCCTGCCAATTACAACACAAGAAAAACATTAACTAAGTCATTAATATAGCTATCAAAAGTCATGAGTCTATATTTTCTTCATTTTTTGGCGAAATAGAATCTGTAAATATGAAAACAAGTGCCAATAGTGACTGGAATATATGGCATGGGAGACTAGGACATGCTCATTTCAATTAAGAAAGTGCAATTAAGAAATATGAAATTGTATTTATTCGTAGTAAAGAACAAGCAGCTAACTTCTTTACAAAAGGCCTCTCTTACGAAAAATTTTCCCACTTCAGAGACAAAATCAAAATTTAGACATCAGTGTCAAGATAAAAGGACAAAACTTTCAGTGAAGAAGACAACACANATTTAGACAACAGTGTCAAGATAAAAGGACAAAACTTTCAGTGAAGAAGACAACACATCAGTATTAAGATAAAAGGATAAAAACTTTTAGTTGCTACAATGATGAAGCACCTCACCTCTCCAGAAACAACGAAATGATTGCTTACAATGAAGGTATGTCCTTTTTAATTTTTTAACAAATCGATTATCTAGGCTGTATAGGATCTTCTCTTGTATATATAATAGAGTAAAAACTATTTTGTAATTTACAGTTGATGAAATAGAAAAACATAAAGAATTCTCCGAAACTTGTTACTGTCTTTTTACGTTTTCAAGTCGTACAAATAACAAAGTTCTCCAATTTCGAATGGAAATTGAATTGTAACATTGTTTCTGCAATTGGTGGGACAAATCGACTTTGTTAGTAATGGTGGTGATCGTGATTTTGCCATTGATGATGTTTTTATGGGCCATGAAAGCAACAGCAATAAAACAAAAAGCAAAAAAGTGGAGAATCATTTTTCAATCTGCATGTTTTAAACTAAGCAAACTAAGCTGTCCAGCCAGCTCTTTAAATTTATAAAGGAAAGTGGAATGATTAATTAATATTTCTTAGCATCTTCAATTGTTACCAATTCATATTATTAACTATTAAATAATTTTAAAATATTTTATAAATTTTATATAAATTTATTTATACAAATTAATATAATAATATTATATTAAAATAATATAATATTATTATATTGATTTGTATGACTAGAGGTTTTATAAGAGTGTGTTTTATAATTTTTAATTTTTTTAATCATAATTTTCAATTTAAAAGTGATACTAATAATGCTCTAAGCGAAGCAAGCTATTACATAGAGACTAAACATATAGCACTACTTAATAAGAATAAAAATAAATTTCCTAGTTTAACTCAAATAGCAATAATGAAGTTGCATATTGTATAAGAAAAGTTTTTTGGTATCTAAACTTATGCTTCGATTGAAATTATAATAATTCTACTTAATTTTGAAAATAAAATTAAAATTTTATATATATATATTAATTTTTATAAAATACGTTTATTTTTATATTAGTATCTAACGTTTAATACTTTTATTATGAAACAATTTTGACTAAAAAATTATTATATTTTAATACTGAACAAAATTTTAATGAATTTAAATACTATGTATGCATATTTATAACAGGTATTATCTTCAAAGAATATATATAAATAATTCACCAAATATAGAATGGGATTGATGATAGGGTAATACAATTATATGGTATCTAATCTAACCAATTCCAACCATATATGGTATGTATAATATTCAAATTAAATTTATTTCTTAATTAAAATGGATTCTATCTATGTATTTCAAAATTCTAGATTTTCCTAACAAATTTATCTCCACAAATTAATTTCCTCGTTTCTCTCCCACTCTCTCCACATATATATATAGAGAGAAAGAGAGAGGGGCTTAAATTGGACCAATCAGAATTAAAGGTGCAGTTATCGGTGCAAATTTGAAGGAATGAAGATTTCTTTTAAGCTAATATTCCTGATTTCTCTGTTGCTCGTTGCATCTAGTGAGTTTCTCTTTTCCATAATTTAATTATCCATCTTTCTTTTAATTTTTATATTGAGTGTTAAAAATTTTATATTCATACAAATTTATGTGATTATATGTTTTATTCTCGTACATTTGATTATTTTTATAAAAGTGAAAATAAATAAATAAATAAATTTTATTCATCACGTAATAAATTTACGTGAATAAAATTTATATAAAAATTTATATAATTATTATTATTATTATTTTATATTTAATTATGTATCAATGTCCTACACCTAATATTATGATACTGAGGCTGAGTCAAAAATAAAAAGTTGAGGCCCAAAATGTTAAATCAAATTTTTTTTTTTTTGGAATAAAATTTGTGTTAGTGATATTACTGGTTTTTATATTTCATATGATGATGATACGGTGAATGTGTTATTCAGGGGAGTTGGTGGAAGCTAAAGTTCCATGTCACAGCGATCCTGAATGCGCTGGCTTTGTCTGCGGGGGACATCTCGCCAAATGTGTATCGAACAAGTGTGTATGCGTTCCATCAACAGCTTCTTTGATCGACAAAGGGCAGCAGTAGGCCACAGAGAGAGAGAGTCTCTGGAAAATTAAATAAAATCAATGGCTGTATTCTATTATATGAATTAATAAATAAATAAATTATTTTTAATTAATTAATTAATTAGTGCTTATAATATTATTATTTTAATATCTTTCATGATATTATTGCCCTTCAATTTGTTTGTCTTGATGATTATTAGATTACCGTAATTTTAATAATTTAAAATTAATATTTTGTTTCAAAATTTTTAACAAGAGAAATTAAATTTTAAAATGAGTAAAAAAAAATATTTTTATTAATTAATGATTAATAATTATACGATTTATTACACACTTAATAATTATTTAAATAAAAATAATATTAACAATTTTATCTAATTTTTTAATTTTAATTGGATAACTTCAAATATTTTTTATCACCCAATCTATCTCCAAGCCTATCTGATTCAAGATTTTTTCTTCTTTTTTATAACTTTGATTTTATCTATTGGTACCAAACTGTAAAACAATGCCAACAAATAAAACTATTCAGAGTATTTTAAGAATTTAATTTATTTAGATGATAATCATTATGGTCATGAAACTTTCAGAAAACAACACAGGATGTCATACAGATGGAAATAATTGTTTTGGACTGCAAATTTGGTCCAAATCATGGACCTGGTTTTGGTTATAATTTTCTTTTTGGTGGACCACTGGACCAGGTGGTTATTGTGGATAAATTAGTAAAATCCTGTCTTTCTCTTTTAATTATGTGAGAAAGACTGTACCATTTTGTCATGAACTTCAAGTTAAAATATGGGTTCACAATAATAAATTTTTTTTTTTCTTTCCTACTCTCAAAATTAGGGTTTCTTCTCAAAAATTTTTGTATATGAACATGTGCTTTGTTTGAAATTAAGATAATTCTAATTAACTTTAAAAGCAAAACTAAAATATGTGCATCAATTTCAAGTAGAACAAAAATTACCACGAATTGAATAGAAAAAATAATTTAATATTGAAATTAATTTTTAGAATAATTTCTAGCTTTAAAGTTTATGGAATCGAAAAATTAGTTTTAATTTTAAAAATTAAAAAGAATTTCAAATTAAAAAAATAAAACATCAAACTTAATGTAAGAAAGCAATCTCTTAACCTATTACGATATAGATTTAAAATTATATAATTTATTTATAATATTATATTTATCTTAATTTTTTTTAAAAGTAAAATAAATATAAATTTATATTCTATAAATTATTCAATTAATAAAATAATACCATATAAATTTTCTTTAAAATTATAATAAATTAATTTTATTAATTTTAAATAAATACTTCAAACTAAAATACAATACATATTATTCAAATTTATTGTTCAATTCATACAAATGTGATTCTTGCATAAAATTATCGAATAAATTAATAATTATAATAAATAAATATATATATATATAGTGTAATATTATCAAATATAAAGTTTTACTATCGAAAAAAATTTAAATTTATAACTTGAGTAATAATATAATATTTTTTAAATAATTTATCGTATATCAACTCTCTTCGATAAATTATTTTATTTATCTTTCATTAATTAATTTTTTATTTATATATTTCGTTACTTCTATAATTTGATACCATTAATTTTGATTTTTTAATAATTTTTTTTGGCGTTGAAAATTAAAAAAAAAATTAGATAATTGATAAATAAGGTATTATGTTTTAAAATCGGAATAAAACAAAATTGAAAAATAAGGTAAATTCTGATTCTAAACAAAACTACAATCTAAATTTGATTTACTCACTCCTAAATGTGTTTAATAAAATTAATTTTCAATGGTTTATATTCATTTTTACGTTAAATACTTTCATTCAATTCACTTATTTGAGATCTAATACTTTATTAATTTATTAAAATACATTCAATTTTACATTAAATTAATTTATTTGACATCTAATACTTTCATCACACAACATCTTTTATACCTCAATATAAAATGAAAGTCCAAATAAATTTGAATATTGTAAATATTCATTGTCGGGGATTGTCTTCAAAGAATATATAATATAATGATATAGTATCTTCTAATCTAACCAATTCCCAATCATATATGGTATGTATGATTTCAAATTAAATTTATTTCTTAATTAAAATGTATTCTATGTATGTAATTCAAAATTCAAGATTTTCCCCACAAATTTACACCTGCAAATTAATTTAGTCATCTCTATATATACACTAAATGTGTAGGCTTAAATTTCACAAATCAAAATTAAAGGTGTAGCTATTGGTACAATCTTGAAGGGATGAAGATTTCCTTTAAGTTAATTTTCTTGATTTTTCTCATGATCCTTACATCTAGTAAGTTTTTCTTTACTACTATTTAACTTCTCATTTTTCTTTTAATTTTTAATTGATATTTTAAATTTTTTTATTCATATAAATTAATATGATTGTGTGTTTTAATTCTCGTGTATGTTCGATATTTTTACTTATTCATACACATTGATATGGTAGTGGATGACATCATTTTACATTTGATATTTTCATAAAATGAAAACAAAATTAAGGCAAATCGTTTGGACATATGACCATTTTTATGAAAGAAAAATGAATAAATAAATCAATTGTATTTATCACATGATTAGTTTGCATGAATAATACAAATATTGGTATTGTTCGTATTATTAATTTATTGAATTACAATAATATCATACACTTAATACTATAAATGCATGGGCAGTCAAAATGAATAGTTGGTGGACCAAAAGGTTAAGAAGATAAATTTGGTCCAGTTAAATTTTCTTTTAAAAATTATAAATTACGAGATTAAATACTTATTTTTTAAAGTTCAAACATTGAAGTGTCAAAAAATTAGAATTGATAAATAAAATTTGTAAAAATAAATTTTGGAACTAAATACTAATTTTTTAAAGCGGTAGAGATCAAAGTATAAATAAATGTAATTTTAATTAAAATTAAAAATATTTTATACTTAAATTTAAAATATTCTATGAGATTTATTTGCTCGGTTTTGTATGAATACATTTATATAAAAATTTGATCCAATAATATTGTTGTTTATATATTTCATACGATTGATACGGTGAATGTGTCATCAGGGGAGTTGGTAGAAGCTAAAATTCCATGTGACAACGATGTCGATTGCGCTGGCTTTGACTGCGAGGGAAATCTGGCCAAATGTGTATCGAAGACTTGCGTATGCGTACCGCCCACAGTTTCTTTGATCGACAAAGGGCAGTGAGGCAGACAGAGAGAATCTGGAAAATTACATAAAATCGATCATTCTATTATATGAATTAATAAATAAATAAATTATTTTTAATTAATTAATTGATTGATTGGTGCTTAATTATCTAGATTTTTAATTATCTAGATTCTATTTGTTAAACCTATATAATTTGTTGACATTGCAAAGCGATTGAAGATACCATATTGTGATTGAGGAGCAACGTAGACAACTGAGCAGAGGGATGCTGAGATAGATATGAAAGGAACCCATTAATGATAAGACAAATAATGTAAATAATAATAAATATTATTTATATTTTCCCCGATTCTCAAAAGTAGGGTTTCTTCTAAGAAAAAAGGTTATATATCAATGGTAGTTACAGCAAACCAGTGCATGATGTATGGAAGAAAAACAAAAAGATTTTCCATTAAAGAGAAATGAATAAAAGGTAACAGGCACAGCCAAGAAATGCAAGATTTCCATAAACGGCAGTTCTAATATACAGAGAAAAGCAGCCAACCAGCTCTGATAAAAACGAAGCTATACCACTGTTATGCACTCTACTCATAAGTCTCAGTCACAAAAATGATGGAAGATGCCCATGATTTTGTCATGCATCCGAAATTTCGGATTTTTTTCAAGCAGATCCTCCTCTACTCTTAACAAATTTTTTTAAAAAAAAAATTTAGGTAAAATAATTATATCATATTAGTATAAGTAATATAGTAATATTATCTAATCAATGAAATTAAATAATTTTATTTATTAATAATAATTAAAAATATTTAAAAATATTTTTTTATTAAATTAATTAAAAATATAATTCACTTTTAATTTTTTTCATAATTAATGAATTAATTTTTTTTATTAATTAAATAATTCTATTACAATACTTATATTGATATGATAAAATTATTTCAGTTAAATTTTTTTTAATTGCTTAACCTCTTCTGGGCAACTTTTAAATTTGAAATTTATAACTACATGAGTATCATATCATGTCATCCTTATCCTTGTGCTATAAAGCATTTTTAACTTTCATTTTGTTGAATTTTTATTATTCTTTTTCTAGTGTCACAGTTAGTTGAGAGTCCTGAGACCCTTAAAGCTTTGATCAAGTGACCAAGAAATTAGAAACACACAACATCTTAACTATAATAATTTTTAACAGATAAAATTATATTTATTTGTATTTATCTATTATTTAATGTTGTATTGCATGAAAATGATAATGTGAGATAAAATTATTTTAAAATGTTAAAACTGACTAACCTGATAAGAATAAAGTTAAGTTAACTATTTATTTATATGGTCCTCAAAATAAGACTATTTTAAAATTTTTTTAAAGTCAGCACCAGTCTCACTTTGAGCCATAATTTAGATCCAAAATGAGTCAAATTAGTTCTATCTTTCTTCTCTTGAATGGGGAAGTGGGCCTGATTGATATTCAGTTGACAGCTCGGCTTGGTTCAAAGGGAACCTAATCCAATCGAATCAAACAATACTTACACACACAACACCAACAAGTATATATATGTTTAATATTTTCTCCAAATATTATATAAGTGATTTGTTTATTCTTACTTTTATTTCTTTAATTACAATATTAACTAAAAAATAATTATAAAATAAAAAGAGTGACAGGCAAAAGGATATAACTTGTATTTTATAAAATTTAGATTTTAATTTTATATCATGATACGACTCGATAATATTATATTATAAAAAATTATATGAGATATATAATAAGTAATATAATAGTAAGAATACTATTGTCACAATAACAAGAATATAAGAGTTAGGTTATATATTTAATAAGCATAATTTTATATTTTTTAGGTTATATATTTAATAAGCATAATTTTATATTTTTATATTTGATACGAATTATTTATTATGCATAAACGTGAAATTTTGACATTTTCTGTTAAAAAAATAAAAAAAGTAAAAATTCATTTATATAAATTAATAAAATCTTGCATTATAGCACAAGTAAGGTTAGAACTTTATTATAATTTATTATTACTATTCTATTCAATACGAACATAAATGAGTATTAAATCTTATCTTCATTAATAATAGCCAAATATGATATCACATTTTTTTTTTTATATTATTTTTATACCAAAATAATTATTTTCATATTCCAATAAAATTCAAATCCATTAGGTGTCATAGTATTTTGTGTTGACTTTTTTGTTTAAATGCCATGTAGATTAGGTGGTTTTAAAATATCACATAAATATATTTTTAATTTTATAAAATTTGCTATATACTTTCTTTCCTATTCATTTGCATCCTCTTTCAATTTTGTTAAGTATTGTCAAATAACTCTCCTTTAAAATTTTTTTTTAACAAATTTCAAAATATATAATTTTCTTATATTTAATGTCCATGTTTATTGTATTATATTATATTAAAAAATTGTATAAGCACATATATTTACAAACAAGTTTTTAATTATAAAAATTTAAAAGACTAAATTTATTCCTTCTAATGATGTGTTTTGGAATTCAAATTAACATATAAAATGTTAATAATTTAAATTTTATTAAAATATTAAATTATTTTTATATTATTAAATTTTAATTTATACAATATAAAAGTATAGGACTTAATATTTAATACTATTTCAATTATTGTAATAGTTGTATTTATCTATTTGGGACCTATATGATACAAATGAAAATATTATGTTCTTATATGGATAATCCTTATAGTTTTCTGATCTGAATGTTAATATGCTTACAGATAATCATAGAAAATAACACGTGTTCAAAAAAAGAAGCGAGTACAAACGTATTCTACAATCGCCAAGACGAAATCGGACACATTTGCCCACGTTTACCAGAGTCTCCTCCCATAAATACAACTCCAGTTTTGCCGTTACAACACATAGACTGCGGTTAAGCTAATGATAAACAACTCCTTCCTCGTCATCCTGTCGTTTCGTACAAATTTTTTATTGTGTTGTTTGATTCGTAGTTCAGGTTTTTGAAAAGTGCTTCTGCATTTAGAGGTATGGTACGACGACGTTTGTAGCACTTCTTTGCCTTTTTATTTGCAACTTTCTGTCCGTTCGGATTCTATTCTTTATTTATGCTTGCAACTTTCTCATTCTTTTCTTTACCTGTACAACTTTCCTTCCTGAAAAGGAAATTAAAATAAAAAGTAAAATTTTTTTTAAGCACCTGTTTCTGTTTTTTTGTCGTGGGCTTTAGCTTCTTCTTGCTTTTGGAGTTCTTCTACAGCAATGAAGTCTCTCAGTTCTGTAAGCTCTTTTTTCTGAATGTTTATTTGTTTTTAGTTTCGGTCTTTTTTATTTTCCTGATGCTACTTGAGTTTGCATGAACTTGATTTTTTATTTTTTTGGTTTAATATTAAGCATGTCAATAAGGACTCTGAGGGATATGATTAGTGATGATTCATGATTGTCTGTTTGTTGTTTCATTTATGTTATGATTGCAATTTGCAAGGGAAAGTAAGCCAAAGGAGAAAAAAAAAAAGGCCAAACGCCAAAATGATACTGTTAAGAGCTTTTTTGTGTATTAATTACATTTTTGTTTTCTGCTGTTTTGGCTGCTGGGAGATGGTTTTTCCTGCTCTTTGGTTTCTGGGAAATGCTTGTCCTTCTGCTTTGTTGCTGGGGATTGTTTCTTCTTGTTTGTTCGTTGCTGGGAAATGCTTGTTCTTGTGTTTGCTTTATGGGAATGTTTCTGTTTGGTTCCTTGCAAGTATTCAATTATAGAATAATGAATTATTCCACAAAATATTTATCTCGGATACTCTGTTGGTCGGAGGGAAAAGAACTGATAAAATGAAGGAAATTTGAGCATTGAATGTTTTATGCCTGTTGTTTTTCTTTTAATTTTTGGTTGTCTGGCACTGGTTATGTCTAGTGTTTGACTTATATATAAAGACTCTCTCAAGGTCTCTTTCGTTCTTTTCTGTTTTTGGGAGGGGGCAGGGGGTTAGTTGAAGGAAGGAAAGTAAACTTACAATTTTGTTTTTCTTTGGTTTGTTTCTGGGAAGTGCCTTTTCTTTTTTCTTTTTCCAAGCTTGTAACTAAATAAAGTTAGTTCCTCTCTCTCTCTCTCTCTCTCCATTTTTTTTTTGGGGGTTTCAGTAGAATATTTTACTGGAACACTCTGTTTGGTTGGAAGGAAAACTGAGGGAAAGAGAGGGAATTGAAATATTTATTGTTGTATTAATGTTTTTTTTTTTTATTTTTCATTCACTGGCCCTGTTGTTTGACTTAAATATAAATTGCATCTCTTTTATTTCCTTTGCACTTGACTGTGACTGCAAACATGAGGATGTTTAGTGTCAACTTTTGTTGAAAAAAATATTTCATTAGTCTTCGTGATTGTATAAGTTGGTTGAGGAGAATACATAAAGATGGCTGTTGAGCCATTTATTTGAAAGAGAAAAAATTGGTTCAAGTTAATAGATGATTCTTTGATCTCGCTTTCCAATCAAGTTTGGCCTTGCATTTTGGTTATTATATGCTCATAATGTTTTTTTCTAGACACACAAGTCAAATGACTTGATATGTTTTCCAGTTCATTACGATCTATTTGCTTGCAAATTTTCCATCTCTTGAATTTTAAAATGGTGCTGTTGCACTTGCATGTTGCAGCATTGCAGATATGCAATGATAAGCAATACTTTCTGCATTGTTGATTAAAATAAATTATTTATTGTGGATGTTACATTGATAGACAAACTGATGTGTGGCGGTACAAGTTAGTTTATTAGCTACCTTTGAAAAAATGCCATGAGTTTTAGGACTTCTTTTTCACCATCTGGCAGAATCTTTAGACCATTGTGCAATTAAGATGTAATTATATCTTTCCGCGCTTCCTTTCAGTCTTCTCTACCATCCAATCCGCTGAGTAGGTCATGCATCTGCAGTCTCTTCATTGCGGCTTCTTTGATTTTTAGTGTTTACTTCATTGGAAGTGCACTTATTGCAAAAGAACACAAGGAAGTGAGTTTCTATTCAACTAAAATTTGGTCAGCTTTGAAATTTCCTTGCATTAGTCTTACTTAGAACTTTTGTAATTGACGGGAACCTAAATCTCAAATGGACATATTGAAATATGTTGTAACAATTAGGTTTTACAAATTAAGATGTTTTGTGCAATTGTTTTTGTGCAGAGATTAATGAGATGGAGAATTGTTAATAGCATGCAGAATGCAATACCAAACAGTTGTAAGGTTTGTATTTATCAGAAAAAGGGGGAAAAAAGAAAGTTACTTTTTGTTTTGGCACATGAAGTTACCCGAGATTCCTTTCTGATTTTTTTTTTCTCCCTTTTAATCTCTTCTACCTAGAATCAATGCAAGCTTCCTGGAACTGAGCCATTACCGCAAGGAATAATTTCCAAAACATCAAATTTGGAAATGCGGCCTTTATGGATGTCATCAGCAAAACTTGTATGTGAAGCCTTTGTAGGAATATAGCTCATAAGTTAGAGTTAATTTCTACATGTTTATCAACGACTTTTTCGTAAAAGTATAGGGAATAGAATTTCGTACTATTAGTAAAGTGTCATGCACATTTTCTTCTGTGAATCATGACTTGTTCATTGCACCATATACAACTAACATATGCATGCTATTTATCAATATTATGCTATGATCTTGCAATGATGGTCAAGATCTCAAAGTACAGTGATGTAATTTGGATATTCAATTTCATTTGCTGTTTTAGAACTGGTCTTTGCCTTCCTTATAATGCTGAAGTTGGAAAATTTTGTGTCAGAACAATCCAGAGCCTCCAATGAACTTGTTAGCCATTGCAGTTGGAATTAAACAAAGGACAGTAGTGGACCGAATTGTTAAAAAGGTTTTGGCCCCTATTCCGGTGCTTCTTTCGCTTTTATGATTACATTATCAGATTTATATTCAATTTCTATCTTCTTGTTGCAGTTTCCTTCAAAAGATTTCGCTGTGATGCTTTTTCATTATGATGGCATTGTAGATGAATGGAAAGATTTAGAATGGAATGATCGTGTCATACATTTATCTGCTGTGAATCAAACAAAATGGTAGTCTCAGTTCATTAAGAATTGCTGTCTTACTAGATTTGATGGGGTCATGCATATGTTTTTGGGGAATTTCTGAGTAAAGTTGTACTTTACTATATATTAGGTGGTTCGCAAAACGTTTCTTGCATCCGGATATTGTTGCTGAGTACGACTATGTTTTCCTCTGGGATGAAGACATTGGAGTCGAGGATTTTAATCCAGGACGGTAAGCATAAGCTGGTTTAACTTTCTAGATTGGCTTTGACATTTTTAATGTGATCACTGGGAAAAACCATTGCTTTGAAATTCATGTGTTTGAGCTTGTGAAGAAATTTGATTAATGTCCTAATCGTGAGTCACAAAGACATTTGAAATTTCAATTTTATGGTAATTTTTGTCCTTTCACTTGAATGTAAAGACATACTTGAGTGTTTAAATTTGAAAAATCTTAAATACAAGTCGCTTGTGTTTTTTTGTGGTTAATGGAGCTAGACTTAACATCTTGAATACCGAGACTTTTGTAGGTATCTGTCCATTGTTAAAGACGAGGGATTTGAGATATCTCAGCCGGCACTCGATCCTGTTAAGTCAGAGGTGCATCATCCAATTACTGCACGTAGACAAAATTCAAAAGCACACAGGTTCGTGTGAAAGTAGTGTTTCATCTTGAGCAATTGTACTTGGTCCAGTATACTGTTTTTTTTTTTTTTCAATTAGTAAAAATTCGGTCATCATACACAATATTAAGCCAGAAGTATTATTGGGACATAATTTTCGTGATATATGCCAATAATGTTGTAAGTATTGTTTGTAATGTATTTGTAGTTTTCATAATATGGACACTTTTATCAATTGATTACGTTTTTGCTAATTTACGAATCTGATTAGTTCAATCTATCTAACTTTCTGATAGGAGGATGTACAAGCTTAGAGGCAGTGGAAGGTGTGATGATAACAGCACTACTCCTCCGTGCATAGGGTAAAGGGTCACCAATTCTGGTCCTTTCTTTTTTTTTTTTTTCCTTCCTTCCATTATTATTATTCTTCTTCCATTTCTGGTATTGGGTGGAAAGAATAATTATTGGTTGAGTGGAGAAGTATCATTGTTCTTATGCAGTAAATAAAATCCATTATGCAGATGGGTAGAAATGATGGCACCAGTGTTTTCAAGGGCTGCTTGGAGATGTGCATGGTATATGATCCAGGTATAGAAACCTCATTTAACTGAGTGTTCAACCAAATTGGCAGCAATTTTTTTCCTTTTATTTTTTAAAAGAAAAAAACTAAATGAAAACCCAAATCCCTCCCCTACCCTGGTGAACCCAGACTTTAGCACCATTGCCAACGGTTTTACTTTTACTTGTTGAACCAATTAGTTCCACGACCATATTGAGAACATAATGGGTGGGTTTTTAACCATTTTGAACTTAGGGGGCACCCACAAATGTTACTTAACAGTTTTGTGCAGCATTGTAGCTCGGGACTTTTGGCTAGTATGATTGAACAAAATAAGATTTGAGAGTTTTCTTTCGCTGAGTTTTCGGTAAAATATATTATGGAATTAATCACTCTTGTAGATGGTAGAAGATCAGTGTTCTGTTTTCCATTTCTTTGCCACTCTGCCTTTGTCATAGTAGTTTTCTAATTGCTTTTCCCCCCATAGAATGACTTGATCCACGCGTGGGGACTGGATATGCAGCTTGGCTATTGTGCACAAGTAACGTTCTTAATCCTATAACTTCAATTTCTTATTCTTTAAGCAGTACTGGTGACATTTAATTGTCATTTTCAGGGTGACCGAACCAAAAATGTCGGCGTGGTTGACTCTGAGTACATAGTACATCTCAGTCTTCCAACACTTGGTGTTGCTACTGAACCTGAGGCAAGTACTTCTTGAATTCACATCAATAGCAGAATCTTGAGAGTCCTTATCATTTCCCAAATAATGGCATTGGTTCAAGTTTACATAAATATCATCACCATCATCATCATAATGTGATGTTGAGGCATAAAATGTTAATACTAAAATCATAATGGAGAACCTTCTGATCCATGTTGCGTTTCACACTTGTTGGACAGGCTTCATCTGATCAGGAGAAAATTTTAAAGTCAGAGGCATTGGTATGTATTTTGAACCTTAACTTGCCTCACAGCAAATTCTTTATCCGTGAATAATATGTCATAGTTTTCTCTGAAAATTGCAGGCACTGTCTCAATCCCGTCAACATGATAATCGACCAGAGGTAAGCTCCCTTCATTGTTATAAAATTTATACAAAATTTGCTCTCTTTTTATTTATGTATCATGCTTACAATTAAATTCCTGAGGTCTGTTTGTTCTTTTAGCTAAACATTGAAAACTTATAATTACATCTAGATAAAATTTAGCTTAATACGAGCATTTGAATGATTTATTTATTTGTAATTTTAATATAAACGTGTACATAATGTCACATCAACAATTGCGAAATGTTTATATTTATATTTTATGAATTAAAAGCAAACTTTTCATTCAGATTTATGTAATAAGATCTATTTAGATTTTAGATTAAAAAAACAAAGTTACTTCAGTCTACTATTGTTGGAACTATTTGCTTAGTAAAGAAAGTGTTTGCAGGTCAGAAGGCAGTCCTTCATCGAAATGCAGATCTTCCGAAAAAGATGGAAAAATGCTGTCGACGAGGACAAATGTTGGATTGATCCATACCAACAATTGACAAACCAAACTACTCCCTAATTCTAAACTTTTAGACAATTCATCAAATCATCAAACAAGGTCAGATTGACACTCATACACAACCACAAATGCTTCATCTCAGAACTGCTTATTTAAAAGCACCTCAAGGTTTGCCAAAAAGCTGCTGCTGTTTCATAGCAAATGTGGACAATTTCTTGTACCAACATGGAGTAACTCATCCAGATTTCTCCTTGTAGCTGCTTCACTTTTCTGAATTTTAGAGTGATGTGAATGCTTTGGTTTTGATGTTTAAACGATTGTTTGTTGTTTTGAGTACAATGTAAATGTGTTTTGTGGGTTGAGAATTGTTGTAAATATAACATTTCCTGCTGTTGAAATGTTCCAATAACAGAAGCTCTTTTCAATCCCTTTTTGGCACACACAGAGAACATATTTTTATGGAAAATGATCCAGTTTATGCGTTATGTACCTCCAATTAGAATAAATTAATGTTCATCGTTTACTACAATTATGTTATGATGAGACTTAATACTAAGGGGATAAATTGTGATTATCTTTAGTGGGCTTCTTCTTACTGGGGGGTTAAGTTTTGTGCTCTAATATTATAGAAATAATATACTTCTAAAATGATGTATCATGTTTTTTCGTGGTAAGTTATTTATCATTTGTCAATTAATAGGTAAATTCTTACAACTTGCAAAATCACTTGGGATAATTACTTAAGATATGTTATATTATCCGTAACATTATCCCTTATAATGGAAAAAAGTTACATTATATTTGTGAAAACATACAACATGAGGGGCTTAAATGTTATTATCCAAAAAAAAAAAAAGAAATTGACAAAAAAAATCCCAATTCAGTAATTTCAATATCTACACCAAAGCCACGTTCCTTCTCAGGGTTTAAGCCATTTCCATTTCTGTAATTTCTAGGGTTTTCCTCTCTCTCTCAAAATAGAAAATGTCCCTTTTACGCCTTCTCCTCCGCAACCTCAACCACCACCGCCACGACAACCGTCAGCTACCCTCCTTCTCCCTCCTCCGTCACTTTCACAACCGCCCTTTTAATCCCGCTACTTCCCCGCAATCCGATTCCCACTCTCAAAACCCTGACCCTCAACCCTATAATATCAATCCCATTTCCACCCCTCCTATAACTCGTAGCTATGCCTACACCTCAGCCGAAGAGGCTGCGGCGGAACGCCGTCGCCGGAAACGCCGGCTTCGGATCGAGCCACCACTCCACGCTATTCGTCCCAACCCCACATATCCGCCCGTTCGTGATCCTAACGCGCCGCGCCTCCCTGACTCCACCTCGGCCCTTGTTGGTCCTCGTCTTAACCTCCACAATCGCGTTCAGTCGCTTATCCGTGCCGGCGACCTTGATGCTGCGTCATATTTGGCCCGGCAGGGGGTGTTCTCGAAGACGCGCCCGACTGTATTCACTTGCAATGCAATCATTGCTGCTATGTATCGGGCGAAACGATATAACGATGCTGTTGCTTTGTTTGCGTTTTTCTTTGATCAATCAGATATTGTACCTAATGTTGTGTCTTATAATAATTTGATAAATACGCACTGTGACGAGGGTAGAGTGGATGAAGGTTTGAAAGTTTATAGGAGGATTGTTGAATCTGCGCCATTTAGTCCTAGTGCTGTTACATATAGGCATTTGACAAAAGGGTTGATTGATGCGGGTCGAATAAGTGAGGCTGTAGATTTGTTGAGAGAGATGTTGAATAAAGGGCAAGGTGCAGATTCATTGGTTTACAATAATTTGATATCTGGGTTTCTGAATTTGGGTAATTTGGAGAAGGCTAATGAGTTGTTTGATGAGTTGAAAGAAAGGTGTTTGGTTTATGACGGGGTGGTAAATGCCACTTATATGGAGTGGTGGTTTAATCAGGGGAAAGAGAAGGAAGCTATGGAGTCATATAAATCGTTGTTGGATAGGAATTTCAGGATGATACCGGCCACATGCAATACCCTTCTTGAGGTTTTGCTCAAGCATGGAAAGAAAGCAGAAGCACAAGCTTTGTTTGAGCAGATGTTGGATAATCATCAGCCGCCTAATATCCAGGCAGTGAATTCGGATACTTTTAACATTATGGTTAATGAGTGCTTTAAGCTTGGAAAGTTTTCAGAAGCTATTGATACATTTAAGAAGGCAGGAACACACCCAAAATCCAAGCCTTTTGCAATGGATGTTGCAGGGTATAATAATATTATAGCAAGGTTTTGTGAGAATGGGATGTTAGAGGAGGCAGAAAAGCTGTTTGGAGAGTTGTCCAAAAAGTCTTTGACACCCGATGTCATGACCTTTAGGACGTTAATTGATGCCTCCTTAAAGGTAGAGAGAATTGATGATGCTTTGCAGTTGTTTAATAGGATGGTGGTGTCTGGTTTGAGGGTGGTTGTGAGTTTTGGGACTAGGGTGTTTAGTGAGTTCATTAAGAATGGTAAGGTTGCAGAGTGCGTGCCCATTTTAACAAAAATGGGAGAGAAAGATCCTAAACCAGACTTCCTGATATATGATGTTGTGGTACGGGGGTTGTGCAATGAAGGTTTGTTTAACTCAAGCAGGGATATACTTGATCAAATGATGATGCACAATGTTGGTGTTACCCCTGCACTGCAGGATTTTGTACGTGAGGCTTTTGGGAAAGCCAGTCGAGGTGAGGAGATTGAGAGAGTTTTGAATGCAGATAGGTGGGGATATGCTGCACCTTATCCTTCCCCTCAATCAAGTGGACTGCCTCAAAGACAACAAGCATTTGTACCTCATCAGATGGCCAGACAGCAAACTTTAGGATACAATGGAATGGCAGGACAGCAACACTTTGGATCAAATCAAATGGTTGGACAGCAGTCTTTAGGACCTAATCAAATGGCTGGACAGCAGCCATTTTCACTGCATGAGAGAGATGGACAGCAGTCTTTTGGACTGAATCAAATTGGGGGACAGCAGCCTCTAGGATCTTATCAAACGGGGCGACAGCAGTCTATTGGAACCAATCAGATGGGAGGACAGCAGCCTTCAGGATGCAATCAAATGGGCAGACAGTCGCCTCTAGGATCTTATCAAACGGGGGGACAGCAGCCTCTAGGACCTTATCAAAGGGGGGAACAGCAATCTTTAGGATCTCATCAAATGTCAGGGTGGGATTCCTTTGGATGGCAGCAAATGACAGGGCAGGAGCAAAATGTAATGCCTCATATGTCTGGACAACCACAACCACCATCAGCACCCTTGCAAATGCCTGGTCAGCAACAATCGTGGCAACCTCAAATATCAGGCCAGCAGCAGTCGTGGTCTCAAGCAGCTGAGCAGCTGACAGTACAACCTCCTCGAGAGGTAGAACAGAATCCATCAGAACCTGCTGAGTGGCAGGAAAACCACCAACAGGTAGTAGCTTGATTTTTAAGTGCATGAAGTTACAGATAGAATGGTCCAATCTTTAAATTTTATGGTTTAAGTTGGCCGAGAAAGCTGCCACATCATTGTTATTTATTATCAGCTTCTGCCAGTTGTAATGTGGCAAAATTTGCTCAATTGTAATAGTGGGTTAGTTTTTGCTTGGAAATTTTCCCTAGTCCAAAAGTCTACCTGTTAAGCATGGTCTATTTATGAGGGGTTTATTACTATCATTGTATCTTTGATGGATCTCACATATTTATTACAGATATCTAATTTATAAAAAAATTCGCATGTGCTGATTTATAAGCATTAGGTAGGTTTAATCTCGATGCATATTGATGTTTAGCATAGTATAGTTTAGATGTAAATGTGGTTCATTTGCATGGATAGTGGAGTTACTTTTTAGCTTCAAATTTTGAATTACATACACCATGTATTACGGGAATAATACAAATGGCCCCACTTAGTGTATCAACTAGTAGTTATTTGATGGATCACAATTATAGGTGTAACCCCAACTTGTGTGAAACTTGAAGGAATTATGAAGACTATGTAATGTTTACAGTGGTCTACTATTGGTGTATGCTAGTTTATGTTTTCTTGAGAATTTGATTTCATCTTCTTGATGAGCTTGGGAGACCAGGACTGGTTTTTGATTGACACTTGATCTTGAGTATGGTTCTACCTTCATCTTCGACCTTTTTGCAACTATTTTGATTTCTTAAGTTGATGTTCTTAATCATCATTCAGCTAATCAGCATGATTGTGTGCGAACCTGAAAATGATTAATGCAATTCTGTCATCAGATGGAGACAGTTGAAAAGTGTAACTGGTATGCTAATGCGATGTATTAGCTCACCCGAAATATGGCTCTGGAAAGTTGGAATTGTTTAATTTATTATCTCATTGATGCATGACACGTCATTTGAAATGAAAATTTTGAGATAATTAACTATGATGAGTAGCATTACTCATCTTGTACATGACTGTTTTGTAATAGCATATTTTGTTTGGATTTGATGACCCAGGAAATTTATTTGATCAGTTTATTGATTTAATGGGTTGATGAATCTATCCATCTGAAGAGGGAGAATTTTTTAGTTGCATCTTGATCAAGCCTCACCAAATATCAGTGCAAGTTTCTCCATATGTACCAACCCTAAATGGAAAGCTAAAATCTTTAACCCAAATATAGTGTAAGCAAGCTCTTGGGCATCCCTCCAAAAGATTTTCCTCGCTGGTCCATCCCCTCATTCAATAATAGAATCAAATAAATATATGTTTGCAATTGTAACAAAATGATTCTTTAAAACCTTCTAATTGCAGTTTTCTTTTAAACTTTAGCGGATTGGGGCATGATAAAATACCGGTATTGTCGTCGATGGTGCATGTCTTGTCAACTGAGTGGATAGCTTTAGCCAATTTGAGACCCAGAAATAAATTTCTAGACTCATTTGTTGGTTTTGCAAAATCATAGGGACCAATTTGATAAACAACCACACTTTATTCATAACCCAGAAAGTCTTAACAGTTAAGCAAATCTACTCCCAGTATCTTAAAGCAGTTTATGCTTGCTATGCGATCAATCTTTTTGCTTGAAACCATAAAATCCAATTACATGTCCCACCATGAAAACATAAATTATGTGAAAAAGATTTCTTAAATTTGCAAATAATTTTATTAAACGAAAATAGGAATAATGTATAGAAAACAACTCAAGTAAGATTTTCTCAAAAGAGCATCAGTTACAGTAAAAAATGTCTTAAACAAGATAGTTCAAAAGATACATCAATTAAGATAACGAAAGTTTTAGAAAGGATAGTTTCACTGGAACCATCAAATAAATTATTAATACCACATAAATTCTCTCTTATGTCATGACTACTGTTATAATGTGTTGCTTTCAAATTACATATACATCTAGGAAAGATTTAATTAAATGAGCATAACGGTAACAAAATCCATCTCACTTAAGACTTTCTTTGTGATGATTTCTAAAGCCATTTATGAGATCAATCTTTTTGCTTGAAACTATTAAAATCCAAGTACATATCACACCAATAGGTTAAAAACCCATAGATGATTGTAAAATTTCCATATTAATGCTTTTTTCTTCTCAAAAATTTCCCTCAAAATTTGCCAATATAGTAGCAACTCTCAATATTGATGCCAACCCCAACTCTCTACACAAACCTGTACACTTTCATTTTTTTTTTTTCTGGGCAGAAACAATGAGATTAATTGAACCCTATCAAAATTTATGAGCTACAGCAAAGCTCTAATGAAAATTTATAAGCTTAAATAATAATTAAAAAAATGTCAAAAATCCATCACCTTTGAGCTGATGTTAAGCAATGGCTCCAGTGCATTCGGAGCAAACTTCCGAGCAAAGAGATAGCACCTGCTCGTTCTCTGCTCATTGTACAAGCACAATGACCCATTATTGTTCCTAATGGATTGTATAAAACCTTCTGTAATATTATCTTTCCTATACGTTGCCGGATGTGGGCCCCCCATTGACCAGTCAACCCAAGTCACACTCCGGTTTGCCATTAGTGATCCGTGGAATATGTTTAGGTAAGTTGGAATGTAATGCTCATCTGGATAGCAAGCAGGCTTACAGTATTTTCTGAAAATGGTTAGGTACTTAGTGTCTGAGACGATATAAATGGCCACTGTCCGGTGCATTTCGAACCACTGGGACCCTTTCCGCCATTGATACATTTTAATATTGGGGCGCATCCTGCGGCTGTAGCGGCCACGACCATAACGTGAGGGATCATCATATGACTCGACGAAGCTGTGGGGTGAACCTGTGAGATACTTGTAGACAATTGGAAAGTTGTAGATCGGTATACAGCTCTCAGACAGAAGAATAAACCGCTCATTTGAAAAGTCTAGCAGGGCATTGGCTAGAAGGCGCTTCTCAGCATCAGCCATTTCCACCGTTCCCCATGCAACATTCTGAAGATAAATACGGAGAAAGTTTGTAAGGAAAAAACAGAAGGCAATGTACAGTATAAAATGAATATACAACCAAAAAAACATTGATAAGAATAAGACAATAACTTATTCCAAGGGAAGAACAAGATTGAAGAGGCATCAAAACATCCCGCATAAAGCAGAAAGCAATGCATAAAGAACTTGGGAATTTCTGCCTAAAAACTTTTAGTGATGTGCAGATCAAAACTCTAATGTGTAATAACCATTAGTCAAATTAAATCACCGTACCTGTCAATTTACATTCACTTGAAGATTCAGCACAAGTGTTCTTTATTAATACAATAAATTCAACTACTCTTTGAATCATAGGTTCAAGTTCACTTGCTGATTGATATTCATTGTTAATGATTCCAGAAATATCTAAAATTAGAAAAAACTATATTTCTTATGAAAATGAAACATTGAAAAACTTATCTTATTACTATGAAAGGTCAGAGATATAACATTATAGAATTGGAGCCAAATATAGGGAAAAAAAAAAAAATCAAAAGGCACCAATAACATGCTAGAAACCAAATATCCCCCACAAATTCATACAATTGGGGACTGTGGAAGGATATTGTCAAGTATAGAACAATGAAATTTCCAAACAATGTTGTTCACCAGGTTCTTTCATCTGAAGATGCTTCAGATCTTACATGATTTTCCAACGAAATTCTTCTTCCTTGCTTTCATATAAGATAATGAGGAAATTCACTAAGCTTGGAGTTCTGGACAAAAAATCTTGAGGTTCTAAGCATTTATGTAGGACTGCATACCTAGCAACTTAATGAATTGCAAAGTCCATCTCGATGTAGACAGAGAAGAAGACATTTTAAATCTTTTAGCACTTTATATCACCAGGAATTGAAGATGTACTATTTCAGAACATACTTCCTATAAAGGATAATCATAATATAAACACTATCAAGTCCAAAATATGCCATAAATTCAAAAATCTCAATGGGAACTGAGAAGGAATGAATATTGAAACACTTCACTGTTAACATTATCTCCATTCATTTGCAAGTTTGTAATTTCAACATTCTCATATCAGCAACACAAATTACAATTTTTACCCTTCTACCACTTCTAATACTTGTGATTGCATTGTTTTTCCACTTCAATTCCTCGACTTCAATACCCCTCGCTCCTTACCATTACATTCCTCTACAATTATAAAAGCCATAAAAATATAACGGGCAATATTTTGAAGATCTAGATTTCCCAGGAGTTAAGTCACAAAATTCCCATATTTGCAGAGGCTTTAAAGTTATCTCCACATACGTAATTTCGTTCAAACCCAATTACCCTTCTATTTGCAGCTAGTCCTAGCGCTATAAATTCTCCAACAACACAATGCAACTATTCAATTTGGATGCAAATTGAATCTTATATTTCTAATTATTTGCTTTAATTATCTCCGATTTTTCTCCATTATTTGGTGAATAAGCTCGACAAATGACAAACACCTAAAAGTTAAGCAGCAACATATCCCATTAAACACTATGTTAGCAAACAAAATTCATTCTTCCCAAATCTAAACAGGCTCATAAGTTTACTACTCAATAACCGTACTTTGATCTTCACCGAACTCACTCCAATTTACCATACATTTAACACATAAATAAACTAACAACTCATAAAAGACCTACCATAAATCATTAATTTTCTAATAAATACACCAAAATCCAAAAGCAAAAACTTTACCTGACTTGGAATTTGCCTTCCATAAAAAGGAGATTCCTTAGACACATTGAGCTTGTACCCGGGAAGTGCATGAACATAAATGGAGAAATAGTTCTCATGCCCTTTAAAAAACCTCTCCCACAAAGGCAGCATCGGTAACGGCCCTCGCGTCAAGAACATGAATGCTAATTTAGGAGTTCTCACAAATGGATACTCCTCTTTAAAGGGCACCATTGAAGCTCTCCAAAAGAGCTGCTCATCAGACATCTTATTAGTCAAATTCTCAGGATGGATGAAATTTCCAAAGTCTAAGTAATCTGTTTTCTCACAATTTTGAATCATGGTGCAGTTATTGTTTTCGAAACTCAGACCAGCGAAATGATTTCTTGATAGTAACAGGGAAGGTGACGTGAAATACTGATTAATATGTGAACTTGTTGCCAATCCTATAATAATTCCCGCAACAAAGACAACTAAAAATGACAGTATTTGTACCAGTTTTAGTAATCCCATGTACTTCTCGGGTTCTTCTTTCTCCCCTCTATTTCTCCCCATCTCAAACAACCACAAATCGCCACTTTTCTCAAACACCCAGAAACAAAATTCAATTTTTTTCGAAACCCAGCACACAAACAAGATTAACCCCTGATTCTTGACTCAGATCTTTTTCTTTTCCAAACAGAAAAAAAAGGAACGAAATGATCGAGATTCAAAGGAAGAAATAAAAATATATATATATATATTATTTGAACCACTGTTGTCAGTTTCAGTAAACAAATACTTGTATCTCTCGCTATGAATAAAATTTGGAAGATTGGATAAAGATTAAATTAAAAAAACAAAAGACAAAAAGTGGGATGGAAAATTAAGGGAATGAATGATGAGATTGTGGAAGGAGACTAGCGAATAAAGTGAAAGCGGTGTGGAAGAAGATGGTGATTGAAATAGAAATTTATAGATTGAATTTGGGAATTAAAAGAGAAAAAGGAGCGAGATTTGGAGAGAAGAAGAAATGGAACAAGGACATTACAAAGTCCCCTTGTGCGTACGATGCGAGCGCAAGAAGAACACACACATTAGAATATTAAATAATTAAAAACCTATCTCTGATAAATGACTATATTATCATTATTATTATTATTATTATTATTTTAAAAAATGGAAAATATCATTCAGATATTGCGTGTTTGTCTTAAATACCTTCAATTATAAAATACTTTAAATAATTTTCCACAACTTTGACTTCAACACATTCGAATTCTCTGAATGTGGGATGATTTTTGAAAACATTTAAGATTGACAATTATTTATTTTATTTATAATATTAAAAAAATTATAATTATATTCAAAATTAAAATTATTAATTTAACAAAATTTTTAAATAAATTAAGAGGATTATAATCTTATCATGAATTTAAAATTTATTTATTTTTTAAAATACTTACAAAATATGTAATTTTTTTTATTTAAATATAATTATATCTTTTAAAAATGTGATAAATATAAATAAATATTTATTAAACTAAAAGATATAATTAATATATAAAAATTATAAATGAGATAAGATGATAATATTATTTAAATAATTTATATTATCAAATTAATTAATTTTATTTTTAATAAATTTATCAATTAAAAATTTTAAATTTAAATTTATATTATCGATTAATAATTATATAATTTTAAATTTAAAATATTAATTTATTATATAAATTAATAAATTATAAAATAAATTATCACTTTTAATTATAATTAAATATAAATTTTATTTATATAACATGAGAGATTAATATTAATATTTATTTAAAGGTATTTAATGACTGTGCGGTTTGTTGGGTAAAGTAGTATTGGAAGACCGAGAACTCATTATGTCGTTGACGCGGATTTCTGAGTGGGGGCGTGCGTTACGGCC
>CP135546.1:314818-331562 GCA_032402905.1 Khaya senegalensis | reverse complement strand
AAATTTATATTAGTTAAATTAATCGTGTTAAAAATTATTATCCTTAATTATAATGTAGTAAAATATATATTTAATTATTTATTAATTTTAATAAATAATATTTATTGGATATTTAGGAAAAGAAAAAAAAAGAAATAAGTATTATTATTGTTGTAATTATTATTTAGGTCCCCATTTTTTTTTTCATTTGTTTAATCTAAAGACATATTTTATATAATCTCTCTTTTTTTTTTTTAATATCAATTAGGTCCTTTTTTTTTCTCTAATTAATTATTAAAAATAAAGATTTATTTTAATAAAAGTAAATATCGATTAACCCAATGAAAACAGTATGCAAATTCATGTTTGAATTAAAATAATGCCACATCATCAAGATGGGCATTTGCTGAATAAACTCAAATTAGCCTATGATCAAATAGATGCACCTCCTCTCATCTGTTAGAGTCCTTTCATGAAAACATCCTGTCACTTCATTTCTCATCATTGTTAATTTTGTTAAGACAGAAACTAATGATGATGGCAATGCTTAGATCAGGGGTAGTCTTGAGTTTCTCTGGCCTTTAAAATTTAATACGAGGTATTAAAATATAATTTTTTATTAAATTTAATATTAAATTAAAATATAAATTAAAATTTTAAAATATTATTAAATTGCTTGAATCTTTTGTTCCTGTCATAATTTTTAATTTAAAAAACACTCAAAAGCATCCAACTCTGAAATTGAAAAAGTTATTATCCAAGTAAAATAAAAAATTAGCAAAGAATTGATTATCCAAGGTCAGGAAATTCTTTCTTAGAATATTATCACTTAATTAAATTAATCAATTTCAAATTTTTTATAATTTAACAAAAAGAATCTAATATCACGAGTTGAGTTATTACTATCTCTTCAAAAAATATATTTTGTACGGTATTCTACCCTTATAAATTTTTATAATTCTTCATTCTTATCTAATGTATGATTTATGATATTTTCTCTCATTCAATTTTGTGACACTTTCGTTATAGTGAAATTTTCTGCATGCTTATTGTGCTCTACTTCGAAACTCATAGACCCTTCATAAACGCATTCATTATACGTGAGTGCTTAACTGAAACATCAGAATCAGAATGAGTTTGATTTTAATATTATTTTATTACGAATTGAGCTATTACTTTTTTTTTTAAAAAATATATTTATTAAGGTGTGTAGTATCGTACCCTTATAAATATTTTATAATTTCTTATTTTTATCTCACAGTGGTAATTGTAACACTAAGCTCTCTTGTGTCCTTCAGTTTTTGTATGACTTGATTATTTTAGGTTACATAATATCATTAGCTCTGCTTTGTGGAGGCAAAAAATTGCACGCATGCAATGGAAGCGGGGATTAAGTAAACCATTTTCATTTTTCTCTGCTTTCTTGCTCCATTATTGGATTTGTCTCACAAAAACAACATTTTTTCTCGGAAACCAAACTGAACTTGGAAGTTTTTCCCGCGGTCAAAGGAAAGGACATCTATCCAAGGAATATTGGAGCTAACTTTCATCTGGGGGAATGCAATGCTCGCCAATCTACAAGGTAATAACTAAGTGCATGTACCTTTTGGTTGATGAATTATGCTTTTGAAAACAGTTTTCTGTGTTTCCAAAATCAATAACGCTTTACCCTAATTTGATATCTATATTTATATCTATATATAAGTTTAACACATGCAAAAAGATCAACTCGAATGTGATCTCTTTAGACACTGTTTCGTTCAACCTTTTATTTTTTTTATAAAAAAAAAAATTATATATTAGAATGATATATTTTGGCGTTATTTAAAATTAAAATGCCTCTTATCATTAAAAAGAGGTTCTACAGTCTACATTTTGGCGTTACTTTATTGGTAAGATCGAGCGGATATTGCCTGTTATTCATCTAAATCCATACGACCAAGAGGTTTGATGGTAGTATTATTATTCTTTTCCATGAAGCGAATTTGGACGATGAAATCGCCGAAGAACAAGAAGAAAATGCAGAGGAAGATTCTGAAGATGTCGAAACGTACTAAATCGCCATGTTCTTCCAAGGATATCAAATGGGACGGACAATCAAAAGAATACGGACGCGTCGTTGTTCGTGGCGATTTGGTCACTGTTGGAGGTTTTGTGCTGGTTGAAACTGCAGATTCCGATCCATTTTCTTCTATCTATTTCGTAGAGTGTATGTTCAAAAACAGATTCAAGAAAGATGCACATGGCAGGCAAATGTTCAGGGGTTCTCAAACGGTTCTTGCTACTGCGGCTGATGAGAGGGTGACATTTTTGACAAATAATTGCCAGGAATTTGAACTGGGAGGTGTTAAACAAGTCGTGGCAGTCAAAATCCGATTGCATCCTTGGGGGACATCTGCATCGGAAGGCTAATGCTTATGAGGATAAAATCGACCAGGAAAAAGCAGAGGGTTGAAAACTTAATAGGATTCCAATGGAATATTTTTGTGCAAGTTTATAATGGCCTGAGTGAAGTGCTTTCTTTTGTCTTTCAACCAATACCAAGGGACTTGGAACCGGCGTTTGCTACTCTTGAAAGATGAAGGAAACTGATAAGGAGATCGAGGTTTTAAGTTGTACGAGAATGGTTTTAGGCTCTAAGAAACGGAGTACCGCATTCATGATTTCCTTTACCAGCACATCACCATCTTGCAGCTTAAACTAAGGATCAAGAAACATTTAAAGAGGGTGAAACTATAGGGCCGAAAGCTTATGTTTTTGGTCAATTCAAAAATGGTGTAAGAATTTTGTAATGATTAATTACTCCCACTGTTTTGCCAATACACACAATTTTATTACACGATTTATTTATACTTCATGCTAAATAGTGGATCAAACATCTAATTATGGATGGATATAACAAACTTTTCCATGTAGAAATAACATATCCGAGGAGGAATGTATTCATAATAACACACTTATTAAGAATACAAATGGAACCAAAAGTTAGATAAACATTAAAAATCACCTCATAGGAGGAATTTATTACACGACCATATTTATTCATAATAACTCACACTTAAATAAAGAAAAATATTTTTTTAGATATTACGATCTCAATTTATTTCAAATCCTTATTCTCACATTCTACGACCAACAAGATGCTTATAGGTAGAGGTCACAAGATCTTCACATTTAATGGGAGGATACCTGATATTAAAAAAAATTCCCTTGTTAGAAATAAGTCAAACAAATTACTTTTAGAAAAATTTTTAAAATAAGCCTTTTTAGCTGTAATAAAATAATTATTTAGAAATAACTAAGATACAGTAATTGTAATTAAAAAAAAATCTTTTGAGTTATTATTTAAAAGGGCATGTTAATGAAATCCTGAAGCAGCAAATAGAAGTACTGATTGAGACTGCAAACTTACTTGGGTGGATTTTCTTTTGACTTGCAATTTGGCAAGCACTCAATAATAGCATCATGATTGGGGAATAGAAGAAATGCAATCTGTCCAAGAAAAGTATTTATTGATAATTAACTATACAAAAATATATTTATTATAAATAAAATGTTCTTAATTATTTTTTATTAATTTAAATTAATATGTAAATGTTCAGTTAATTTAATTTTTATTATTTTGTTAATAAAATATTTAAGTACTATCTACTTTAGTAATTTCAATAATTTAGTAGTATAAAAATCAAATTTGATAAGAATTTTTGAATTATTAGATAAAGATATGACCAAAATCCCAATTAAAATAATGTATTTCAAAAATGTTTGAATTAATTTTTTATTTGTCTAATTTATCTGAAATATTATGAATGATATTTAGAGACATTTGATATCATTTTAACATTTAAAATTGATTTTTATTGTAAGAAAGAGAGCGAAGGGCCTCAGAACCAGAGAAATAATAAAGAAAAGGAGAAAGAGTTAATAGTTTTGATTATTATTCTTACAGAGTATCTGGTTTCGCAAGATAAAACCCTATGCAGAGTGGAACTGACACCAAAATCAAAGCCAAAAAAATAAATAAATAAAACAAAATTAGATAAGAGTGCGATACATATAGTAATGCAGAAGCTGCAGTTTAACGATCTCCATAGGCGCCCATAATACCTGAAAACATGATTACTGAGTCTCTCTAACATGTCACCAATGAGCACTATAAATGATCTGCAAAAATAAGAATGTTAGTAGTTTGATTAGAACATGTCAACCTTCCAATTCAAGAATTAACATGCTCGTCATTACAGTTTCGTTTAAATTTACGACGGCAGTACAAGACTTTCTCACAATTCACTTACCCTTTTAGCGGTGGAACGTCATCCCATGATCGAGGTTTAGCATTGCCATCCTTACATATCTGTGATGATTAACGAAAAATAAATAAAAAATAATACGCGAAAGCCAATAGTAGCGTAGAACAAAAGAGCTATAATTTTCAAAGGAATTGCTTAATTAATTTAGAATATTGTCGTTGAAGTAAGAGATACGAGATCAATTTTTCTTCATATTAATTATTTTGGATGGTATATTTCTTTAGTTTCTGTTTATGCATTGGTTTGGTCGAACTGAAGTATGTGAAAACTTAAAAACAAAAGGAAAAGAAAGATAAAATGATTTCACACTTGGAGCCCTGATACGTCGTCTGTTGCCAGAATTGTAATTAGAGCAGGGTCTGTGTGGCCTGGAAGTCCAAGAATATGTTTCTTCGAGGGAGCATTAACTGGATGTAAACATGCATGAAAAAATAATACCAATTTAGAAAGAAAGTTATACCAATTTTACACCACTATTAAGCATTTGAAATGAAACATTTTGATCTTCAGATTTAACCTCCGTAATAATTAAGCGTGAGATACAGTGGAGCATTGCCGAGAAATTCCGGTTGATCGAAGAAATCAATGTTAAGATCGAGAGCAAGTGCTATTATTCTCATAATTTTTTGTCCCAGGCCTCTGAAAAATGAAAAAAAATAAAATATTAGCATAGTCTTTAAGATCAATTGCAAGAGTTATTATTTTGGTAGAACTTACAGTGCCTCTTGTTCATATCTCAACGTGGTCTCTTTCCACCCAGGAAAAACATCTGTGCATGGCAAGTATGAAAATTTTTTGAAGTTTTTAACAGTATTACTCGTTATATTAATGCTTACACAAACGAAAACAAACAATAAAAGAGTTGTATATTCTAGTTAATTACCAGCCGAAGGCCAAATATTTGTGCCATATAAAGGCTTTTCTGATTTAGGATCATCCTTAGGTAATTCATCAACCATGCAGAATCCCTCTCCTTGACCTTCAACATTTGAATAAAAAAGAAATGATTGGAATAATTACATTTTTTTTTCAATAATTTTTCTTGCTAAATCAACTTTTTATTTGGGTTTTTGGTCTATGAAAGTAGATACAAACCTTGTAGATTAGTTTCACTATCAACAACGAAATTAGCTAGATGATAGCCTCGGTTGTATATTTCATTCTTGAACTTCATTTTCTCTTTCAATGGTAACCCAAAAAACTTCTTGCTTTGGGTGAATATCTCATTCATGAGTTCCTCGCTTATGCCGTGATTTATTACGTAAAAAATTTCAGAATCCATGCATGCCTGAACGCAGGAATATAGTACACAGTTTAAAATATTTATTGGTAAAACCACAAGAACGTTTTAAAGGAGTTCAAGCTTGACACAGAGAGAAAGAAGCTTTTGATTCACCTCTTTGACTCGAGCAGCAGATTGGTGGATATCAGAACATGAAAGATCAACGCACTTAAAAGCCGACGACACTTTAGTTTTTGCACCCGCATTTTCTGTCAGATGATCCGCCATTGTTTTTCTGTAAACACCTTAATTATCAGCTTCCAATTTTAGGCCGACAATTCGTGGAAGAAAGGAGTAGATGGAGAGACAGGCACTGCCAAAGGGTGTATTTATCCGACATCTAAACCACTTAAAAGCACATAATTTATTATACTTAAAAACGATCGTATTATTTTGATAAATAATTGAAATCATATTCCAAAAAAAGGTGATATATATATATATATGAAAAAAATAAAATATTTTTAAATTTTACATAATTTATTATATTGATTTCTCAAATGTTAAATTAATTCAATTTCAATAATTGAGATTAAATTTAATAAATGCATTGATTATGATATACTAATTATACAAGTTAGATTTAATCTCAACAATTAAAAATATATTAATTTAATGATTAAAAAATAATATAAAAAATTATATAAAATTTAGGGGCTTCCAATCCTTCTATATATGCATAGCAAATATTTAACTTAAGTATATTAATAAGTAATTTGACTAAACTTAATGAATCTCAATATTTAAAATATATTATTTTTTATATTCATTAATTATTCTTGATTCATATTTGGGATTTCATACTCTTTTGACACATTCATTATACATACGAATTATACATGAGTATAGTCAAATTTTTGCCACAAATACATATATATATATATATATTAATGAGTATAAAAACACGCGCGCGCGCGCACACACAAATATATATATATAATTTTATATTCATTAATATATGTGTATAGCAAAAATTTGACTATGTTCATTTATTATATGTATACGTGTGTGTGTGTGTGTGTGTGTGTGTGTGTGTGTGTGTGTGTGTGTGTTGCACAAATTTGACTATAATATAGTAATATCTATCACAAATTTGGCTAAAGTATACTAATATCTATCACAACTTTGATTAAATTTAATTAATCTCAATATTTTGCTTGGATGAGTAAATATTAATGCTATATTAGACAGATTTGACTAAAATATACTAATATCTATCACAAATTTGGCTAAAGTATATTAATATCTATCACAAATTTGACTAAATTTAATTAATCTCAATATTTCACTTGGATGGGTAAATATTAATGCTATATTAGACAAATTTGACTAAAGTATACTAATATTTATCACAAATTTGACTAAATTTAATTAATCTCAATATTTCACTTGGATGAGTAAATTATTAATGCTTTATTAGAGAAATTTGACTAAAGTATACTAATATCTATCACAAATTTGACTAAATTTAATTAATCTCAATATTTCACTTGGATGAATAAATATTAATGCTATATTAGTTATTCTCGTTTATTATCTCTATTTTTTTATATTTATTTATTCAATTATGTTGCAACACATAAATTTGTACAAATGAGTTTGTATAAATAATTTAAATCTCTATTACTAGTGATATATTAATCCCACTTATTTACTTTTAAGATAACATGTAAAGGAAGATTAATTTGATAATTATACATGTATTTGAATAAATAAATTATTTTCTTTACACGTAAACAATATTAACAATCATAATATATTGTTGACAGTAGCAGTATATATTTGTCTAAGTATATTACACACACACACACACACACACACACACATATATATATATATATATATATAATTTGAGAAATTACAAGCATGAGAAAACAATTTCTTTACATTAAATTTTATTTTTGACCAATGCACTACTAAAAAATTGATCTTTATTAATAGAAGGGTCTTGTCTTCTTGACTCGTATTTCGGAACTCATATTTCGGATCTCATAATCTTTTGACACGTGCATTTATACATATGAATCGAGTTAAAGATTCTTGACACACGCATGACACATAATAAATTGAGTCAAAAGTCTTGAAAAAATTTGAGTTTATTAGATAGTAAAGTGGGATAATTATTTATTTTATGAATCACAAATTTTATAATTTAATAAATAAAATTTATATTAACTCTTACTATATAAATTAAAATAATTTCTTAGAATAACTGATATTATTTTAAAATAAAATATAAAGTTAATAAATGTAATGTAATAATATTCCAATTAAAAACCAAAGCTATTGGCAGACAAGCATGGTCGGTCTTTAGTCTTTGCGGGGTCAACCATCTTTCCTACATACATATTATTTAATAAATACATACCCGCTGGTTGACACCCTAATGACTTACTGATTGCAATTTGGTGCTGCTGGTATTGAGCTTAACGCATTCATCCTACATTCACAAATATAATTACAGGACTTTACTTCTTCCATCTATAAAAGCTGAGGGAGGAACCGCTTGATCAGGGGCCGGTCACGGAAAATACCATTTTTGATATAATACTCAACATCGGTTGCGCAAAGATTGAGAACAACACTAGACTCCAGTACTAGAGTTTCTTCGTTATATGGTAACAAGCTTCATTAAATATATTAATTTAAAAGCAGTAAATAATTTATTATAATTTTTAATTTAAAAGTAGAAACTTTGTATAATTCTTGAACGTTAAGTTGACGCCTATTGGGCTTTGCCTTGACTTAGATGCGACAAGGATCATTCATCGGAAGCTGCGAATACTTTCTCTTTCTACTTTCGAATGACTTTTCTTATTTCCTCCATTTATCTTTAAAAATGTTTTTGCCAGTGGTGAATTAAATAATACAGCGCAGCGGCCAATGTGTTGAATTAAAAAAAATAAGAAAGACTCCTGAACGTTAACTTGACGACAATTGACCATTGCATTAAACAAGATGCAATTAAATTAACCAGCATCATTCATCGGAAGCTGCGAATCCTTTCACGTTATACATTCAAACAACTGTTCTTATCCATTTGTTTTTCAAAATTTTTTGCAAGTGGTGAAACTATTGGACTAATTTCCTTAAACTTTCAGTTAATTACCATTGATTTTAAGAGTATTTATGTATATCTCTTTTAAAATTTAATCAATAATAAATAGATATAAATATTTTAAAAAATAACAAAAAATATTTTTTAATAATAAAATTGTTACTTTTTATTCTGTAAATAAATTCTTCAAAATTTTTTTTAGACATTGCCAGAAGATTAGATGGAAATGATTAAAATTTTTGGATAAAGATGAAAATATAAAATTTATAAAATAATATTAGATGGTGATAGTGGAAAATGAGAGAAGTCGGTAGAGTTATAGCAGAGCATATTCTGATTTGGTTCAGCTAGATAATTTTTATATAATTAAATAATTTATTATTTTAAAAATTAAAAAGTAAAATTTTATATTTTCGTGTTATTGTAAATATAAAATAAATTTATTTAAAATATGTAAATATTTTATTTTGAAATAACTATTGAAAAGTAATGCATGCTTACATTTTAAACATGTTAATATTTTAATTTGAAAAAATGAATTTTTGTGAGTAATAGTCAAATAACATATTACTATTTTATTATTTTTTGTATAAATTTTTAAAGAACTTAACCATGATACTATGATTAATTTAAGCTTCCAATGTTTATTAAACATTGTTGAAATAATATGAATAAATTGTGTTATTATTACTGTGTGTGCATGAATTATGAAATAGTATAAGGTCTTGTTTAACATCAGTGACTATGAATGTGATTTCATTCCCACGGTGAAAAATTATGAATGATAGTCTCTAGATATAAAACTCTAAAACTACGCAGACTACATATTCCTTAGACAACATTTCTTAAGAAAAGTACCCCAAAACTATGCGTGACACTTAATAATAGATAAATAGCATTGTTATTTTGTTATGATTATTATTGTTTTATACTTATTGATGTGAAAAATAATTGAAAGTATAATAATTAATAGATTTTCTTTTGGAACTCTCTTTTATATGTGATTATCTACCGACTTTTAACTTATAACCTACTTTTCATTTTTTTTTTTTTTTAGGACAACTAGAGTCTAGGTGGATATGAAAAAAAATCTTATTCTCTAGTAAGATACATTTTAGAAGAATATTTTGTTATGTATAGTGTGTAAAACAAAAAGGGTTGTAATTATATTAGAGATTTTATATATTTAATAATAAAAGTGTATTATGTTTTATTATTATGGGTGTTAGAGGCTCCAATTTTGATGAACTTCTTATTGTGGTAGTTAGAGTTTCATGAAGGATATTAAAAATATTATAAAAAATTAAAATTTTTCATATTTGAATTTTTCGAGTGTCCATAATGTAGAGAAAACTTTGTCAAAATTTCTAAAAATACACACTTCTAATTTTTAAATCACTTTATAAAATCTTAAATTACGTACCCTGAATTAGGAGTATAACAATTTGGTATCAGAGTTTTGCCTTTAGATCATAAATGGAATAGTAGTGATACATTGTTAAAAACTTCCTTTAGTTACTTAGATTGGATTCGTGTACTTTTATTGGTTAATTATTGTTTCTTTTAGCATTTATTATTAATCTTTTAATACTAAATTTTCTTGGTGTAACTTTGTAATATGGTTTAGACAAGATATGATATGTGAACTATTGTTAATAGAAATGAACAGAGTATTTTAGGTGGGGTTTTTGTGAAAGATTTAAGATAGTTACATGTAGATAGGGTGAGAGCAATGTTGGCAGGAACAAATATCTATTATATAAACACTAATCTAGGCTTTGGTGCAATTGAAGAGATAGTGTAGGAGGCATTAATGAGTTTATGAGTTTATGGGAAATGAGTTAATAAGAATAAATTAATAGTGCAATGTTTATTCTGGATTAGGCAATGTTATAATACATACCAAACTAAAAGAAGATGGACAAGAAATTTAGCAGAGAGCTCAACCAGTGAAGGTAGTTAGGAAAGTTTAGTTACACCATACCTTTTTCCTATTAGAATGGAGTAGCCTTCAAGACCTGCATTCTACTAGATTCTTCTCCTAATAGCGTGGAGCAAGCATCTAAGTTTACCATTTTTTATAGTGAATATGCATTGTGGTAAATGGTTAATTACTAGTTTTGTATAAAAAAAATTCTATATTAAGGTTTAGATAGAGGGATAGTGACTACATTTATATATAGAATTTTTTATTTTGTTGATACTGTTTTTATTAAAATAAGATTTTTAGTTATTTATTTTACATTGCTTTTTTTATTACTATTAATATGTTTTCTTTAAAACTCAAGATTTTATTTTTATTATTTTAAATATTTTGTATATTTCAATTTTGTTTTCTTATTCCTTTTAGTTTAAATTCTTATCTTTTAGTATGTTTAAGGATAATAGAGAAGTAATATCATCTTTTTTCCAAGGAAGAGGAAAGTTTGGAAAATTTCATCAAATTATGTAAGAATTTGTTAGTGCAATTTGTGATTTTAAAAACAATAAGCCATTTGATCATAATAGCAGTACTAAAATTAGGAGTATATCAACATTGAGTGAGTTTAGAAAATTAAATTCATCAATTTTTAATAAAAAAACTAATCGATTGATTGTTAAGGAGTGAGGTGAATAAATTGAATATATTCTTAATGGGTTACAATTACCCAAGAAAATTTGGGTTAAACTTGCAATTATTCAATTTGTTGAATATGCTAATCATTGATAGAATGTTATGAAGATTATTAGGCCAGATGAAGAATAGATTTAGGGGATTTTCAAATAGGTTTTCTGGAGTAAATATTTTTTTAAAGTATTCCATGATGCTATATTAGATGAGTTTATATATCTAACTTAAAGTAATATGTCAGTATCACAATATGAAGCTAAATTTAAAGCCTTAAATCGTTTTGTTACTCTTATGATTTCAAAGGAGAAGGATAAAATTAAGCGATTTGTGAAAGAGTTGAAACTATCGCTAGACATACATTAATAATATTGAACCTCTAAGAATATCTTAAGGTGGTAAATCATGCCTTAATGATTGAACAAGATGAGAAAGAGGTGAAACAAAGTGTAATAGAGTTCAAAAAGAGGAGTTTTGAGCATAAACCATGAAGATGGGGTAAAAAGAGACAGATGAGGGGTCAATCTACATCATAAAATAGTAAAAATTTTCATATAACTACTAGAGCTTGTTTTGAGTATGGATTGTAGTTAGTCCTAGTGAAAAGAATACTACAATGTATTACAACAATCTCAACAAAATAGACAATTGTATTAGAAATAAAATGAGCAGTTGTCGCAAAGATTTCAACAATTACAAAGTCATAATAAACTGAGATTCAAGGTAGGACTTTTGCACTTACACAGGAAGTAGATAAGTCAGATTATATAGTTGTGAAAGGTACTTTTTTTTTTTATTTAATATCAGAATTAGAATTTTGTTTGATTCTAGTGGTACTTATTTTTTCATATCTTTAAATCTTATGTCTTTCTTAAGTTTATAAATCAAACTTTTTAGAGTAAGAATTGTTAGTTGAAATGCTTGATAGACGTAGTATAAATCTTGATAGAATTTATTAAGATTGTAAAATCGATGTGGAGGGTTACAAAATATCTTTTGGCCTAGTGATGATGGGAATGATAAATTATAATGTAATCTTTAAGATGGATTAGTTATCATTTCCAAGCGTAATCATAGATTGTCAGAAAAAGAGGACAATTATTACTCTTTCCTATGATAATAAATTTTATATTTTTGAAAATATAAATAGTAGTTAATTTTGTATTTATACTAAGTATAAGGAGCATAAAGATTATCTATGATGGATAGCTAGTTTACATTATTGAGAGGGTGGTAAATCAAAAACACGACCTATTCTTATAATTGATGAATTTTTTTATCTTTTTCTTGATAATTTACTTAGTTTGTCACCAAAAAGAGTGATAGACTTTATTAGTAAGACATATACTAGAACTTTCTTTATTTTAATAGTTTCTTATAGGATGGCTTTGACAAAATTACGAGAGTTGAAAAAATAATTACAGAAAATGCTTAATAAATGGTTTATAAGATTTAGTATTTTTTCTTAGGTGCACCAAATTTATTTGCTAAAAAGAATGATGGCAATTTAAGACTATGCGTAAACTCTAGACAACTAAATTGAGTGATAGTAAAGAATAAATATCTATTATTTATAATTGATGACTTATTTGATTAGTTGTGTAAATTCAAATATTTCTCAAACATTAATATTCAATTAGGTTATCACCAGCTAAGGATTAGAGATAAAAATATTTAAAGAAAATTGCTTTTCGTACAAAATATGAGCATTTAAATTTGTAGTAATACTTTTAAGGCTAACAAATTCTCTTGCAATATTTATGAACTTGATGCATCAAGTTTTCTACTCTTATCTTGATAAATTTATAATGGTATTTGTGAATGATATTTTGATTTACTCAAAGATACCAAAAGAGCATGAACAACACTTGAGTATTTCTTTGAAAGTGTTGAGGGAGTATCAATTATATACAAAACGGAGTAAATGTTATTTTTAGATAACTAAAGTAAAATTTCTAAGACATGTGGTATCTTAAGAAGGTATTTCTATTTACTCTGATAAAGTGAAAGCAATGCTAAATTGGAATGTGCCAAAAAATATGACAAAAATAAAAATTTTTCTTAGGTTAGTAGGATATTATCATAGATTTGTATAAATTTTTTTCAAATTACTGCACCACTAACACAATTATAAGAAAATGAGTGAATTTTGAGTGGTGTGATTAATGCGAGCAAACTTTTGTGAAATTAAAAAAGCAATTAACGTTTGCTCTAATTCTAATTATTCTTGAGCATGATGTAAGGTGTAACGTCTATTGCAATAATTTAAGAATGGGCCTTGGTTGTGTTTTAATGCAGCTAGATAAAGTAGCAGCATATGACTTATGTCAGTTAAAGACACGAGCAAAATTATCCTACTTATGATTTAAAATTTGTTGCTATTATTTTTGCATTAGAAATATGAAGGTAATAATTGTATGGAGAAAATTTTAAAGTATTTTTTTATTATAAAAACTTTTGATATTTATTCACCTAAAAAGAATTGAACTTAAAACAAATTAGATGGATGAAGTTCTTAGAAGGTTATAATTTTGCTTTACATTATAATCCTAGTAAAGCTAATGTTATAGTTGATGAATTAAGTAGGAAATCTTAAGGCATATTAGTTGGTTCTTTCTGTCATAGGTAAAAAATTTATAAACATTTGAAGGAATTTGATTTAAAAATTAATGAAACAAGAAATCAACCTTACTTATTTAATTTAGTAACCCGGCCTATTATTATTCAGAAGGTGATTAAAATTTAATAAAATTACACCGAAGTGCAAGTAATACGTTTAAATTAGAGAATAACAGGACAGTTGATGGATAGTCAATTAATTCATTTATAGGTTTAAGGTTTTTAAGCCAGTTGTGGAGTAACTTAGAAATGATATTTTAAGGGAGGTTCATAAATTTAAGTTTACTATTTATCCTAGAAGCATAAAAATATATAAGATGTTATATAAACAGTTTTGGTGGAAAGGGAGAAAGAAAAGTGTCTGTGAGTTTATGGCCAAATATTTGGTATATCAGCAAGTAAAAACAAAATATTAAAAACTAGTTGGATTACATCAACCTTTCCTAGTGTCCGAATGAAAATGAGAGCATGTAAATATGGATTTTGTGAGAGAACTCGTTAGGACTCGAAAGAGTTATGATGGTAAATGGTACTTATAAATAGGTTAACAAAATCTGCTCATTTTTTACCTATTAGGAGATAATTAAATTATATGGAGTACCTTTATCTATTATTTCTGACAGAGACCTATGATTTATATCCAAATTTTAGGGGAATTTACAAAAAATTATGGATACTAAGTTACATTTTAGCACGACATATCATCCACAAATGGGTGGACAATCTGAAAGAATCATACAAATAGTGAAAGACATGTTTAGATTTGCCTTTGGTAGAGTATGCATGCAAAAATAATTATCAGTCTAGTCTTAAAATGATACTATTTAAGACATTGTATGGGAAGTCTCATAAATCACTAGTACGCTTGGTATAAGTTGGAGAAACTTCATTAATTAATTTTGAGTTGGTGAAGGGGATTACTAAGAAAGTGAAATTAATCAAGTAATAATTTTTATAGTTTAAAATCGTCAAAAGAGTTATATGGACCATAGAAGGAGACCATTAGAGTTTGAGGTGGGTAATAACGTATTATTAAATGTTAGGTCTCGACTTGGTACTACTAGTTTAAAAAATGTAGAAAACTTGCTTTAAAATTCATTGGTCCTTTTGAAATATTGGAGCAAGTTGTTGAGGTGGTTTAGAGATTGGTATTGCTGCCTTAATTATCAAATATTCATGATATCTTTCATGTCTTAATGTTTAAAAAATATCCACCAAACTCTTCTCATGTTTGTGATTAGAGAAATCTTGCCTTGACTGAGAACATTTCTTATGAGGAGAAATCAATTCAAGTTATTGATTATAAATAACAGGTAATTCACAGAAGAATTATTCCATTAGTAAAAGTATTATGATAACATCGTGGCAGAGAAGAAGCCATTTGAGAACTTGAATATAAATTATTAAAAAAATATTCTTATTTATTCCAAACTAGAAGTATGATTTAAAATTTCGAGAACAAAATTTCTTCAAAGGAAGAGGGTGGGGAAGGGATTGTAATATCTTAGCCCAAGTTTTTTTTTTTTTTTTTTAAAAAAAAAGAAGCTCAAATGCCAAATAAACTCATTTATTTGACATATGCATTTTAGCCGACACATTTACATATTTAAGTATATGTAGATAAGTTTATTTTGTCAAATCAAGAACAAAGGAGAACAATTTAAAAGAACTGGAAAGATAGGAGAGAAAGAAGAAAAAGAAAGGGAAGAAAAGAAAGAAAAAGAAAAGGAAGAAGAAATTTTTAGATGAAATCCTCTTTTATCTTTATTTTGGAAATAAAATATTTATATTTTAGTGAGAGAAAGTAAAAAAATTAGATGAAATCTTTTGGTTTTATTTTGGTAGGTTGAAAGTTTAGAAATTCAATCCTTTTAAGTTCTCGAATTCATAATTAATAGGTATTATATTGAATTTGATAAATTTTTCAAAAAATTTCTAAGAAATAATCAGAAAATTGAATGAACATGGTTGAAATTTTTAATTAGTGATGAAATTATAAAATTTATAGAATTTTATTTTATTCTGTAAATTAAGATGACCTATTTACTTTTATAAGAAAATATTTTTGAGTTATAATAAAATTTTTTATATTTTAATGTTAATTTATAAAATATGAAAATTTTTAGTTTTAAGTTTGGAGTTAATTTATATTTAATATTAAATGATGATAGTGAAAAAAAGAGAGAAATCGGTGGAGTTATAGCGAAACTGACTTTATTTTGGTCTAAATAGATAATTTATATATAATTGAGTAATTTATTATTTTAAAAATTAAAAAGTAGAATTTTACACCTACGTATTGTTGTAAATATAAAATAAATTTATTTAAAACATGTAAATATTTTATTTTGAAATAATTGTTAAAAAATAATACATGTTTATATTTTAAAAATATTAATATTTTATTTTAAAAGAATAGTTTTTGGTGATTAATATTCAAATAATATATTATTATTTTATTAATTTTCTTATAAATTTTCAAAGAATTTGACCATGATACTACAATTAATTTAAGCTTTTGACATTTATTAAATATTGTTAAAATAATATGAGTAAATTATTTTATTATTATGTGTGTTTGGATTATAAAATAGTGTAAGGTCTTATTTAGCATAAGTGACTATCGATATGATTTTATTCTCACTGTGACAGTCTGTAAATTGAAATCATGAACGATAGTTCTTGAGTATAAGGCTTTAAAAGTACATAAACTATACATTCTTTGGACAGCAATATTTAAGAATAATGCTCCAAAATTATGATTATTATTGTTTTATACTTATTGATGAGAAAAATAATTAAAAGTATAATAATTAATAGTTTTTCTTTTGAAATTCCTTTTTATATATGATTATTTATTGGGTTTTGACTTATAATTTTCTTTTTTT
>CP135546.1:275400-314732 GCA_032402905.1 Khaya senegalensis | reverse complement strand
AAAATTTAAAATTAAAATTTTAATTTTTATAATATACTACGTTATTGTTGTCAACATGAACTCCAACATTAAATATTGGGGTGCGTGCAAAAAAAAATACATATTTACTCGTCATAGCAAAAAAAATTAATCATTATTTTGAGGAATATTTTTTGTTAATTTTTATAAAATATTTATATATTTATAATTTTTTAAAATTTTAAAAAAATTTATAAAAATATTTATATTTTTTAAATAGAAATATATTAATTATTTTTATTATTTTATTATTTTGATTATTCAACTAAATCTTAAATATAATTATTTTATTGTTAAGAATGATTCTCTATTAAATTTTAAAAAATTTATTTTTATATGTTATTTTGCCAAACTTTAAAAAGATAGTATCCTGTGATAATAACAATAACAGTAAATAATTTACTATAATTTGCAATTTAAAGGCATTGCACGCTGTAAAAAATGATACCTTTCTAAAGCAAAAGCTAATGAAAAGCCAATCTCGAGAAAGTGTTCCTGCAAGTGGTGAATAAAACAATACAGCGCAACGGCCATTTTTTGTGAATATAAAAAGACTCCTAAGCTTTAAGTTGACGACCAGTAAGCTTTGCGTTAACTTAGATTTATTTAAATTAACAGTCATCATTCACCGTAAGCTGCGAATCCTTTCCCTTTCACTTGCTACAATCAAACAACTGTTCTTATTTCCTCCATTTCTTTTCCTAAAGTTTTTTGCAAGCGGTGAAATTATTGGGCCAATTTCCTTAAACTTTCAGTTTCTTGCAGTTCGATGATGAGGGTAGCCATGCAGCTTTTCCCGGAAAACTTGAGAAGATTTTGGAACGGATGGGAAATTCGGATATTGGTTTTACTCAGCCTTTCTTTACAGACAATTCTCGCCGTATTTGGTTCCAGGAGAAAATGCACAGCCAAAGTCTGGATTAGAATTCTTGTCTGGGTATCATATTTGTCTGCAGATTGGGTGGCAACTGTTGTCCTGGGCAACCTTGCCACCAGCGATGGAAATTCTATACATAATTCTCCGAAATCAGGCAATGAATTACTTCAGGCATTTTGGGCACCATTTCTTCTCTTGCACCTCGGCGGTCCGGACACGATCACAGCTTACTCTTTAGAAGACAACGAGCTCTGGCTCAGGCATTTTCTTGCACTGGTTGTTCAAGTTTCTGTTGCTTTTTATGTCTTCCTCCGATTCTGGAGCAATTCTACCGTTAGCTTTATTGCTATTCCGATTTTTATTGTTGCATGTATTCGCTATGCGGAGAGAACGTTGATTCTCAGATCTTCAAGCAACGAGAATTTCAAAGATTTCTTGCTGGCAGACCTTAAACCTGGTCCAGAACTTGTTAAAATCATGAAACGAGAAGTTTTGGAAGATTCATGGGAGGCGGAAGAGGACGGAAATATGCTTGATGAAGCTTACTTTCTGCTCAAAAGATTTGCACTTCTATTTGCAGGACAAATTCTTGATTACATGGAAGAAGTCAGGAGCTACAGAATGTTTGAGAATAAGTCAGCGGAAGAAGCTTTCAGTTTGGTAGCAGTTGAGCTTGGATTCATGTACGATTTGCTCTACACGAAGGCAAACATTATTTATTCTCGATTTGGAATCTTAGCACGTTGCTGCAGCTTAGTTTCATTTGTTTCTGCACTAGTTGTGTTTTCAATCACCATTGATATCCATGCATACCCACAGGTTGACATCTCCGTAACTTACTTATTGCTGGTTGGCCATGTTGCTCTAGAGTTATACACATTAATCCTACATTTTTTCTCTGACTGGACAAAACTTTGTTTGTCCAAGTTCCAAAACACAAAACAATCAAAAATCTTTGATGCTACCTGCATTTCTCATTTATTTTTGAGCAATCACAAGAGATGGTCAAATTCCATGGGACAGTTTAACCTAATAAGCTTTTGCCTCAAAGACAAAACGCCGGCAGTAGCTTGTACCGGGGTCGACAACTTGCTTGGATTCAGCAAAACGTTGGAGAATCAGCATTACTTGGCCTGGGAAGATGTTGATGTTGGTTTGCTGGAACTGATCTTCGCGGAGTTGATGGATAAAATCGAAAAAAATAAAGAATACCATCCTTTTTCTTTGAATGCAAGAGGCCACTGGTTAAGAGATCGGAGAGGTGATTATGTGCTTAAGGAAAGGTATAACATAGAACCTGATATGCTATGGTTTACAGCTTCCGAAGGTTATGACTGTAGTCTTCTTGCTTGGCACATGGCTACCGATCTCTGTTACTACGATGATCTTGATAAACACTGCAACGGAAATGTTGAGAATCTTCATCCAAGATGCAAAATTAGCAGATGCTTATCAGAATACATGTTGTATCTAATGGTTTTCTGTCCAACAATGATGCCGGAAGGGTTTGGTGACTCAAGGTACATACACACCTGTGAGGAAGTCAAGAGTTTCTTCGAGTCAGAAAAGAATATTTTAGCCAAGAAGAAATTCAGTGAAGCTCGGCAGGTTTTGCTGCAACGAGAACTGGATAGACACAGCGTGCAAAACAGAGTAAATAGTCATCCCTCAGTATTTTTGTCTGCATGTTGGCTTGGCAAGCAATTGCAATTGCGAGAATCAGAAGAAGACTGGAGTTACCAGAAAAAATGGGAAATGATAAGCGAAGTGTGGGTGGAAATATTAGCATATACAGCATGCCATTGTGAATGGAAAGCTCATGGACAACACCTTAGAAGAGGAGGGGAGCTACTCACTCATGTTTGTCTTCTTATGGCGCATCTTGGATTAAGTAGACAATATAAGGTGTTTAATTCTTATTTTGTTTCTTAAATCTTTACAAACGTTAAATTCCTTAATAAACTTTATGATTTGAGGGCATGTTTAATTTTATTTTATATTAAGGGTACGATGGAATTAATAAAATAATACTAAAATATTTTTGACATTATAAACGTCTTAAAATATCTCAAAAAATATTACTTACAAAAGCTTGCAGTAAAAGTAAAATAATTGTTCTTTAATAGTCTAAAATCTCTTTTCGGATGACAATCAAATGACAAATAATAATAATAATATTTTGACATCATAAAAACTCTTTTGACCCACAGAAAGATCATACCAAACTATCACTTAGAATTAAGAGAAGGGCTCACAGTCTCCTTAAAAGCCTAAGAAAATTACTCTCTGTTGGACCTCCCAATAATGTTCAAGTTTTTTAGGACCGTTTGTTTCTGAGTATGTTTTACCAAATAATAAGGATTCCAATTGTAAAATTCTTTTTAACTATAGTTATCTTGTGTATAATTTTTTCATTCGCAGAAGCTGCATGCGCTTGAAGATCATAATGACTAGCAATTGAAACTTTGGTCATAAATATATTATTCAAAGACCTTTTGTTTTGTATAAGTTAGTATCTTTGGATGTTCTACGAATATTCTTCCATGTAAATTAGGTTATTCAGTAAACAAAGTGAGCATATAAGAGTTATACATTATATTCCCTTTCAGCCGATCAATTATTGAAGACAAGTTGTTCGTTGTTTATAATTTTCAATGTGAAAGCACGGCTAGTTTCATTTACTTTAATTAGTTAATACTATAACATTTGGAAAAACAAATGACCTGCCCATAATGTTCATGTTATATGTATCTTATTGGATGACCAGCTTAGGATATCATTATGGAAATTAAAAACTATGGGTTTTATATCCTTTAGTGAAAGGTCGGTCAGTCAACATAATTTATTTTAGGATATCACAATCGCGATTAGGAGGTTTGTTTACAGATCACTATCAGTGGCGGCAATTATTTGATACAATTCATGTTATTAATGCACTTACAATCTGATAGATATAGATAAATTTATTCCAATTAAACATCCAAGTCAAACACCATATGCTAAACATTAAAGGAAAAATGAGAGTTTTTGACAAAAAACTAATGTTACTAACAACTTTTGTAAGCTTTATTTTCAAAAAGAAGCTTGTATGAATGCTTATAATATGATTGGATATCAAATTGAAGTTATGAATCCAATCTCATACTAAACAAGAAAAGACAAAAAGATAAATAAAAAAAATATATAATAAAAAATTTGAGTTAGAGAGGACAATTTCCTTTAATTAAACCTAAATTTTATGAAAAATCTAGTGTCACAAATCCTGCCCCTATATATAAAGGAAAATAAATGGAACAAAGCTTAACAGACAAATTCCCCCTCAAAACCAACACTTTTGAACTTGTGCTCGAGTAATTATTGAGGCATATGTGGATGGATAAGATATTTTGTTCTGTAAATTGACAGTCAAGAAATCAAAGAGTTCAGTGAAATGAATTAAAGATTTATAAACTAATGATTGTACAACGGTATTCATCTAATAAATCTTGAAAGAATTCATATTCTTTTATGTTAAGTAAAGATGATTGCTCTTTTTTTTCTTTTTCTTTTCATATATTTTTTGTAAAAATAAACAAAATAATTCAAATTATTCATTCTTTTTTTCTTTTTTTAAAACCAAATATATCATAAAAGTCATCTAAAACTCGAGATCAGAAAAGAGGATGATAAAATATAGTGTAAAAATTTTTCTTTCACGACTAAATGACGATTTATTTTTAATAAAAGACAATATATAACTCATTAGTTAAAATATAACTCACAACTAAATTAATTTAAGCACTTTAACCTATAATCAAATATTAACATTTACAAGTATCATATATACTTTCACAAATTATATTTTAATTCATTAAACCTTAGTTGTACTACTTACATTATCCATTCTCTTTGACAATTTAATTTTCTTAAATTTATCAAAAATGACCTCACAAAATTAAAAAAAAATTTATTTATAACTTAAATGATATTTTTCTTTTCTTATAAAATCATGACATAATTTTTAAAAATCGTAATGCAAGATCACATAAAAATATTGAATCCTTGCTTTACATAAGACTATTGTTTTATCATATTTTTAACTAATTCACTTATCGTAAAAGTGTAGAAAATATATTGAATAGTTTTCAATATTTAATTTTTAGAAAATAGAATATATGACTAAATATTATAAACTTTTACAAAATAATATACACTTGTAGAAATTTTGCTTCTTTAAATGAACTAAACCTTTGAATTAATGGACTTCGGGCATTTGGTAAAAAAAAAAAACTCATGTATTATTCTCATTTCTTCTCTTCATGCAAATTCATGCATTTTTTTTATTTACACTTTTTTTGTTCTTTCTTTTTTTTTTTTCTTATCTTTCTCTTCTTTTTCGTTGTTTATTATTTTATCCAAACAAACTGATTAAAGTGTATTGAGGAGCAATTTCATCCAACTTGGACACATTTAACCCAAATGATAAAAAAATTTGGGTCGAGACTAAAATTATTAATGGGCCTCAATTTGTGTTATAATGAAAGTAGCCCAAATGTCGCTACGATTGAGAACGCAATAAATCACAGAAGCTTCTCTATTAAAGTTAAACGACGATATTAGCAAATTGAAAAAATTTTCAATTAAAAATAAATATGCTAAACTTGTGGCGGGAGTCAGCCCAGCTCATGAAGAAACTCTAGTTCTTCTCCATTTCATGTGGCGTTAATTTTTAAAAGGTAAAATTTAGTTCTATTTTTAAAAACGCAAAATTTTTTCTTATTTTTCATTGAAAATATTTTTTAAAAAATTAAGTTTATTAAAATTATTAAAGTATTATTATACTTAATTTATATATATAGATTATTGTTATATATATTAATTTTTAAATTTTTAAAATTTTAAATTATTTTTAAATATTTTAACTAATTATTTATACTTTCTTATCAACTGCGTATATTAATTTATTAGATATTTGTATTTAAAATGTGAATTCAAATTTAATTAATGTCCACTCAAGTACCACAATAACCCACCTTTTGCATCGGACTCGTGGTCGGTTGTGTCGGGCCCTTCAGCTGCATCTAATTAAGATTAAAGACCGCGTTCTTTCAGTGTCCGTGAAGGCTTCCCTATGGAGTTTTACTGTGATGTCCCTGTTGTATGCATTAAATGCAAATTGTAATATGATGTTTTGAAAATCTTCTAAAATATAATGGACTTAAAAAAAAAAATGAAAGTTTTTAATAATTTAAGCATTATTTTGATTAAAAAATAATTAATTAATTAATTACAATTGTACAAATTCTCTTACGAGGTAGACAATCATATAACGCGACAATAAAAATATTTAATTTAAGATTAACAAATAAATTTTTATAAAATAAAATTAAAATAAATAATTTTATTTTCGATCGATCGTGTAAGACATTATCAATTAATAACTATTCATAAAATATTAAATTAGGACAATATTTCATACATTTATATTTTTATTTAACTCTAAAAATACACAAATTAAAATATTTAACAAAAAAATATTTATTTACATTTTTATTGTACTTCAACTTAATTTTGAAAATTCATCAATTAAAATATTGAGTAAAAACTTCCTTTTTTCACACAACTACACTTACTAGAAATTCATTTAATTATGTTTGATAGCTAGCTGTTTTATTATCCCAATGCTGTACTTTTAAACATATTGTTACTATTTACTTGTTTAAGCAATGACAAGAGGCTTAAAAGATAATAATACTATTTTGTTTGATAACACTTTAAAAATATAATAAACAAAAATTTTAATAGAACTAACATAACATGTTATTTGTCAATTACAAGACTCATGAACCGACGATTGTACAACGGTATTCATCTAATAAATCTTGAAAGTATTTTTCAATAATCCCATGCTTTCTATATATCTATATTTTATCTTCAATTTGAGAACAATTTCTTTCTTTCTCCCTTTATTGCTTATAAAGACAGCAAATTGTCGATTCTAATAAATTAACAATGTAAAACTAATTGCATATAGAATATCATTTTCTTTTTTTTTTGTTGTTAGCATCAATTCTTTCCTTGCGTTATTAAAAATTTATATTCAATCCTCACCCCTCAACAAGTTATTCCATGTACTCTTTTTATCATACTTCTCTTTGAGCCTTGATATATTTCTATTATAAATTGGCCTCCAAAACAATTCAGAAATTGAATTACATTACTGGAAGTTCTGGACAGCATCAAGGGTAACATATCTTCCTGCATATCTACTTTCATTCTCTTCCAGGTAAGTCTACTATTTACTATTGTTAATATTGTCGTTTTGCTTTTTTTCAAGAAAATGAAAATCAAAACCTGGTGCAGTTTTGTATAAAATGTACATGGATATATCAATGTCTGTCTGTTTGTCTGTCTGTCTATCTATATATAGATCGATAAATAGATAAATTTTAATTGTGCATTTTCTAAATTACGTATTTGGAGTAAATTAGCCTTAATTAGAACAAATCAACGCAATTTGATCAAAATACTATCCAGTGGGGAGACTTTGGCATCTATAAAATGCAAATTTGGTCATAGCAAATAAGCGTTGTTTTAGTACTAATCAGCATTATTTATACCAAATCTATATTTATAAATAAGTATGTTCATGAGATAGAATTACTATACATACACACAGAGGGTGCAAAGCCACATCAGAGCAGGAAGATGTGTGTGCGTACATACATAGATGTCTACATACATATATATGGGCGCCGCAAAGCCATATCATAGTCTGGATGTACCTTGGATCCTTAGATCCCATAAATTTCATAAACTTGTTTCAATTTTATATATAAAATATTTATAGACAAAATATGACATTTATATTTAATTTAACCCCTTTATCTTTTAAAAAAAAAAATAATTATTGAACTTTAAAATTTATAAATTATTACTAAAAATTTGGCTTGGTTAGTTACTTTACTTTCTTAATATTTTGGGCTTTCAGTTTTGGTTAGCAAACATTTAATCCCTAATCTATTGATAATTTCTAAAATTCTGTTTTCTTAACTTGAGTAGTTTAGACATTAAACATTATTTTTATTTCTAAATTTTTTTGCAGGTGCCGAAATTATTGACTAATTTCCTTAAACTTTTAGTTTCTTGCTGTTTGATCAAGAGGGCCGCCATGCAGCTTTTCCCGGAGAACTTGAGAAATTTTTGGAACGGATGGGAGATTCGGATATTGGTTTTATTCAGCCTTTCTTTACAGATAGTTCTCACCGTATTTGGCGCCAGGAGAAAATATGCAGCAAGAATATGGATTAGAATTCTTGTCTGGCTAGCATATTTGTCTGTAGATTGGATGGCAACAGTTTGCCTGGGAAACCTTGCCACCAGCGATGGAGATTCTAAAGATAATTCTCGGAAATCAGGCAACGAATTTCTTCAGGCATTTTGGGCACCGTTTCTTCTGTTGCACCTCGGAGGTCCGGATACAATCACAGCTTACTCTTTAGAAGACAATGAGCTCTGGCTCAGGCATTTTCTTGCACTTGTTGTTCAAGTTGCTGTCGCGTCTTATGTCTTCCTCCGATTTGGGAGCAATTCTGCCGTAACCTTTATTGCTATTCCGATTTTTATTGTTGCAAGTATTCGTTATGGGGAGAGAACGTGGATACTCAGGTCTGCAAGCAAAGAGAATTTTAAAGATTTCTTGCTGTTAGATCTTAAACCAGGTCCAGAACTTCCTAAAATCGTGAAGTCAGAAGTTACGGCAGATACATGGAAGGGAGAGGGCAAAAATATCCTTGATCAATCTTACTATTTGCTCAAAAGATTTGCACTTCTATTCGCAGGTCAAATTCTCAATGTCTTTCAAGAAATCGGGAGCTATAGAATGTTTGAAAAGAAGAGTGCAGAAGATGCTTTCAGTTTGGTAGCAGTTGAGCTGGGATTCATGTACGATTTGCTCTACACAAAGGCCAACATTGTTTATTCTCGATTAGGAATCTTAGTACGTTGCTGCAGCTTACTTTCCTCTATTTCTGTACTAGTTGTTTTTTCACTTACCGTTGATATCCATGCGTACCCACATGTCGACATCTGCATATCTTACTTATTGCTAGTTGGCACTATTGCTCTAGAGTTATACACATTCATCCTACATTTTTTCTCTGACTGGACAAAACTTTGTTTGTCCAAGTACCAAAACACAGACAAATCAAATATCTTTGATGCTTCTCATTCGTTTTTGCATAATCACAAGAGATGGTCAGGATCCGTGGGACAGTTTAACCTAATAAGCTTTTGCCTCAAAGCCAAAACACCTTTGGCTGCTTGTATCGGGGTAGACAACTTGCTTGGCTTCAGCAAACAGTTGGAGAATCGGTATTACTTGACCTATGAAGATGTTAGTGTCGACTTGCTGAAACTGATCTTCAAAGAGCTGATGGATAAAATCAAAGAAAATAAACAACACCAACCTTTTTCTCGTAGTCAAAAAGGCCAATGGTTAACAGATCGGAGAGGAGATTATGTGCTTCAAAGGTATAACGTGGAATCTGATATACTGCGGTTAACAACTTCGACAATTTATGACGGTAGTCTTCTTGTTTGGCACATTGCTACCGATCTCTGTTACTACGATGATCTTGCTAATCACTGGCGCGGAGATCGTGATAAACTTGATCCAAAATGCAAAATTAGCAAATGCTTATCAGATTACATGTTGTACCTTATGGTTTTATGTCCGACAATGATGCCGAAAATGTTTGGTGACTCACGGTACAGATATTCCTGTGATGAAATCATCGAAAAAGTAAATTTTTCATCCAAAAAGGAATTCAGTGAAGTTGCGGACTTTTTGCTGAAACAAGGAGAGGCTGATGAAGTGCTAGATCTAGAAAGTTCGGAACCCACATTGGCATGTTGGCTTGGTAAGGAATTGCAATGTCTAGAATCAAGAAAAGGCTGGAAAAAGCAGGAAAAATGGAAAATGATAAGTGAAGTGTGGGTGGAAATATTGGCATATACAGCATGCCATTGTGAATGGAATGCTCATGGACAACACCTTTGAAAAGGTGGGGAGTTGCTCACTCATGTTTTTCTTCTTATGGCACATCTTGGATTAAGTAAACAATACGAGTATTATGGTCGTTAAGTTGTTGCTTTAATCTTTACTAAGTTCCTTTATAAATTTTATGATTTGAGAGCATGTTTAGTGTCTTGTGTTTGCAAATGTATTAAGATCAATAACTGGAATCCATAAATTAGTAAATATTGTTTTTGGGTTAAAATTTACAACAACGTCTAGAGTCAAAAGAGAAAATTTTTTGGAACAAATATACCACATCATTGGTACACACTCATTAAAAGTATGTCATATAATCATAAAATTAATCTGATAAAATAACGATTCTAACATTAAAAAAAAAAAATTAAAATATGTAGCATAGTTTTATTGAATAGTCTTACCAAAACTATCCAAATTAAGGTTTTTTTTTTTTCTACAAGATAAAAATTTACACAATTTACATGAAAAGAGTTGCATAATTAATGCATAATTAAAATATTAAAATTTATAATATTTGTATTTTACCAAAAAGGTGGATTTTATTTGAATATTGTTTCAAATTTTCCTCATATATGCACCAATTATGTATCAAATTACAAATGTACAATTTAACCTTGATCATTTAAAATTTTTAAATAAAAAATATATATATTTATCAACTAAGCATAAATTATACATAGTATTTAATCTTAACCGCTGTAATATATTGACCTAATGTCCTAATGGTATAAAAATTATGTTACAATTTGTATGAATAATATAGGTCATAGATACTATCTCTCTCTATATAAAAGAAATACTACGGAACAAAGCTTAACAAACAAATTCCTCTACAAAACCCACATATTTTCACTTCTACTCGAGTAATAATTAAGGTATATCTAGATAGATAAGAGATTTGTTGTGCAAATTGACCGTCAAGGAATCGAAATGTTTAGTGAAATGATTTCCAAAATTGCATACTCTTGGGAAGTAGCTTGGTCTGCTTAGGGTGACAATATGCAATTGCCAGAGGTCAGGATCTGTTACTTTTTATAGCCTATTAGCAACATAAGAATTGAGAAGAGAAGCACATGACCTGATAATGACAGCTGACCTGATAGTATCAGCAAAAAAGTTGTGTTCAGGTCATTCGACTTTGGCATCATTATCGCAAGATTGACTTTGGTATGTTCAGCAAAATGATTCTTGTACCTACATGGGTGCTAGAGTGTAAAACACCGTTTTTCCAAAGTGTTTGTCATATAGTTATGTAGAGTAAATGAATGGTATCTGTTACGAGGAGTTAGTGGTCACTATTTTATGTAATCTTATTGTCTAACATGGCACATATTTGACAACTAGCATGCATGAATAGTGCATATGAACAATATCATACATATGACCAATGCATGTGAAAAGTATTGTATATATAAACAATGTATGCAAATAGTATTGTACATATGAACAGTTCCATGTACATGGATAGAAGCTCACCTCCAAGAGAACGCCAACCTGGCACTTGAGTGGCAAACATGATCTGTGAACAGTGAACAATAAACATGTGCACATGAATAGTACCAATACCAAGTCAGAAGCTGAGAACCAAGAGAGTGCCAACCTAGCACTCGAACAGTAAATAGTGTCTATGAACAGGGACCCTGCTAAGTCAATTGCTAAGCACTCAGAGAGCACCAACCTAACGCTCAAACAGCCAAGGGGCAGAAACTTGGTGCCCAGAGAACGGCAAGCTTGCGCTCGAACATACCGCTGAACTTATAAATATTTTTTCCTATTTACACTAGGGTTTTAAGGTAGTCGTCAAGGTTTTCGAGTTTATCTTGTACACAAAGTTTTTCCAAGTGCAGTAGCATTGTTTTCCCTCTTGATTTTCTTGTGAGATAAATTAATCTAGTTCTTAAGAATCAAGATTTTTTTGATTGTATCTCTTGAGTGCCTCTCACCAAATATCTATTCCTCTTCTTTTGAATGTCGTTTAAGATCAAGGTACTTAAGATAGTTGGTTTTCATCATTATTGAGATAGGTATTCTAGACTTTTAAAAGAACTTACAGTAAACATACCTATATGTTTGTCGATGTTTGAAAAGCAATTTAATTTATATTTAATTATACAAGTATCCATTCATGAATGATTATGTGAGATGCAATTTTGTGAATATAGAGTATATAGTCTCATACATGTATAGAAATTGTACATGTGATTATGTATGCATGATTATATTTATATTTTTTTAGAGTATCCAACTTCATTAAATGCTTAATAGGTATTTATAAATTATACAGAGCCTTTGTAAGTGTAGCTATTTTGTTGGATTTGGCATCATTGTTAAGTATTAATTAATGTTCTATATGATATGAGAGAAACTTTAAGAATGTTTTTGAGTATATAATATATCTTTACGTTCGAGTAAGGACATACTTATGTATATAAGAAGACTCATCGTTAATTAAGATAAAAGAGTAACTCTTACCTTTCAATACGAGAATTTATTATTTAAAAATTTTATGTCTTACATGTGTTGTGTTGTTTATTCAATATTTGATATGTCATGAACATGTGACACTTGCTCGATCAATGATAAGTAATAAATAAAATTTTATTGAGTAGTAATTGAATGAACATATTCCTTATTAATAAAAAAATTATAATTCTAAACCTTGAAGGATTGGAATTATAGTTTGTCCAAGAAAAAATCATGATATTTAAACGGAGACTTGCCCTGTACTCAGTGCGCTGAATTATAACAATAAAAACAATATTAAGTTAATTTGTAGACACAGTACAACGGACGTGTCAATTTATCAGTGCGGCACCTGATCTTCCTGAACCAGGATACAGCAGCAATAACTGGAAATTCAAACAATACCTAATTGTTGCAGACACACTGCCATAAACCATTCAAGATAATGTCGTTTCAGAACCAAAAGAAACGCATGAATTTTTGAATCTGGTGTTCACTACTGTACAGTCAAGATTTAAAAGTCAAATCCTTTGAATCTACAGATCAGCATAGTCAGACGGTAAAATCGGAATGAGATGGAAGCCACCAGACTTAAAATGATGTGAGCACAGAGAATAGTCAATCAAATTCCAAGTGAAGAAGACTTTCTCATTGTCTTGGACTCATAAATTATTAATTACTCTTTTTCTTTTAAATATCTAACTATATATGTGTGATATTGTTCATCTTGTTTTCAGTTCCATTCCTTCCTCATACAAGCAATACCTTGATTCCTTCTATCAGAAATCCTAGTGCTGTCCAACATGGAGCCCTGATTTATCAAACATTCAATGAAGCTTAAAAGGCCAGGTCTAGAAAATCTAGTTGAGAAGTTAACCAACCCGAAAACACTAGATCTTGGTGGTGTGGAAATTACTTTTTCCATCCCGCATACCTTGGGAAATCTGTCTTCTTTGACATTTTTATCTGTGTCATGCTGCGCATTGCACTGTGAAATTTTGGCTTTTTCACCCATATTGTGGGGTGCATCTCCAAAGATACGAAAGATCTCCCTCCAAGTGATACATTTGACTTTCATCAAGTATGGCTTTCTACGTAATTTTATATTTATCTATGATGTTGTTTGTAACTGACCACTTGAGACTGCTTGGTTCATCGAAATCAAAAAAGCGTAGGCCTTGGACAATTTGGCAAATAAAAAACTTCGGCAGAATTAAGACATATATAGATGAAACTAAAAATATTAAGCATAACAAATAATTTGTTCTTGGAGATAACTGTATTTAGATTGAGTTATTAATATGCTATTGATATAAGATAAAAATGAAGAAAAGAAAGTAAAAAGAAAAAAAAATCTTTAAACTGAACCAATCCAAATAAAAATTCTTACTTGTAGTAAATATTTACAATGCCATCCCTCGCTCATTGAACATGTAATAACAATAAATTGTATTTTGTGGAAAAATTTCATCTTCTCTCGGTAATCTTACCAAGCTCATCTATTTAGACCTTTCATCGAATGATGACCTACTTGAGCTGCCTACTAATAGTTTTTGTTGTGAGTTGTCTAGTACGATTGGAAATCTTGTTTCCTTAAAGATACTGGACCTTTCACATGAATGAATTTAGGTTTAGTTGCCTGTGTTAGCAATGTCTCGCCAGCAGGATTAAAGAACTGATAAGAAGACTCAAAAATTTTAGAATGATAAGGCTGTGAATTTCATAATTATTTAAAAATTGAAGAGAGTTTAGATTACAAAAAAAATTTATGTCGACAGATCAAATTTAAATTAAAAAATTAGATAAAACTGTTAGTAATATTTTATTTAATTAGTAATCAATGCGTAGTAAGTATTATGATCAATGGTCATCAATAAATGCAGGTAAACAAAGTCTTTTATTCATTTTAGCGTTCTTTCTATTTTCAATTTTTCTTCATGGTATCAGAGCACTTGGTTGTGAGCACTCAACCATTTTTATTTGTTGCTATGATGTCTCTCTCCGTAAATGTCTTTACTCCCACCAAATATACAACCCCAACTTCAAACACAGATACGAGAAAAATAGACAAAAAAGACTCAACTCCTACTAAATATACCATTCCAACTTCAAACATAGATAAAAAAAACTACATACAAAAAAAATAAAAAATAAAAAAGACAGCTATCAACAGATATACCATTCCAATTCCAGAATAGATATAAACAGAAATATTATGTAACAATAGTGATAGAAAATTTCAAAGTGTGGCACAAGTTTGACTGTTTTCTTTGTGGATGGACCATAGGTACACTCTCAAAAGAAGCTCTTAGACCTATCTTGACTTAGATACAACATATTGGGCATGAGAAACTCTAAAAAAATATTCAAATGCACAAGATTCGCAACAATGTCCAATTTAGTTCTCAATTATTTTTAGACCAAATTGTATCTTCAACCCTAACATAATTTGCGAAAGGGTGTTAGTAATGTCTTACTGCAAAATTAAAGAAGTGATAAAGAGACTCAAAAATTTTAGAGTGATAAGGTTGTAAATATTCATAATTAGTTAAAAATTGGAGTTTGGATTATAAGAAAATGTTGTCAAGACATTTTTTTGTCTTCTTTGGAAAAAGATTTATATTTGTTCAAGGGAGTTCAATGACAATTAGCAAGGAATTTTGCTGAATTAAATTGAAAAAAGTTTAATACATTAAGACGAGGAAATTTTACTAAACAAGACCATATAAAAAAATTCAACATTACGGTGACAAATATAAAAAATAGTATTTATTTTATTTATATTAATCAGTAATTGTAATTATTATTTTTTTAATAAATTATTTTTCTCTAGACATGCCTCGCGGATATAGGATTAAAAAATCTAAAATCTATTAAAAATTGATAATATTCTCTATTTATTTTATATTATTGCTTTCTTTACTGAATTTATTGGTTACTATTAATTAAAGTTGATAAAAATTAACAAAAATAAATCTTTCCGTTTATAACAGGGGAATTACAACATAAACATTCACTTTTTTTAGAGATTAATTATCATTAGAAGTTTCAAATATTTTTTGTGTTATATTTGCTAAAGTGTTTTAAAAATTAAAATATAATTCAAACTATAAGAAATATATGAAAATTCGCTGCTATAATAGTAAAACCATTTTTTTTTTCTAATAGTATTTAGTTAAATATATAATTTTCATATTTATATATTTTCTTTTTCATAAATTTTCAAAATTTTAGTTGTTTAATATTTAAATGATAAAAATTTAAAGAAAGGTTGTGTTTTGAAGATTTAAAATAGGAAGCACTAATTTTGTTACCTAAAAACTTAATATACTAATATTAAAGGAAGCATTAATATTTATTTACTAATAACACCAACTTATAAGAAAACAAATATGATCATACAAAAAGAGATTTTAGGTCTGATTGACGTATTTATTTATTTATTTATCATTCTCGTCATTATTTTGAGAGGCTGGCAATGTATTTCCTTTCATCAGTGGTCCTGGGAACAAATGGTATAGATGGCTTGTTGGAAACTTTAAAATTTGGCTCAAAATTAGATCTTCAATTATAAATTAATTGTGTATTTCTATTTATTTTTAGCCTAATTTTAGATTCAATAGAAGACTACACATTAAGAAATTGTCCAAGTTTTCCAAAATCTCAGGACACTCGGGGCTGCCCCTGCCTTTCATTTGTATTAAATGATCTTGTCTTGCTTGGAAGATTTAGATACAAACATCAAACGCGGTTCCCTTAAAGAATGGATAAATACAATCATCTTTCAAGTCGCGGAAAAGTGGTCGAAGCAATAACATTTTTTAGACCTAGAGCAACTTGTATTATTGGACAAAATCAAGAATGTATGAAACATACTAAGTTATGCATTTAATAATTTAATATATGTTGAAGATATTATTTTATTTATCCAATAATTTAATAAAACTCATGTTAAATATACTGTATAATATTAGTAGATTGTTATGATCTATAGAAGCTCGAATGTTTTCTAAACTTTTTCATTATGTTTTACCATAATGGTTTGAAGAAAATATTTCCCATCAATTTTATCGCAAACATATATTTAAGAAAAAAAAATTCTCGGTCTAATGATTGTGATAGTAAGAACAATTGGTGTCACAAATCTTAAGCCAACTTCTGTAGACTAAAAGCGAGTCCATAATTAAAGGCTAAATAATTTTCTAATACGAGGTGCACAACGGGAAGATTACTATCCAGAAATAAAAATTTATTAGAAATGAAATATGTATGAAAACTTGTATTTTATAATTAGAAGTATTTTCACATAACTCCTTAATCTTTGAAAAAAAATTACTTGTAAATGAATATTTTGTAAAAACTTATATAACTTACCTTTTAAGAATAAAATAATTATATTTCTAATATAATTGTCATATTTGACTATTAATTTATTAAAAAAAATTAAAATAAATAAAATTAAAATAATCTTATAAGATATGTGTAAATATCTTATCGAATTAAAAAAAAAAATTACAAGATATTTGTTCCAAAGTTTAATAATTTTATCATTTTCGATAGTGTTTAAATATTCTCTGTAAATGGAAGTTTGTAATTGTTAATGAAAATAATTTTTTTTTTATCAGTTTTAGAATTTCTTTAAATACTCGAATTATTGCAAATGTTTGTGGGGCAACAGAATGTGCATTTCGTTATAATAACAATACGTATATGTATGCATGTGTGTATGACAAAAATGAATTTTCGTAAAGCAACATGGATAAGCGTGAAAATAAATTATTATTGTTATTTGTATAATAATTTTCCACGATTATAATTGGTTCCGTAAGTCTTGAGTCCTGCCAACCTATTGGTCATTTCTCACATCTTAATCTCACCTAACTTTTGGTGACTTAAAACAGTGTCCATACATTTCCCTTTCACCTCTTAAATCTTAGATCTAAATAATTTTCTAAAAAGAAAGGACTTGACTTAGTTAGCTCCGTTGATTCCCAGTCGGAAGTGGGAAATTAAGCTTGCCATGGCTGCAAATTAATATAAAAGCAAACAAGATGTTCTCACTTTTCCCATCGAAGCAAGACAGACGAATCGTTTCTCCAGACATTATGTGGTTATCCTCATTTTTGTTAACAGTCATGCACTTGCTTCTTTCTCTTTTATTTTCTCACTACTGTTGCTCTCCTTGCTTCTTCTAAAAAGCCACTCCGCCATGACGATGAGCGTTCTGCGTTGCTCCTTACTCATTACTTGAGTAATACTATGCAAAATGAATTGATAGAATTGTTAGCTTCTCAAATAAAAAATATAATAATTAGATAAATTAAAGAAGTAAAATATTTTTCCATTATTCTTGATTATACACCTAATGCTAGTCATCAAGAATAAATGACTTTTATTTTTAAAAGTTGATGACACATCAGAAAAAGGTCTCTTTTATGAATTTATTAATGTATTAAAAAAATATTAGCTCGATATTAGCATACAAGGGGACAAGGTTATGATAATAGATCTAATATGAAAGGTAAACAACAAGTACCAAAAAAAATTATTAGATATAAATCTTAGAGCATTTTATGCACCAAGTGATTGTCATAATTTAAATTTAGTTTTATGTGATATGAGTAATTCTCCTAGAGCTATTTCCTTTTTTGGAGTATTACAATGTATTTATTCTTTATTTGCTTCTTTCACTAAACGGTGAAAAATTTTACAAGATAATGTATGTAAATTTTCTATTAAATCTTTATCTAAAACTTGATGAAAAAGTGAATTTGAAAGTATTAAAACGATAAAGTTTCAAGCACCATATATAAGAGATGCATTAATTCAATTATTAAAAAGTAGTGAAGATCCTGAGACAAAAGGTGAAGCCATGTTTTTAGCAGCTTTGAGATTGAGAATTTTAAATTTTTTTAGGAATGAATATTTGGTATGACTGTTGTTACTGCTAAAAGAAGTTTTTGAAAGTTAAAATTGCTTCAATCTTATTTGAGATCAACTATATTACAGAATAAATTAAATAGATTAGCCATATTATTTATTGAGAGTACAAAGTTAGAATAACTTGATTATAAAACTTTAATAAATGATTTTGCAGTTCAAAAAGCTAAAAAAATGTGATGTGAAATTACAATGATTAGACCTCCTTAAAATTTCGTGTGAGGTCCCCAAATTTTTAGACACAGCCACTTTTCCTTCTCTTCTTAACTCTCAGAAATAAGACAATATCCTCTCTCATTGCTTTTTTCCTCGCACATCTCAATGGAATGCTCGTGCTGAGTAATTTAATGGACTATAATAGATGGGACCAACTTTTTACGAGCTTAGTTGTATACACTTTTCAGCTGCATTTATTCAATGAAAATAAAAAATTGAGTTGTCATCATCAAAATATAGAAAGTTTCTTCGACTTTATTGTTGTATACTATTTTATATACAGCAAATTCATAAAAAAATAAATAAATAAATAAACAACCAGTATTTATGGCAAAAATAAGTTTAATTCAGATTAAGTCACGGCTGTTTATTTGGTTGTTCTCTTGCTGCTACCACAATATCTATCATGCACTAACAAAACTACTGGAAAAAACTCAATCTCAGAGAAGAGTGTAATTGAATATTAGAAAACTTAACAACTTGTAATAAATAATAATTTATTTACACAAACACACATAGAAAACTGGATCTTAGTGGATAAAGAGGACACATATTGTTATTATCATTTTTTTTTTTAATTATTGATTACAATAAAAAATTTTATTAAGTAAACGTTTGAGTTATACGATACGTTTTCTTGTATAAGATTTTTTTTTGTTCTACACAAATTGCAATGTATCTACAATCAAAATCAATGAATCTTGTAAATTAAAATCATCAGTCCCATAATTGTTTGAGAAACATAAAATTTGGAGAACATAGATATTCAAAAGAGGTGTAAATTAAAAGAGATGTATAAAATATAATAAAAGAACTTAGATTTTTGAGAAGACTAAAGGACTTGACTTAGCTAAGAAAAAAGATGAAAGTTGTTTCAAATTATTATTTGTAGTAGGGCAACAGAATCTCTGCTCTTTTATTTCTACAAAAAGCTTTAATTAGCCTATCTCTAACGTTTAGGTACTGAATTAATAGTTAGCTTGATAATTCTAAGCAGAAGACCGGAAGCATAAGCATGAGAATTGAAAAATGTCTATAAAAGAAAGCGAAAATTGATACATAAATTGCTTATATATATATTAAAAAAAACCATTTGAACAAATTATATATAAGAGTAATAATACAGTATTCAAGTTTTATGACTGGTTTCTATGAAAATTATGGAAATATTGAAGTAATGTGATTATTTCAATGTGAGTTGAATTATCTTTTGAAGTACATAGACAAATTGTATGTCTTTATTAAAGAAAATTAAGGTTTCGAGTGTTATTATCCCTATAAACAATAAGATTTCTAATTTTGAAGATATTTTTCAAATATTGATAATAAAAAGATGGGAGAAGGGATAATATTGACGTTAGCGTTCCAGTCCCCGGCTGTTTTATTATTTTCTTCTCATCTTGTTGCTGTCTGTCACAAAGTCTGATGCGTTAAGAAAATCCACACAAAAGACAAAACCTTATATCAAAAATAATAATAATTCAATTCTCTGGGAGGAGCGAACTTCAACATAAAAAGTCATTCAACGTTTAGCAAATTTATACCCCCCAATACACGGAGAGAATTGAATACGTTCGTCTTGATCTGATGCTTGAGACTTCGTGGTTAAAAGAAGATGCCCATGCCAACGACCAAGGAGAATTATGAGCAAAATAGATCAAATTGGCCAACCAAAAAAGGGCTTAACGATTTACGACAGCGTTAAAGAATTAACTGAAGAAAATAATGTTAATGATCATAAAATTTCATTGCATATTTCTTTAAAGTTCCAAAAAATACCATTTTCTCCCTCAATTGTGTCACATAGTTATTTGAAGTTGGAAAAATACCATACACCCCCTTAAACCAAAATGACATCAGATTAAATTGGAGGAGTAATTACAATCACTTCCTAAATATTAGAATAAAATTACACATTAGTTTATAAAATCTTAAAACATAACACATAACACCTAAAAGTTAAAAAAAAATAAATAAAAATTTTCTAACTCAAAAATTTGTAAATTTTTTTGTTTACTTAAATATTGAAGTTTTTATTTATCTCATAAAATATTCTTATACATAACAATGATATAATAATAATAATAATAATAATACTGCATCAGTTTGGATAAATGAATAATTCCTTTTGTACACAAACTTCGAGGAAAGTTAAAGCTCCTTCGTTCCATACGAGCATGTCCCACGAAAGAGCCAACTTTTGTTGACTTAAACCTAGTCCACGGCTCTTTTTTTCTCCTTTCAAATCTGAAGACTCAATAATTTTCCAGGATGACATGCACAGTGATAAGACTTAAGGCTTTGGTTAAAACAAAACAAAGTTGTTTCACATTATTCTTACTTTGATTTGATTAATTGGCCCATCCCTCACGTTCAGGTACTGAATTAAGAGTTGGCTTGACAAAAGACACCTGCTTCCGTTGAATAATATGTACGCAGAATATTCAAACGTGCCGTCCTTGGTAAACACTGAAATCTTCTTGTAAATATAAAGGAGTCGAGGTGTGCTAAGACAGTGTCCTAAAAAGTTATTTTTGCACCTTTTAGGATGTGCATACTATTGCAGCAAAGATAAAAGGCAGTATAATCCTAAGATAAAATGACTATATTTGTTGTGAGACTGCACTCCAAATACAGCAAATTTAGAGTAGCAAAAGAAACAGAGAACAGACAACGAATGGTGATCTTGCTTTTGTGTAGGCAGAATGAGAAGAAGAAGGATTTTCTGTACTTTTTAAAGCCTTTGTAATTCTTCTTTTACAGGCACATTATAATTGGGGTTCTTCCATAAGTTTTTAGTCTTGCAGACCTATTGGTCATTTCTCACATCTTAGTCTCACCTAACTTTTGTTGACTTAAAACGGTGTCCATACATTTCCCTTTCACCTCTCAAATCTTAGATCTAAATAATTTTCTAAAAGGAAAGGACTTGACTTAGTTAGCTACGTTGATTCCCAGTCGGAAGTGGGAAATTAAGCTTGCCATGGCTGCAAATTAATATAAAAGTAAACAGGATGTTCTCATCTTTCCCATCGAAGCAAGACAGACGAATCTTTTCTCCAAGACATTATGAGGTTATCCTCATTTTTGTTAACAGTCATGCCCTTGCTTCTTTCTCTTTTAGTATCTCACTCTACTGTTGCCCTCTTTACTTCTAAAAGGCAACTCTGCCATGACGAAGAGCGTTCTGCGTTGCTGCAATTCAAGGAAAGCCTCATCGTCAATGAGAATGCCTCATCTTTCTTCCTTCTTGCTGATCCATGCCGTCCAAAGTCTGCATCATGGAAGCCGGAGGAAGGAAATATTGATTGTTGCTCATGGGATGGTGTCGAATGCAATAAAGAAACTGGCCATGTGATCAAGCTTGACCTCTTCCACAGCTGCCTCTATGGCGCCATCAACTCCAGCAATAGCCTTTTCGACCTTGTACATCTTCAATGGCTTAATCTTGCTTATAACAACTTCAATTTCTCTCAAATCCCCTCTGCAATCATCAGCCTTTCGGAGTTATCATACTTAAATCTCTCGGGTTCTTTCTTTTCTGGTCAAATACCATCAGAAGTCCTTGAACTTTCCAACTTGGTGTCTCTTGATTTATCAAAAAATTCAGATTTTAATCTTTTTCATCTTGAACTCCAAAAGCCAAGTCTAGGAAATTTACTTGACAAGTTAAGTAACCTGAAAAAGCTTGATCTTGGTGACGTGAATATTGCTTCTGCAATGCCCCGGAACTTTGTGAATCTATCTAATTCTTTAACATTTTTATCTCTTCAAGGTTGTCAATTGCAAGGTGAATTCTTATTTTATATTTTCGCCAATATGCTATTACATCCCTGTGTTTCAATGCATATAAACTAATGATTTTCTTCTATTTTTCAGGAAAATTTCCATCTTCAATTGGTAACCTGACCGAGCTGGTCCATTTAGACCTTTCATTTAACAATTTAGAGGATAAGTTGCCTGCTTCCATTGAAAATCTTGCTTTTTTGGAAAAACTTGACCTTACATATAACAACTTTTCGAGCGAACTGCCCAATTCCATCGGAAATCTCGGTTCTTTAGAAGATCTAGACCTTTCATTTAATGGATTTTCGGGTGAGTTGCCTACCACCATAGCAAATCTTAGTTCTTTGAAGAGATTGCGTATTTACTCATGCACTTTTTCGGGAAAACTTGCACCTTCACTGGGTAATCTTACTCAACTAAGTTGGCTGGCCCTTGCATTTAATAAGTTTTTTGGTGAATTTCCTGCTTCCATTGGAAATATCAACTCATTGGAAATACTGGATGCTCAGGGCTGCAATTTCTCAGGTCAAATTCCGTCATCACTCAGTAATCTTACCCAGCTCAGCTCTCTTGATCTTTCTGATAATAATTTTAGGGGCACAATGGACATAGATATGTTTCTTGTTAAACTAAATAAGTTAGATGATTTATACCTCTCCTCAAACATGTTATCTTTGCTCACCGTCAATACCTCTTCCCAAAAATTCTTGTTTGTAGGACTACGTTCATGCAACATTACCGAGTTTCCAAGTTTCTTAAAAGACCAGCCTCATTTGCAGATACTTGACCTTTCCTCCAACAAAATACGAGGCAAAGTACCTAGGTGGTTTTTAGGCACAAGTGTACAGCGTTTGGACTTATTGAACCTTTCTCACAACCTTTTAACGGGCTTTGATGATCAACACCCTATTTTTCTTTCAAGGGGCACTGCCCCTCTTTTCACTTTAGACCTTAGATCTAATAATCTGCAAGGACCACTCCCAGTTCCACCGGCCAATACTTTGGACTATCTAGTTTCAAAAAACAAGCTGACAGGAGAAATTCCCGCTTGGATATGCAAATTAAATAGTCTTGAGTCCCTTGATTTGTCTTACAATAACTTAAGTGGTGAGCTTCCAAGATGTTTGGGCAATTTTAGTTATCATCTCTCGATGTTGCAACTAAGAAGCAACCAGATTTCGGGAAGCATTCCTCAAACCTTTGTGAATGGATCATATCTGAAGATGATTGATCTAAGCAATAATCTACTACGAGGAAGAATTCCGAGATCATTGGCCAATTGCAGAATGTTAGAATTTCTTAATCTTGGGGAGAACAAAATCAGTGACACTTTCCCCTCTTGGTTGGGAACTCTTCCAGATTTAAATGTTCTCATTCTACGATCCAACAGATTACACGGCATAATTAGAAAAAGTGAAGCAGGTTGTGAGTTTTCCAGACTTCGCATCATTGATCTCTCGAATAATAGATTCACAGGTAAGCTTCCATCAAAATATTTCGAGTGCTGGAACGCCATGAAAGTTGTAAATAAAAGTCAACTAACATATATGCAGGATATAATTACTTCATCTGTATTAGCTTCCGTTGACGGTGTTGATATTTATGGTTATTCGCTAACGATGAGTAACAAGGGCATAATCATGACGTATGAAAAGATCTCAAACATCCTTGTGGCAATTATTCTCTCGAGCAATAAATTCAATGGAGAGATTCCAGCATCAATTGCCAATTTAAGGGAACTTCAAATTCTCAACCTTTACAACAATAATCTCCAAGGTCATATTCCCTCGTGCTTAAGCAATCTAAGAAACTTAGAATCATTGGATCTCTCGAACAACAAGCTTTCAGGGAAGATTCCTCAAGAACTCGTTGAGCTAACATTTCTTGAATTTTTTAATGTCTCCCACAACAATCTCACAGGTCTTATACCACAAGGAAACCAGTTTACCATATTGGAGAACAGTTCGTTTGATGGGAACTTGGGATTGTGTGGAAAACCTTTATCAAAAAAATGTGAGAATGATTCTAAGATGGCTGGAAATGATGAAGATATTCAAGGCTCGGAGTCTCCATTTAGATTTGATTGGACAATATTTCTGATAGGTTGCTCAAGTGGACTTGTTGTTGGAGTGATTCTCGGGCTCAACTTTAGCACAGGAATACAAGAATGGTTTGTGGAGAAATTGGGAAGGCAATTGGAAAGAACAAGGAGAAAGAAGAGACGTAGAAATTGAATGTAATAATATTTTATTTCAAACTTGGTTTTTGAGTTGACAGTCTTTTGCAATTTTGTGCTTTTTTTTTCCTCTTGTATTTTTCTCTGGTACTTTCTAATTGCATGCATTAGCTATCGACTAATTTGTCTTCCAATTAATGGGCCAATTAATTGCTGAACGTGAGAGATGGCAAATGGCTTTTGTGGAGAAGCCAAGGATTTCAAATCAATGAATTGACAAAAATCCCAAAAATTAAAAGCCTTAACAAATTTCTACTCCCTGCCTTGACAAAATAAAAATAATGAAAATGCAAATTTTTGTTAGGAATAATTTCATTTCAGTAAATTTCCCAATTCTTTTCTGGTTCTTCCCAAAACTGATTTCCTTTAATTGTGGTGATGCTCAAAATTAACACCTTTTTCCCTTAAAAATTAATATCTCATATTTAAACTAACTGAAAGAAAGAAGGCAGTTAATGAATAAACTAATGAACAAAATGATTCCTTAAAGGCTTTAAAAAAGAACTAAAAATAAATAAATCTGGACCATCAAACAAATATAAGCCAAATTCACAAGAGTATAAAAAAAAAATTAATAAAAACTTAGATTAGCATGATATCCAAATCCATAAAAACACTTTACAATTCAACTTGCTAAATTTGCTTTATTGCAGTATCAGTGAATGCTTATATTATGGAAAACATACTCTACATTTTCTTAGTGTTGGAAAAGAGGTTTCACTTCAATTTGTCCTACAGTGTGTTTTTCAGAAATAATTCTAACAATTAAGAGATCTCACTTTATTGTTGTGGGGCAACAGAAGCACTGCTTTTTTCTCTACAAGAAACATCCGACTCAAGTGAGAAAATTTTGGTGAGAATTTACGAAGAAAGTTCCTTGGATTACAGAAATATTTTTGTGGAATAAACAAAGCAAATGAGTACGCGTTGTCATTTTTCTTCGCAAACTCAAATCTAATAATTAAATAAAGACTTCTTTGCATTAATTTTGATTCTCAAGATTGTTTTGATAACTTGCACAGAAGCAACCTGCTATTTCGTTACTCATTTTCATTTAAAGTGGCTCAAATACAATAGTCTAAACCTTACTTCCAAACTTAAACTTTTAGATTGACAGTCAAACTGTCTGAATTTGGAAATTTTTTTTTTCAAGTTAATTTGCTTGGTGTCGAAAAGTGTGGAATATCATTATTGCATCACATCATTCATACAATAATTTAAAATTATTTAACATGTATAAATCAATATGTATTATGTATATGTTTTTCCGACGTTGAAAAAGAGGTTCAGCATTAGTTTTTCCAAGTGTGTTTTTATGAGAAATAATTTTTAAATTAAAGTGGTACATCATTAATTGCCCATTTCTCACGTTCAGAAAATTCAAGTATGCCGTGAAGGAAAATTAATTTTTACTGTTCCAAAAATGATGAGAGAGTTGAAAGGAAAGGCAGTTACACTTGTTAATTATACTATTAAACAAATTATTTAGACCAAAATGATGGGCATGATTACAAGTCTGAAAGTTTGATAGACTTGAAAGCAACCATAAAAAACAAAAGAAAATGAAAGGATCAAAATTTAGGGAGTGTGCAGTAATTTTGTATAGAATTAAAACTGTTACAAATTAAATTAAAAAAATAATTTTGAATTCGAATTAATTTTTTTAAGAGATTTTGGTTTCAAAGATCGTAAAATCAGAGTCAAATCAATGAATATATTTTTATTATTTTATTAATTAAATAATCTTATTATATCAATATTGTTAACATTATAAAACTATCTTATCTAAAACTCTCTTAATTTTAAATTATATTATTCTCTCTATTATTTATTTAATTTTTTTAATAATTTTTTATCTTAAATGACTTTTCAAAATTGTTAAATAAGAAAAATAGAGATGAGCAAATTAAGTTTGGACAGTATCGGAACTTAATTTGAATCAATCCGATCCATACTCAATTCAATCCAATCCAATAGTAGGACTTAAATCAAATCGATCCAAACTAACAATTGGTTTGAATTATCTATTTGAGTTGAAATCCAAAAAATTATTATAATTATAAGACTCACATTAAAATATATTTATCTTTAGTCTAAAAAATAAATTCAATTGTAAAACTCACATATAAAAAATAATCTAGTTAAAAAATTTATTTATTAAATTATCAAATATAAAATTATAATTTTCTTTTACAATACGAATTAGCCAACAAAAAAATTGTCAAATATAAAATTTTATTTTTTTTATATTTAATGGATTAGATCATTTTAATTGGTTTGGTTCAAATTTAATTTAAAAATTAATACAATTATTGTAGTTTAATTTTTTTTCAAACTAATCCAATGAAATTTTAAACCAATCCAAGATTTAAATTGATTCAGTTTAGATGTGTCTGCCCCTAGGTAAAAATATACTTTGCTACTCCTAAATTTTATTTTACTAATATTGCATAAATATATAATAATTTATCTTTAATTTTAATGTGAGCAATTTTTATTTTAACATACTCGAGTATATTTGAGACTGAAATATTGTGATTTTTAATCAGCCTCATGGATTGTTAAATATTGTCACACCTCAAATATAAATGGGCAGAGTAATGAGTAGTGGCTTAAAATTACTTATTAAACCACTTCTAAAGTAAAATGTCAGGGATTAAAATATTAAATAGGTAAAATTACTTAGTTAATTTTAAAATTGAAAAAAAAAATCAAATTCATAAATTAAATTTTTAGAAATAATTTATACATTATGGGGTTAAATATTTTTTTAAAAAAAATTGAAAAGGATAAAGTATGAATAAATATATTTTATAAGTTAAAGTTTATAAATATTTTATATTTAATTTAAAATATTACATGGACTCCAGGCCCTGCTTAAACTCTGAGGTTTGGACTCATTGGTGGTCAAAGCCCACTCACATTAAGAACAGGTTTGAATAATTATTATGCACTCACTCTTGGGCATGAGAAAGTATGATAAGTGAATATGAATATTTCTAAACACTTTAATTCTACTTTTTATAAATTAAGTAAAAAAAAACACAACGCAACTTTTAGTTATATATAGCAATTATTTTCACTGGACATGAGAAGAAAATAAGGGGGTATTTGTTTTTAAGAATAAAAAGAAATAAGAAAAAGAAAGAGAAAAAGAAAGGAAAATAGAAAGAAAAATAATAAATTTTCTTTATTTGTTTGATTATCCATAAAAAAAGAATTCATTATTTTTCACTTTAACAAAAATATCTTTTAATTTTAAATTTATTAATATTTATTAATAAATTTTATTTTTAATATATTATTGTATTTATTAAAAGTAATTATTATAATAAATATTTAATAAAAATATATTTTTTAATATTCTTAAATATAAATATATATATTATATTTATTAATTATTTTTATTTAGATAAAACTACTTTGTTAAACTTTAAGGGAGTATGTAAAAATATGGCATAAAATTAACTGTTTTGGTTGTGTTGGAAGAAAGTCTTAGGTGACTATTCACTAATATAATGATGTATAAAACTATTTAATTAACGAAAAAAATTATTTTTATTTTTAAAAATTTTTTAAAAATAGAATAAAATAAATTTTATTATTTAATTTTTATATTTTTTATTTAAGTGAGATTTACATTAATTTTTTAAAATTTTTATCAATAAAAATTAAAAAAAATAAGTTTTATAAATTTTTTTATCACATTAATTAAAAATATAATTAATTTTTAATTTTTTTCATTTATTATTGATAAATAAATTTTTATTATTAATTAAATAATTTTATTATATTATTTATATTGATATAATAAAATTATTTTATTTAATATTTTTTAAAAAAATAATTTTTTATTTTTATTAATAGAATAGACTTGTCCTTTTATGCATAATAGCTAATGTAGTCGCATAATTTCACCTAAAACTTTGAGCCTGCAGCCTTTGAGGAGCGCATTTTCAGCCTTTTCTTTTATCAGTGGAGATGGCACAAATTTTCAAAACTTACAAGCCATTATTCCAACAACTATTCCTTTCTCACGACAAAGAAAACAAAACAAAAACAAGAAACAAATAGAAATACAACAACTATCCCAACACCATACATATTTTATTCCATATTGTTTCAACTACCAAACATACCTTTACCACTACTACATTGCCTTGGAAAACAACCAACAAATATACGTAGAAAATACAAATTAAGAGAAAATGAGACGAATCAAACACACACATATATATATATATTCAGTGTTTTATTTTTTTCTTTATTTTTTCATGCATATACTTCTCGTATGCCAAAACATGGACAGAAGCAGCGAATCAAATTGGCTCCAAACTCGACAACACATCCTAAAAACCCAGAAAATCTTTTTCTTCTTGCTGTCTGCACAACAGGCAATCCGTACGCAGGATTTGGAACCATGTACTGCTGATACGAATGCGAACTGTTGTCGGCAACAGGCAATGCTGGATTCGCCGACGTTGTTTCGACTACGATTTCCGGTAAAGAAAACTTGGGTTCTGTTGCATAAACCAGGTCTGGACCACGCTGCACACTCGCGGTGGCGAAAAGGGCGTCGTGGGTCTGGTCATATTCTAGCCACGGCGGCAGAGGCGGAGCGGAGGGCTGAGTGGAAGAGCTGCAAGAGCAGCATTGATGGTATGTTGAGGAAGGTGGTTGGTGGTAATTGGGGTAAGGATCGAAATTTGGCTTCTTTTTTCTCTTCTTTCTTGACCAGAACTTGAGCTTCTTCATTGATTTGATAATTTTCATGGCGTTTTTGGAGCTGAGGATGGATGAATCAGATGAATTCAGAGAGTTGTTGCAGATTAGACTGAAGATTCTTCAACTAAGAGAACATATCAGTGTGGCCATTTGTGCTTGCTACTCTATGCTTTTTTAAAATTTTGTGACCGTTGTATGCCCACCAGTCAAACCTCTCGTTGTAAAAGTTTTTAAAATCCATGAATGATTCAAAATTCATTTCACTGTCATCTAATATTATATGACTTCACTCACTCTTAAGCATACAGTCCTTTAGAGAGACGATTGAGATCTAAAATTACTAAAGAATTTGTTTGACAAGACTATCCAAGAATGAATCATTACAATCAAATCCTGTGCAGTAATGTGCCCATACTAACTCTGGATTAGAAATTACTCCCATCATAATTGTATTAAAAATATACAAACAATGCTTTCATTTCCAACACCAGAAGCAATAGTAATGGTAAGAACAAGACTTATTAAAATGAAATTAACCATGTCATTCATACAAAGAAAAATCCAGATTGCCAAAAGAATCTGGCAAAGAAAATCTTTTGCCAATTCACTTTAAATATACATAGGACAGGAAACAAGAGAGAGCAAGACTACATACACTTATATACAAAAAGGAAAATTGTATTATGTCTATATAAATGACATTAGCAGCGAAAGGGGACAAAAAAAGAAATGAAGCGGAGCACGTTCTCTGTCTGTCTCATGTTGATGAGCACCAGATTTGACATGACAAACTTTGAGCTTATTCGTAGTTCAAAGAAGCAATCACTCTGGAATTTCTTCAACGAAAGTAAAACTAGAAACACTTTAACATCTGAACTCGTACGTTTTAAGGCAAGTCTTGCTCTCTTTGGATGGCATGTAGACTATATTGGCTTTTCTCATCAAAACTTGCGAAACAAGCTATTGTGACAATCTTCATGGCTGTCAACTTACCCTTTTTTTCTGTCCATTCTCTTTGCTAATTTCTTTCTAATCAGCATATCAGCACCCAGGTCCAACGATAGATGACTGATCCTCGGTGTTCACAGCCATGTCAACGTTTGGCTTGGGTGGTTTGGCATCTTCATTAACAGGAAGTTTTGTCTTGGGTGACAGCCTCTTCACTTCTTCTGCTGTGTAGATGAAGATTTTCCGCACCATGCTACAGAACTCACTGCAAAATAATTCCAGGATTTGAAAAAGATATAATCAGTAACATGGAAAACAATTGGCCTCACAATCTACAAACAAATGATTGACAACAAAACAGAATTAGAAAGAGGCATTAACGAACTTACAGCCATGGATCATCTCCGACCATCATCATGTCATCTTCATCGTCAGTGTAGACAACTTGCCATTTCTTGGATGATCCACACAGTTCTCCTTCAATGTCAAACATCTCCTCAAGTTTCTTGAGAAGGTCTTCATAACAATCAAATCGTGTCAAATCAACAGCTCTCCCTACTGCAATTCCTTGCATTTGAACCTGGAAAGAGATACAACTCCATCAATCATTGCAAACTGCACCCAAACTGGTCAAATCAACTACAGATATATAGAAAAAGAGTTAACAAGTCTATCAAGACAGTCAGCATGGGAAGCATGTAGAAAATTATGGGCAAATGCTCAAAAGCAATATATATGCGCTAACAATATGTTCATATTTGTTTAGTTTCCCAAGTTTCAAGCAAAATCGTTAAAAGATGAGCACTTGCAAAAGACACACCGAGTATAAAGCAGAAAAAACCCAATTTCTACAGTTACAACAGAAATTTCAAAAAAAAAAAATTATGTAATACGCACAACATTGGGAAGCAGGATTCAGCATCCTACACCTCCATTAACTGGCATGCAGATTTAAAAGTACAAAGTTCTGCATCTTAGCTTGTTTAAGAAAGCAGATCAAAAAGCAGGAAAAGAACAAATTGACTGTTTTAGAGAAGTCAAAAGCTAAAGCAACTGAATTACCTTTGTGCAACTTCGGATCTGCCTGCTTTGTGACTCCTGCGGCGATCTCAGGCATGATTTCTCAGCATCACAGCTTACAGAAGGAACATCAGACCGATTAATATTTGATGGTTCAGAATGCTGGTCAAAGTCTGCATCTAGAGATGGAAGTGGTTGATCATCCCCCAACATTCCAGACATGGTACAAGCAGGCAAAGCTTCTTCTACATTGGAATTGTCAACTAGCTGAATGCCAAAAAGCCTGTAGGTATTCCCAGAAGCCAGTCTCACTTCGCTGCAATCTTTGTTGACAACTGGTGCAAATGATTCTGTTATATTTTCCACTCGGCTAGGCCAGTACATTGAGTTGCTGGAAACAGCTGCCTGTGAGTTATTCCCACTGAAACCAAGAGAGTTTCCTTTTGTAGCAGACGAGAACTTTGGTGAGGGATAGAGATCTCGTCCATGCTGCGAGTCACAATAGGAGAAAGCTGCAGATTCAACTGGGGATTTCCACATACCTAATGCAAAAAGATAAAGTTAGGATGCATTATGGTGACATGTTTAAATGGTTTTTTTCGAAAGCTACAAAAATGAGGTTTTGAGAATGTTGTTTTTAAGAACAAGAAACATGTTTGAGAGTGTTTGTTATAAATAATTTCCAAAACACAAAACAGCGAGTTCGTGTTGGGTATTGTTTTTACAAATGAATAAAGTAGTTGTTTTCAGGAAAATGTGCCTCTGAAAATGTTGGAAAACAACAAGTAGTTTTCAATTTTTTAGTTAAAATTTTAAAGAACAATTTCCTGTCTTTGAAAACAAATTAACAAACATGCAACCAAACATGTTTTCTACTGTTTTCTGCTTTTGAAAATGAAAAACGGATTTTCAAAAAATAACCAAACAGCCACTTAGTAGCTGAATGTAATAAGAACCAGAACAAGGATACAGTGCATGTAAAGCTATTAATACCCAGCACAGAAAGATCAGCAGCTGGCGGCGGTAAAACAGTTGGTCGTGCCCGCTTGTTCCGTTGGGCCGGTTGGGTGTTTGAAGTAGTTAAATTTGCAACAAGCGGTTCCAATTCCCATGACGACACTCTTTCTGGTCTCAAGATTGCTGAAGGTTCATCCCATTGAACCTAGCATGATATTGAAACAAAGCCAAAATGAAGTCAACCAGAACACATACCAGAGTTCCCCCACTCAAAATTCAAACAGCAGTTATTTAAAAAGCCATTGGTTTATTTTGACCAGCACACAGCAAAATGCATGAACAAACTGAGTGGAACATCAAAATGGCCCCCTTAATATATTCTGACAATACGAAACTAACTAAGAAATTGCTAACCTTCAAGGATCTCCACTCAGAATCTGGCCACGCCAAAGTTTTATTATCCCCAACACCAACTATAGTGCCACTGAACCTGCAGATTAATGATAAAGTTGGTTAATAAACATTACTAACTTCCTATTTCAACAAAAATCAATTTAGCAATGAAGATTACCTTCGTTCAGGAGCTTCCTCGCCCTCAAATGTCATCTTGAACCTCATCCCAACAGAGAGCTTGTGTTTTTTAGCTTCAAGGTACTTATTAACACTCACAATGAACTCAGACCGACTAGTTCTGGAGCATAAACAGCAAGTCCATTTCTTATATTTCTCTCAACAATAATTTAGTGATGAAAACAAAAACACTATTATTTTTTTAATTGTGTTTTCGAATAAAACTCAAACGACTCTAGGACAACCACAAAATTTATGAAAAAAGCACCTAACTTCAATCAAAAAGAGAAAAGAAAAGGAACGAATGCCTAAACCAGTCAATTCTTGCAAATTTTGAAGGATGTAACATCGACATCTCATAATAGCATTTTGTCATTTCTTTATTCTGTCATTACAGCATTTTGTCCTTACTCTATCTCACAGTGTTAAAGAAATTGGGGATGTTTCACTCATTGAACTTCAAGTTGGAAAAGAGGCAAGATGCAATACCTTGGCTTGTAGAAGACAGAAAAGAGTGTTCCAGTTGCAATTGCATGAGAAGCAGTCGCAAGTACCCCAAGATGCATACTATGACTCGAGATAACCGAAGATGGCATATTTGTCTGTTGTCTCATGCGCCTCCTCACTCCAACACGCAGCTCCCCATTTTCCCCCCTAAAGAGTTATGGATCAATAACTAGTGCAATAAATCTTGGCAACAAAGTAACAAGGCAAAATACACTTAGTTTCATCAAATATGCCAGAACTTGCCTCAGAAATATGAATGCATCGCCTGCTACTAATTTCTTTGAACTAACAAACACACTCCAGCCAGTGGTGAGTAAGTGACGCCTAGGTTGACCTGCAACATGAAAAAACCTCAAAATGACATCAAAATCCTTAAATCTTGAGAAGCCTCACTTCTATATAATTTGTAGGATACAGGTGCTAGAGATAGACAGCAGAAATTTTAGTCATAAAAGCTTTTTGATCCTAGCTACCTCTTGCTTGCTAGTAAACAATATAAGAGATGGGGGTGGAGAGCAACAAGGAAAGCCCTATAAATCAGAACGTCAAATAATTAAGTTAATTAGAATATCACTCAGATATCATGAGCATTTCTGACTACCATTGTAAATGTTCCCAAACTAGTTTCTATGCACAAAATCCTCAGTTTTTGTTCTCTGTACCCACAATCCTTTACACAAGGAATGTGCTTCCTGCAACAAGATATGCAATATAAGGCCATGTATCCCCTTTAATTCAAGAATTTCCAAACTCTGAAAAAACTTGATCCAAATTAAACAGCAGTTGCTTATGCCAAACACATTAATAGCAAAGTAGTCAAATAATTAAAAAATAAAACATGCATAACCATGTTTGCGGCCTAGTATTATGTACAGTCAGAGAAGTTGATGTCCACCTCGGAAAATGTGCCGAAAATGCCACTCATTTCCATGCAGATCAGTTGCAATTAATTCCTGCCAAGGTGGCTGCTGGGACATATCCTGAAATGAAAAAGGGAAACATGCAGAAAGAAGAAATTATCAGCAGAATATATCAGACTTTGGTTCTCACAAAAAAAAAAAAAGGACAGATTAATAGTTAAATCTAACCAGTGGGGGCAGACAATCATCTGCATGCCTCCGAAGGACGGAGAATCCACCATGAGTGCTTGTATCAGATGCAGTAAGAGTCTTGCAAAATGAATGAACAGTGCACTTTTCAAGTTCTGGTAGAGGCGGATCAGGACTGGTAACCTCACTTTTCTGATCCAAAAAAAAAAATGGATAGACATAAAAGAATCAAATAAATAAATGAAATTGTATGAGCTGCAAGCAAATTTACCAAACTAACAAATTCAAATAGTTTAAAAATCAGCCAACTTAAAACAACAGTGAGAGGAAGAAAGCTCACATATGGTTCAGGCAACAGAGTTATTTGTGCATAAACTTCATCCGTTTCAGGTTCAGCCTACAGTTAAAGGTGACAACAGCACGGAAGGCAAGGATTCAGAAACACAGGAATTTTTAACACATTTCTAGAACAATGACAAGCTCACCAATTTATTATAGAATGATCATGACATAACTCACCCGACGCTGAACATTAACCACTTTACAAAGAATTTTTGAAGGCAGATTAAATGAAGGCATCTGCTGCTCAAGTCCCTGATGCATTGAAGCCTCTAGCTGAAAATTTCGAAAACAGCAAGAGTTACGATATAAAAACTACAAATGGAACACAAAAAAGTGCAAAATGTGATACACAGCGAATCACGACTCTGCACATTTGTTAAACAGGTTGAAAGAGGAATATAAATTACCAACTCAAAATCAACAGAATGCATAAGCCAGCATTACAGAAAATTTATTGACTTGTATAACTTGATTACCATTTTTTTTCACAACTTTTTGGGCTCAGCCACTTTTTCCACTAGAACGTTGACTGTTAGCATATAATATTAAAATACCCCTATGACTGATAAATACTGAAAATGAGCAGATTCCAGACAAAGTTCAAATCACCTGTTCCATGTGACCTTGTGGAAAGTAATAAACTCGCTCCCCTTCTCGAGGTAGGGAAACAAGAGGTCCAGCACATGCATGCCATAATTCTCTGGACAATGCATCATTGACTCCCCCTACGAAGTGAAAGACAGTGACCAACTGTGAGCGGATAATAAATCTAAGACAGGAAGACAGCAAGCAAATTACAATAACCGAAACACTTTTCCGACCATAAGGTACAACATGGTACCATGAGGTGAAGAATACTATACATACTATCTAATTCTCCGACAAATATACGCAGTAAGTCAACTTTAAGGATGTTAAAGTTCATGCATTTACCACAAATTTCAGTATAGATCAAAATCAAATCTAAAGTGCAAAAACCTAGAAATTTATAAAAGTTAAGAGGATGTTTCACTCCGAATAGCTCCGGTTGAAATTAAATAAAGAAGAAGGCAGGATTCAAATCTAAGACAAACAAATTAGTGATCATTGTTAAACTGTGCTACAAAATGAGACCTACTTGCTTCTATATAAAAAGATGGTAATGTTTTGCTCTTAAAATCAAACCAAACACTTTTTACTGCAAAATTCCAGAAACTGCAGAAGAATCATCGGTAATTACATAAGCAAGAATACAAGTTACAGACAGCATTAACCAAAACTCCCACCTTATAATTGTTAAAATGCATACAACCAATTAAAAAAGACAGCATCAAAGAATGCATCTTTTTGACACCAAAGCATCAAAAGCAAATCACACATAGAATTAATTAACAAGAAAACCTGAACGGGGCCCTCCAGAAGAATGATTCAAAGGTGCTGCCACTGCCGCAAACTCCATAACAGAAGCACTACAACACCTTATGAGATCCCTTGATCAACCTACAAATAAAAGCCTTGACTTAAAAAGTGACTTGTCTTTACCAAAACCAGGCTCTATGAACATAAACTCATCGCAAAATTATTAGCAATCAATTCTCTCAGCTCTTTGAACAAGCCCATCAACTAAAATTGCATTAAAATTGTGCATTTACTACTGTCACTCATTATTGTCACAGACTGCTTCAGGATAAGATAACCAAAGGCCGTAATTACTCCCTTTATTGTGTCAGCCTACCCAGCTTTAAGCCTTTAATGAACCCAAAAAGCTGACTTCTAAACCTTTAACGCCAATTTGTCAGGAAAAAAATATTTATTTCAGAAAACGGAGAAAAATAAATAAATAACCATTCATCACTTTCTGGCATAAAATCAGCAAATTTTCATGAAAAGTCGATTACTAAAGGAAAAAAAAAAAAGTACTGAAAAAAATGTAAAAACAAAATATATTTGATAAATCCAGATCGTGATTTTAAGAAAATAATTCAGCAAAATAACACAAACAACAATAAAACAAAGAGTAAAAATGATTTGGGATCTGATAAAAACCCAAAAATATATAACAAAATGAAAGCAAAAAATGAGAACTTCTAACCTCAGAAATGAAAATCATGACTTGCTTTCACTAATAACAACATATTTTCTCTTAAAACACAAAAATAAGAAACGAACAACCCTAAAAGTTATATAACCACAGCTATAATCTCAAAATCCCTCATTTTTTTCCCCCTTTTCCCACCATCCGAACAGAAGTAACCAAAAAAAAAAAAAGAACATGAACACCAAGAGCAAAAGAAACGGCAATAGCATACCTGCAAACTGAATTAGGTCTTTGAATCAAGTAGATCGAATAGAATCGAAACAAATATTATTCTGTAATAAAAATACAAGAACAAATATATCGTCAATGTTTGGTCGAAGCCGACACGACCACTTCCACCTTTTTTTCTTACACACTCTTTCTCTCTCTCCCTCTTTATCGGTTTTTCTTTTGTTTTTATATATTTTTTATCACCAAAAAAATGCATGTATATACACCGTATGTATATGCGTATATGTATATGTAAACTTTCCATGGAATATTTTATTTTGATACCCCGTCGGATTCTCTCTTCATCCGTGCTTATTTTGACTTCTAACAAGGCTTTTTCAATATATCTACAAATTATTTATAAGTGATATTTTATATTAATTTATTATTATTAAAATTAATTTATAAAATACCTAAATTCAAAATTTTTTAACATTAAAAAAAACTCTTTTATTTACACCTTTTTTTTTACTAAATTTATATAATTACAAAATAATTATGACATATGCTAAAGAATATTATTAAACAAAAATTAATCAAATTTTAAAATATATTAAAAATAATTTGTATAATTTATTTCACAAATCATTTTTCATATAAATTAAAATTACTATAAAATTAATTTAAATATTATAATATTTAATTATTGTTGCAAATTTCACCGTTATAAATATCTATTTTCAAAATATTTATATCAATAATTTTACACAAAAATCAATAAATATAAAAATTATTTATTTTAAACTTTGTTCTCAAAAACAAAAATTAAGCAAATTTTCATTGAAAATATTTTAAAAGTGACACAGCCATTCACATAACATTAATGACGTCATATATTAAAATAATTTATTTAATTTTTCAAAATAAATATTAATATTTATAAAATTGTAGACCGCCTGACCTTGTGGGGTGCGGGCGGAGGGTCAAATTGTCAATGCAGATAGACTTGACCAAATTAAAGAGAGTTGGTGGGTGGACATACCCTTTCACGTTCTCTCTCCTCTTATTTAATTTTTTTAAAGAGAAAATAACGCATAAGTCCATAGGTATTAGTAAAATAATAAATAAGATTATACTTTTGCCCTTTTTAATGATCACGTCCTAACATTTTGGGTGACAATTAGGATTAATATTAATTAATTTTTTTTCTAAATATAACAAAATATTTTTTAAAAATATGATAAATTAAATAAATTTTTTAAATAAAAATTATGAATTACTTAACATAATATATTATTAACAAGTTTATATATTAAAAAATTTAAATTTAAATCTAACATAATTATTAAATATGTTTCACTCGTCCTCTTCATTCAATAATTATATCATTTTATATTAATGTAAACCCTCTAATATCATATCATGTTCGAGAAGGTCATAAATGTAACCTCTTTTGAGGGACCTATTTGTTATTGATGATTTAAGTATGTTTTTATTTATTATTTTGTTAAAATTTAGGGATGTATCCGTTAGTATTCTACTTCAAATACACGTATCAGGTTCCAATTTTTGAAGTTGTTGCGAAGTGTATTGATGCCAGGAAAATCCCCGCAGCTTCTCTCTATTATCCCTTTGTTCACGCGCAGGATATCAGCCTTTAATTCGGTCATTATTCCTCGATTATTTTAATATTTAATTAATTGATAATTACCTTCAGTATTGTGAAAGTACGATTTTGTCCTCTCTCTTTTGTTTGCTGAATTTCGCTCTCGTGGTTTAACTGGTTGCTTGACGTGAGGGATTTGTCCGCACACAAAATAGTTTCCATTTTCCTTTTATTGTAAGTTAATATCTTGTAGGTTTGGAATTTCTTTTTAATATTTAGAAGCATTGTTTTAAGCAAATAAGATTTTTAATTATTTAATAATAATAATAATAAGCATATCCCTAGTATGTGGTACATTTTAATATTTATTTTGACATACAAATTCAATTGACACAAAATATTATTATTTCTATTTTTTAGCTCAATAAAAATAAAATTATTTGATGTGAACATGTGATAAAAAAGGGCCATCAAATAAAATTATGAAATTAATAATTTTCTTTTGTTGGAAATTTGTTATATATTTTATTTTAATATTAATAAAAATCGCTTATTTTTTCACCAAATTTAAATATAATCATGCGTCGTACATCTTGATATTGCCAAACACAAAACCATGAAATAATTTTGCATGCACGAAAAATTAATAGACTTTTCATTTTAAAAATTATTGTATGCATGTATCTATATATATATTATTTATTTCTTTTATAAATTATTTAATTTTAATGAAAATAATTTAAAATATTAGAGGAAATTAAATTTGCCTCCTCCAATCATACTAATGTCTATTCAGTTTTTGCCTTCT
>CP135546.1:254981-270499 GCA_032402905.1 Khaya senegalensis | reverse complement strand
TTTTCTGTTAAAATTAGCATTTAATTTATGTATATTTATTAAATTAAATTATATATTAAAATGTAAAAAATTACTTTTAGAAATATTTTGTATTAGTTTTCAAAATCTCAAGGAAAATATATGAAAAAAATTGTTAATATTTAAAATTTATATAAATTTATTTTAATTATTTTATTATTTTAATTAGTCAACTAATGATTTTACTATTAAAATATATTTTTTATTAATATTTTAAAATTTTGTATTTATTTATGATTTTACTAAACAACCTCTAGGTAAGTATTTGAAAATATTCCTATATCAAAATGTAATGTGTTAGAGATAATAATAATAACAAAAATTAGAGAGAGAAAATATTAGTAGACAATAAAAGAGAAAAAAAATATCATTATTAATTGTTAATAACCAACAACTTGGGTAATCGAGCCGGGTAAGATGATTATATTTTTTTTATCTTAACTATTTTATATTATAACGAGTATTACATAATTTAACCGTAAAATCTCATGGCATGTTACAAGAAATTTAAAATTGAAGTTTCACTTATATTAGATAAGGAGAAATTTAGTTTATTTTATTATAATAATAATAATAAATTTTATTTTATATTATAATTTACAATTTTATGATTAAATTATTTTATTATTATTAACTAATAAAGTTTTTTACAAAAGAATACTTGAAATTGCCAATGATTATAATTATCAAAATGGAAGTAAGTTGTAAACACCATATTTTGAAATATAATATTATTATAAATATTTAAAATATAAAAGCATGGCGTCGCCCGGACTCGAACCGGAGACCTTCAGTGTGTTAGACTGACGTGATAACCAACTACACCACGACACCAGCTGAGAGAAAGAGTTTCATTATGAATATAAAATAATATAAAACGGTGTGTATCTTCTTAGATAGAAGCTGTATGATATACATAAGAGCAGCTCTCCAACAAAGGGGGTATAATTTCCTCTTGCTTAGACTTGGCGCCTTTGATTTCAAATTACGCATAAACAAGTAATCCAGGCAGAATAATCCGATTACAAATTTTTAAACCCTAGAAATCTTCAGATATGATTACGAGAACGCCATTGCCAAAGAGGCCGAGAGCGGCTGCGGTGGCGACTGAAGATGCTAATATGCCTATCATCGAGAGTCCGCCTACTGCTAGCGGTTCCAGTCGTCGACTCGTCATCTACGAAGATCCTTCTCCGGTCCAACCGTCCGAGCACTTGCTGTGTACTTATCAGTGCCGTCAGATGGTATTCACTTTTCATCATCGTTATTATTCTCAATTTGATTTTGTTACTGCGAGTTAATTGATTAATTGTTCCACTTTATGGTCGGTAAAGATCTGTTGTTGTTAGAATTTGAAATTGTTTGTACAAGGAAATGAAAATGGTGAGGAAAATGAGAAAGTCGAATTAGAGCATGAATTGATGAAAGCTTTATATGGAATGGGAAGCATTTGGGATTGCTTTTGTGAAAAGTGCTATTAAGAAAAATGCTTTTAGTAATAACTGTTGAAATGCTTTCTATAACAATACTTCCCACGTGAAAGCTCTCCAAATGCTTTGTTTAATTTTAAAAAAACACTTTTTGTCAAGTATTTTAACACAAATGTAAAGAAAAAAATTATGATATCTGTCGAGTAAAATTGAGAAATAAGATCAGCATTCTTAGAATAAACAAGCTGGACTCCTTCTTAACTTTATCAATTTTAAATTTTCGTAAAGAAACTTTGTGGATTGTACCAGCTACTTTTAATTTGTAGTTACTGTTAGTTTTGCAATTGCAATTTGGTAAAACCTACGATTGTATGTATCTCATGATACCCTCTGTAAAGAAAAACAATGACTTTAATTGAATGTTCCTTTCCATGTTAGATTTGGTTTTTTGTTGTCGCTCTAACCACTTGTTTAGTCCGTGAAGCTTGACACATTTAGCTTTGTTCTATTGATTTTTTTTATTTTTTTAAACAACTTTATCTAATTGTTCTAGGTAAAATCAGATTTTTTTGATGCCTTAAGCAATGCAGAGAAGCAAGTTCGTGAATATCAATCTAAATTGGAGGAATTAAATGAAAACTTCAGCAAAGCCGGTGGGTCTTCTTTAAAGAGAGTTCCATTATATGTGAAAATGTTGCTTTTGTTCCAAACTTTCATATGCAGGTGATTTGGTTTATATTTTCAGTACATGTTTCTTCAGGCCAGTAGTTCCTATGGAAAGGAAGAGAAAAATGATCTTTAGGAGTTACAATGGAACCAAAAAATAATCTTCAAGTGATCTCTGGCAGTATATTTCGCAAAAAATTGGTGAAGTTATCTTCATAGTTTAGGACAAGAAACTTGTTATTGTTATGCTGTTACTTTTAGCAGCTCACTTTTCTTTTAATTTTTTTGAAAATTTGATTATCATTCCATGTGAAATTTTGGTAATTATACCATAAATTTCAAGTGTTTTTGTGAGCAACTGGTACGGGTGTTTTTTCCTGGCAATATTTCCTCTTCTGACATTTTCTTTATATTGTTTTGAATTGGCATAAGTCAATAATGCTAATGTAGTTTAAAAACCTCACAGAAGCTGAGAGGAAGAAATTTCGGGATCAATTCTTATATGCAGAACAAGAACTGGCCGCTGCCAAAGGACGAGAAAAGGTCCTTCAAGAGCATCTTTTAAAAGAAATCGATAGTTCTCAGGAACGATTGAAAAAACAAATACAGTTGTGCAGTGAACTTGAGGTACATTTTCTTTTATTTACTATAGCACAGTGAATCAGGAAATCTGCTGGTTCCTCTATCTTTCTCTGCTCTTAAAATTGTGCTTCTATTCCGCTGTAAATTTACTACTCAATTATTGTTTATCTTTCACAGTTTCAGTACTATTTTGTATAGAAGAAATTTAGTACTCCCTTCTCATGTTCTAACAATGAGTTCCCAAAACCATGGTGTTCTTTAAATTTAAATGTAGTCCGTTCACTATTGTTGGCTTATGATAAATAATAGTATTCTATTTTATTGAATACTCTAAGTTTTCTTACATCATCTTATGATATTGGCCTCCTAGTGATGAATGATTAATGTTGAGATGTCGAGAAAAGTTGTCTGACAAGAGAGTCTTTGATTGGGTGCTTTCTATGCCTTTTTGGACAGACTTTGTCCATCTACAAAAAGTATTCTCTCTCTTTCCCTCTATCTCTATCATTAATTATTTATTTTTTCACATTAGAAGAATATTTCCAAATCAACTTGGTTTATGATTGCATAAAAATCTATCCTGGAGAGTAATATTGCTCTTTTTTAATTTTTTCCTGGATAATAACATTGCTGTTTTATTTTTATTTTTATTTTTTTTCTGTTTTCTCTTTTCTGTCTGTTGTAAAATTAAACGTGAAGCCATGCATTGTTTCCATTTTGGATTTTAGGTGAAGCATCGGAATGAGTTGAATCTTCGCCTTAAAGCTGAGTCTGCCGCAGCTTCAGCCGAAGAGAAAGCAAGCCTATTAGAAGGAAAACTTAGCCATCTTTCTGATAGCATAGAAAGGGAAAAGAAACGCCTGAATAATGAGCTTATGCAACTGAAGAGAGAATCAAAGTTTTCTATTTCTCAAATAAGTGCAGATGTTAGTATGCATTGTGGATGGAATTCAATCAACCTCATTTTTTATCTATATCTTAACTGACTTGTGGAAATTGTTTGTAGCTTGAAAGAATGGAGTGTAGAGCAAAAAATGCAGAGAAAGAATCAGAGATATTGAAACAGCAAATGGAAGATCTTAAGGAGCAACTTAATGAGGTTTATCTCACTTTCTCGTTGTGTGTGTCTATGTTGTCTATAGGTGTGTGATTGTCAGTCTTCAGTTTTCTTGTCTTCTTGTTTTGTATTTTTGGCTTTTCTTTGCCTATTGATATGTATGATTAACAATACATTTCTTCTTCTGATATGCTTATATCATTACCTGTTGCTGGCAATTTTTTATTTTCCTTTTATTATACCTTTGTTTATTACCTTTGATGTTTGATTTGAGCACATACTTGTAAATATCAAAATTATAGTTGCAACTTGTATTATCATGTGCCTGATTGTTCTCAAGATTAATTGATTTATGATGCAATGAATTTTTTGATTGTTTGCCAACAATAATTTATGCCATTTATTTTTCCAGTGCTTGCACCAGAAGAGTGAAGTAGAGAAGAAGTTATCAAGTTTCACATTTCAAGAAGTTTCCAATACAGACAGTAATATTTTGGTTAAACATCTGCAGGAAGAGATTAGGAACTATGTAAGTTGTATTTGATGACTAGTACTTTTGTATTATGAGCTTTTTTATTATTTTTTTAATTTTAATTTTTTTGGCATGTAAGTTTATTTTCTATCTCTTGCACTTCAACTCTTATATTGGTAGTTTTCATACAGTAGCATCAAACTGGCATTTATGCCCACAAATACAACCAACACTTAATCTTTCATGTGCTTATCTTAGCATTTTAACCTCATATTTAGAACTAGTTCCCATTTTTCTTTTTCTTTCTTTTTTTTTTTTGGGTGTGTGGCCCTGTTGCTAAATTCACAGGATTTCTGCATTAGGCTCCTACTATAAGCAGGCACATTTTTTAACTTTTTCAAAGATTGATGGTTTGACTAAAATAATGTGCATTATGTATTAATTCTCTGATGTACTTATCAGATGATCGGTAGGTATACTATTTTCTGATCAGCTGTTGCTGAGATTACATCTATAAAAGGTATTACATAGAATGTTTATTAAGGATTTTCATCCATTGAACATGTCAAAATACTTCTAGCAGTTGTAACTTGTTATGCTGCTTGCAGTATTTATGTTAATGCCTAAGCCGTCGTACTTTGCATGTTCAGCTGAACAATGTTTGAGATTTGGTGATTATTTAACAGATTTATATCTTATGCATCATTATTTTGTTGACTTTAATGTTGTTTTATGTTTTTCTTTTTGCTCCTTTGGTTGTTCGTTTGCTTGATTGAAATTTTGATCAGGAGGCGGAAGTTCGAGAAGCAAGAAAACTGAAATCATCTTATCAAAATGTTGAGTTATTGAAAGAGAAATTATTGCAAGAAAAGGACCGAAGAGAGAGGGTGGAACAAGAACTATCAAAACTGCAAGAAGTTCAACAAAGTATGAAAAAAATGGAAGATGAATTGTCATCTTGGAAGTTGTTGATTAAAGACATTCCTGGTGTGTCATGTTCTGAAGATATTCCTGTGAAGTTTGCAGCTTTACAGAAGTATGTGAATAGTTTCACTTTGACAGTTCTGGTTTTGCAAACTTGAGCATGCTTTAACTTATTCATGGAATAGTTAGGGTCTTGGTTCTGTATCTTGTTTTGTTTTCTTCTTTCTATATGGTGATGACTTGTTCACCTCTATGCTATACATTTTTTTTCTTAGTCATAAAGCAATGTAGGTTTTTTATCACCCAAAAAGGGACAGGTTTTTGGTTTGCTGTCATGCTCTGGTGCAGAAATCATAAAGCAGAAATACATTCATGCCCATGCTTGAAGGCACTACGCAAATATATCTAATATTGAGAGTTTTGGTTGAATGCAGGGAGGTAATTGATAGCATGATGAAGTTAGGTGAGGCAAATGCACAATTGAAACAAACAGAGGTGTCCCTGGATGCTGCACAGTTTGGCAAGCAAAATGCTGAAAATGAGGCTGCCTTAGCTAAAGAGAAGGCAGAAGTATCAAAATCAGAAGTCAAACGCATTGAGTTGATGGTAAATGTTAGATTAGATCATGCTATTCTATTTACATACTCTTGGCACCATTTCCTTCCATTTTGTTTTTTTTTTTTATGTTCTTCCTCTTCCCTTTAGCCATTCAAGTTTGGCTATTTGAAGGGGTTTATTGGAGACTAAAACTAGAGATTGAAATAAGGAGCAGCCCTTCTTTCCTGCTCATACTACTATTTGTTGCCTGGTAAATCTTTACATTTTCTCATTTGCTTTTTGAAATGACTCCATGTGCCCATATCTTTAGTTGCAGTAGTTTGTTAATGTGTTGCAAGAACATAAGGGATAGATTGCACTTTTACTGGGACATAAGTGAAATTAGTAGGCTTTTATATCGAACTTGAGAAGCAAGTATTGTCAGTATTCTAATAATTTTGTATATGGTAGGATCAATTGTTTGATACATTGTGTACACCAATGCTTATATATTAACTTCAAGGTGGTTGAATGAGGGGAATAATGAATGGGCTACAATGTTCTTGACCATTTTGGAGTTTCTTAATATTTTTGTCAGAGAATTCAGGATTATATATATATATATATATACACCAAGTATCTTGACCATCTACCTTTAAAATGCTTATTGTTTCTCGCAGCTATCTATGGTTACTGAAGAGAGAGACAAGTTAAGAAATGTGGTTGATGAATTGAAGAGGCTGAAGAATGATGATGGAGGGGCTGAAATGGCTAATCAAACTATTGTTCAGGTCCTAGAATCTGTTCCTGATTCTAACTTGTATGTTTTCTGTTAACAATCTTCTTGATGACTTAGTTCATATGCAGGAGCTTGAATCATCTGTAGCCAAGAAGGAATGCTTGATTGAAGAATTAGAGAGTAATTTACGTGAAGAACAAGAAATCAGTAGTCGTCAACGTGATGAAATAAAGTTGCTCAATGAGAGGCTTAACAATGAAGCAAGAAGAATAAAATCATTGGAGAGGGAGAGTGATCGCCTGCGTTCGGAGATTTCTCTCCTCGAATCCAAGGTTTGAGCCAAAGATATATTCTGCTGTCTGTAAATATGCTGTGTTATAAAAGTTTCAGGGTTATTATGCTGGTGTTTGCCTTATTGTGGTGTTTAACTTACTTTGATGATGCCCTGTTATCTTTCTTCATTTATGAAGGACATCAAACTATCTAAGATGTGTTTTATGCTCAAAACAATTGTTTATAAACTAGTTGACCCTGCATCTTTGTTTATGAATGTTGGTTTCTCTCTTTTGGTACATAACTATATGATTTATACTGCTGAATTAATCCTTTGCTGAAGATGTGTGATATACTTTATTTTCCCTGCCATTGGTAATTATCAACTATTTTGTTGTTTTCCTTCTACAGTTGGGTCATGGTGAATTTTCTTCTGCAAATACAAAAGTTTTGCGAATGGTTAATACTCTTGCTGTTGATAGCGAGGCAAAGCAAACTATAGAGGCTTTACAAACTGAGTTACAGAAGACAAAGGAGAAGTTACAAGCTGTTGAAGAGTTGAAAGGCCAGCCAGGTATATGTTCCTTTAATGAAAATCTTCAAGTTTTAATTATTCTTTCATGTACTTTTCTTGGTTGTGGGTTGTGGCCTTGATGTAAACCCTTGGGTAGTAAGGAACTAATGACTTCAAGAATTTTCGTTAGAACTATTTTTGTTTTTGGCCACAAAAAATTTCCAACAATTTGCTTTTGCAAACTTACTTCACCCTTGACCTAATTATTAATCAGGCACTTGCTGATTTGCTGCACTGTTAATACATGAGTTTTGTAATCCTCTGGTTCTTGCGAAGATCTCCAATATTGTGATGGAAATGAACATATTACAGTGGCCTTTGTTGTGGAGCTTATTTGAGCCAACCACACTCAACTATTCACTTCCTCAAATTCCCCAAACAATGCCTAAATAAATCTATCCAAAATCTTGCTGCTGTGTCTCTTTTAGCGGCCAAGAGTGTTGTAAGCAAGGATCTCATCTTATTACCGAGCAAAACTTTGGAGCTAAATATCTCCACTTGCCCTGTCCTATTCCCAGAAAGGAGCTATTGATAGTGAGTTTTGGATTAAAAGCTTCAGTTTTCGTTCATTCTCTCATTGGTCAACCAATAAGGTTTTGAAAATGCATTTGCCATATGGCATGAGTGGGATTGTACTGCTTCAATGGTTTATTATCTGTCTCTCTACCATGAAGTGACACAGCTTCAATGGTAATAATTTCTAAGTATGTGTTAGTTAAAATATCTGTATTGTGATAATTTTTCATAACTTATAACCTTAGCCCGTTTGATTGAACTGTTACCAGCATATTATTCTTTTATTTTTTCCCTGATTTTTTGTTTTGTCAAGTATTTAGGTGATACTGGCAAACTGGTGGACTCCTTTATATCTGGGAAGATACTGCAGCTAAAAGAGCAAATTGCAACACTTGAGAAACGTGAAGAAAGGTGATTGGATGATTGGAATATTTTGAAACTTGTTGCCTTATTTGCTTGTCATATATCTGAAACTTTTGAACTTACACATGGAACAGATATAAGACCGTTTTTGCAGATAGAATCTCAGTATTCAGGAGAGCTTGTTGTGAACTATTCGGTTACAAGGTATCATACATATTGCTCATTGATTTCAACAATCCGATAAATATTGCCTCTTCTTTGTTTTGGATCTTGACAACCATAAAATTGTTGTCAGTAGGCGTATAACTTGGGAAGTAAAGCCAAACAAATTGTACCATCTCCCATTCGTTTAATCAGTTTTCTTCATCCTTGTTGGCCCTCTGCTGGAATACATGCTGGGGGAAACACTTTTTTGGCATTGTGGGCTTAATTTCACCTGAGCTGACCTGTTACTAAATAAGCACTAAATACAGCATTTGTATAGTTTTAGTTTGGTTGTATTATGTGAATGCCTGTATTAAATGCTTGTGTTGCTATCATAAACCCATAAAAGGAATTTGTACTCGTTATAAAATGCACATGAATTGAAGACCAATTTTCTGTACTCTATTCTGTTTGAAACTGTATTGTTTGCCTTCATTTTGTAACACTTAAATGTTTATATCTCTTGTTCATTAAAAATGATTTTATTTTTATTTAATTTATTTTGCAGATTGTAATGGATGAGCACCAACGTCCCAATGGAATACCTGTAACACATTTTACCCTCCAATCTATTTATGCCCAAGGTGACGAAGAGAAGATTGAATTTGAATATGAGTCGGGGAATACAAACATTTTGGTAAGATGGTGAATAGTTTTTAACTTGGAGGTGTCTAAAGACATGTTAATTCTGACTTCTATATGCTTATAGCTTCTAGCAAGCTTGAGGCATCAAGCCCCTAACAATAATCTGTCTTTAGTGCCAGAAAATGGCAATTTTGCTATTGCATTTGCAGGATATATATATATTTTTTGGGTACTATTTCATTTAAATTATAATATAACCAAATGTTCAAAGAAATTTGACAGGATATATTTTTTATTCTCTAGGTAAATGATTACACATCTCAGCCTGAGATATCTCGTCAGGTATGAAACAAAACTTTCTCTGATAGTTGTATAATTTACATGTACACAATCGCGCACTTGTGAACTGGTCATAGCATTGCCATTCTTTGTCTCTGGCCGAGCCATTCTGGACAGGACTATTGCACTGAATGTTCTCACCTGTGAAAAACTGAGTTAAAATCAATTGAGGGGGTGCTATAAATATGTTCAGTATTCAAAGTTTCTACTTTCTTCTTAAGATAGTGTTTGTTTTTTATTTGAAATCTAAATGGATCTGAATATATGAATCTAAATAATATCTTTGGTTTATAAGCCTGATGTTTGACTTTAAATCTATGAAAACACATCATAACCTTATTGATCATTAAATAAACTTTATATTGGATGTGTATTTAGGCATGAAGTAAAATTTTGACTTAAATTTTGTCTCCATGTAATTAAAAAGTTTTCAGTGCTGAGTTGAAACCGAACACCTATATTTCAATATTCTATGAACAAAAACAAACAAGCGTTGAGACATCCAAATTATTTGATTTGTTAGTATATTAACTTGAGCAGTTGCCGGTTTTCATGTGTATCTTCATCCTCAGGGTGACTCGTCTGAATCCCTTTTTCATGTTTTTGCAGGTGGACATATTTGTTCGAAAGATGAACTCAATTCCGGCATTCACCGCAAACTTAACAGTGGAATCTTTCAACCGGCGAACGTTATCCTAAGATGAGATGAGTAGAAGCATACAGACCTGCAATATATTTTGATCACTCCTTAAAGACCTTTTTTTTTTTTTAATATCAAAAGTTGGATATTACTAGGATTGATCATTTCCAACTTTGGCATGAATGGCTGAATACGTGCAGTGAAAAGATTTTCCTAATTTAGACATGGTCGAGAATTATAATGGAAGAAGTAACATGAAATTGATTGCGATTTGTTATTTTTCCTTATTCTATGGATTTGAATATTGGGAAGTTTTCATGGAATAAACTTATATTTGGATTTAATTAAGGAGCCAAAATGGCAATTAAAAACACATAATTGGATATAAGTAATAATATGCTACGCGACTAGATACACTGAAGCACATTTCTTTAAGTCCATTAAACGTACTTTGATCTTGAAAATAATTATGCCTTATAATGAGTTCACCCAAAGGAAACACAAAAGCAATAATGGTAAGGTATTTTTTTTTTTAATTTACCTAAAACACCAAAATACATTTCCTTTTTGGTCTATATTGCAATCCATCCATTCACTTTGTGTCATGTATAGTGTTGGTTGTAGTGATGAAAACAATTATCAACTTGATGACTTGAAGGATGGAAATCCATTACTTGGGGTAAGAACTTTGTTTATTGGGGGGACCATGCATGCCATTATTTTGTCAACTTTTTCATTAATATTGATTGGAATAATTTTCCAAATTTTTACTTTTTTTTTATAAATAATATAATATAACTTATTTTATGTTTTAAAATCTAACATTTTTGGTTAGAGTCTCCTAATCAATCTACCGTCATGACTATGTGAAAGCTTGAATTCAAATGGGGCCACTTAGGAGGGGATTTCTCCCTTAAATATGATTATGACGACTGAAATACTCTTTATTGGAGTAATTCTTTGCCATTTTAAAAGGGGTAAAGGACTTATTTGTTATAAATTGATAAATTATATCCTTAATTGTTGTTATTCCAATATATATCTTGCCATTGGTTTTATACATATATTACAAGTGCAATGGTGAAGGGTCAAGGATGTATCTTGCAGATATGGCAGCAAGTAGGGGCCTAGCCTAGTAGCATGCTCCAACCCCAAAACATGTTTGAGACATGTTTCTCAGCATAAAAGTTTTGTGATCGACAAAACAACAATAAGATGGAACACTTTTTTCTTTTTGACTTTACAGATAGAGGTTCGATTATGTTCCACATACATGTATCACATCAAAGTGTTTAATTTGCTAGCTTTGCTCTTGGAAGAGACGGCCCTTCCTTCAAGTGAGAAAGCACTAGCTTATCCCACTAAAGCAAATGATAAGGTGCTCTTCAAATGGAAGAATGGCATTGATTTAGGATAAAGGGACCAAAAAAATGAGGAAAATTCATTGAATCTTAATTTAATCAAAGGGCTTTGTACCTAAAAGGCTAAGTCCTTCAAAGATCCTTGGGACCCTTGAAAAGTGCAGCTTCTTTTTATTCAAGATTTCCATTAAATCATTATTTATCCTAAAAAAATAACTTGATTTGAAATAATTAGGATGCTATCAACAGATCAAGAATTACACAATTCATTAGTTTAATTAAGTTCAAGAATTACTATTCAATGAACAGTCCTGTGATAGTCGCTCATCAAATTTTAATTGTCTAAGCTCTAAAGATGGCAATGATTGATCTTTTTATATTTTCTCTTGCATTTTCATTGCTATGCTCTCCAATTGATAGCTTCACACGTATTTTGCGGTGTAGAACTCATTACTTCCCTTGTGATTAAGCGTATTTGGCTTTTCTATTCAATTATTTATTATTTTTTCGTCAATCCTCGTCAGTTTAAGAAAATAATAAATTAAAGTAAGATAAAACATGCAATTTTCCACGTACAAGATTGTTATCTTGTGGCATTTTTCTTTACTTCTTTAATCACATCAACCTCTCTGGCATAACTTGCTTTTCGTAGTGTCTTTTATCTATATTACAAGACTACCGATGACAATTTAAATATGATCATATAAGTAATTAAAATAATTCAAAATAGTTTATGGTATGTTTTCATTGATCTCTGTTCTTTTTGAATTGTCAAACCCATAGCTGTTGGTGAATTCCTCCCCTTGTTTCTCATACTGCTGTATGCTTGATAGAGTTGAATTTTGTGAATTCCATCTAGCACAAATGAGATAGATGAGGAAATTGGTGAAGCTTAGAACAGCTAGCAGCCAGTAGAAATAATCTAGCCTGTCTTTGTTGAGATCATTTTCGCCAAGCCAGCCGCGATGCGAAGAACTTTTCGAGATCTTGTTCACCATGGAAACCAGCACTGAGCTTAAGTAGAAACCAAATGAGTATGAGCAATATGTCACCGCTGTCAAAAATGATTGCATCCCTTTTAAAGATTGTTTGTAGAAGAATTCAATCAGACCCACTGCTGTAAACATTTCTGATAACCCAAAAATCAAGTACTGTGGGGAAATCCAAAAGATTGATATAATTTTGCCTGAATCCAATGCTGAATCTCTTCTCTTTTTCTCTATTAAGGCAGCAGAAACCATCGAAAAAGTTGCGAAAAAGAGGCCAAAACCTATGCGTTGTAAAGGGGATATTCCAGATTCGTGTCCTGTGAATTTCCTCGCGAAAGGGACGAAGAATTTGTCGTATAATGGAACAAGAAAGATGAGCAAAATGTAAGGGATGGATTGAAGAGAAGCTGGAGGAACATGGAAGGATTTGCTGAGCTTATTGTCCATGGCACTTCCTTGCTGAACTGAGAATGTTTGAAGCTGAGCTAAAATTGTGTTGAAAACAATGGTGCAAGCGAAAATCGGAATGACTGAAATTAGTACTTTAACTTGTTCAACTTGCGTGACAGTGCATAATCTCCATGGACTTTCATTTGTATCACTCCCATCTTCAACTTTTATGCAGGCTTTGTTCAAGAAACTGAAAAAAAAATAAAAAAAAATTGAGCAATTAGGGGCTTAAATGCAACCAAAAAAAAAATTAAAGTAAATTTTCTAGAACAAATTACAAATTTACGGTACCTGAATCTTTGTGTGAGAAGTAAATTTCCAGAGTCATTATTTGGCACACTGTTTTGATCACTTCCTTGAAGCGTCTGTGTGTTAGAGGGACAAATTTGCTTTCTCTTCAATGTTGCTGCCACAAAAACCTGAAAAATGTGGAGAAATAGATAAAAAAAATTGAACTGATTGATCCACTGAAGATAAATAATATTCTAGGACAATATGATAACATTGTAGAACGACTTTTCTTTCTATGACAACGAGTCGGCAGACAACTTTTTACTTTATTTGTTGCTACCATAAGCAAACAAAATCATGCTTGTGTTGGGTTTTTGATGATCATATGAAATCATGATCAAAATTCAAAAGGAATTACTTATTAGATACTAATGCAGAATCCAATAGAGAAAAGGAAATAAAATTTTCAAACCAAATTAAAGGAGAGATATATGGAAGAGAAGAGCTTAATATTACTTGAGCTATGGGTGTAAAAATGCTTCCTTGAGGCCGTTTGTTTCTATAAAATAAAGTGCCAAAAACCAAGCTGAGCAAACCCATTGTCATGGCGGCTGCCGAAATTCCGAAGCCAACGTCCATCCCGGAATGTGTTTGTACCCAAATGAGAACTGTCAAGGCAACAAGTTCACCCATGGAGAAGGCAAAATATGCAAAGTTGAAGTAAGACGAGAGTTTCTTGGATTGCTTGGGATTGTTTTGGTCAAATTGGTCAGCCCCATGAGCTATCATGTTTGGTTTCACACATCCACTGCCTAATGCCACCAAATACAAAGCCAAGAAAAATATTAAGGCCTTGAAACCTTTTGCTTCTATGCAGTTTTCTGAATCAGTGATCATGTCGCACTTTGGTGGCTTTAGTTGGGGCAGATGAGCTTGGACTGCTAGTAATATGAATCCCTGCAAAACAAAATGTCACATTATTAAAATTAACCATTGATTTGTGTAACCTGTTATATAGAAAAGATTAACGAAATTGAAAAAGAAGGATCTTCTGAAGCTTGTCACACATCGAGTGATTCAATAACGATAAAGAGAGAAATAGGAAACGGCAAGGAGAGTAGTGAAAAAGAGAAGGGAAAATGAAAACTTACAGACAGTTCGACAAAGCCAAAGATAAGCATGGTAAAGAAACTGCCAAGATAAGAGTCCGAAAGATAACCACCAAGGAGGGCCAGGAGAAAGACAGTTCCAACAAAGTTTGTCACTACGTTAGCTGACCTTGACAATGGCATATGCATCTCGTTTATCACATACGTTATAAGGTTGTTTCCTACTGCAGCAATTCCCATTATCTCAAACGCTTGCAGCCCTGTGAGGTCATAGCATTAATTATTACACAAAAATATATAACAATCAAAATTAAACACAAGATTATTTTCAAAATGAAAATAATAGTGGGCAACCGACGATAATTATAAGAGAGATAAAGAGAAAGAGAGCATAAACCCATTAAGATTTTTAACTCGTTTAACTTCAGAATTAAGTTTGTTTATAGAGACTGTTACACCCACCAATATGAGAGATTTGATATATGAAAATTTCAAAGAAAATAAGGTGAAATCCTAGAAACCATTTTAGGAACTCTCTCACAGAAACTTTCTGGTACATAACATGTAAACGAAAATTATTTCCTTCGCATTAGGTGTAATTTTCTGTTTTATTTAACAAGATTTTCCCTGATCATATCCGGAAAAACATATAAACGGAGAAGTATATAAAGACGTAAAGATAAAGAGAATAATATTATACCAAGAACAAAAACAGCAGCTTTCATTCCTCCGTGCTTGTTAGGGTTGGAGGTCTTGCCTCTCCAATCGAAATCAGTGTTCTCTTCAGCCACCCTGTAATTCTGCCTGCTGCTTCTTGCCTCCATTTCCATTTTTTTTGTTTTCTCTCTCTCACTTTCTCTGTCAACAAGCTAAAAGAAGAGGAAGCAAGCAAAAGAAGAAGAGTTAGCAAATTATTGTCTTACTCTATGCTGAAATTGAGGCAAGTGGGTTGCCCTTAATTTATAACGCAAAACCCCTCGAGATTCTCTCAGCAAAATCAAACTCTTGAAGCGAGAATTTCAAGCCCCACATGCACTAAGACCACGTGGATAACACTTGTACCAGATAAAGTGTTTTTGATTTTTCTATTTTTCTACATATTTTATTATTTAATTAATTAAATATTAATTTATTTTTTTGTGGGTATTTGAATCAAATATAATTATTATTCCACTCTTTGAATGTCTTGTCAAATGATATATGTTTTGAGTTGGATAGAGTTGACATTTTCGTGAGAATAGAAAAAAATTTTAAATGAAGCAAACTTATTATATTACCATCATTAATGAGATAGAATTATATAATTAATAAAATAATAAAATATAATAAATAAAAAAATTTATAAAAAAATTTATAAATTTTTTTTAATTATTAATTAAACAATAAAATTTTTTATTAATTTTTTATTCTATTTCTAATAAATATATTTTTTTATTTTATTAATTAAATAATTCTATCA
>CP135546.1:154297-250092 GCA_032402905.1 Khaya senegalensis | reverse complement strand
TATTATTTATTATATATATATATTTTACATATATCAATTTTTTTATTACTTATTTTAAATAATATTTATTACTTATTTTATATATTTTAATATTTTTTTTATTTTAAATTTTATAAAAATTATTTAAATTTTTTTTAAATATATTAATACTTTGAAGAACCGTAGCTAATTTCATTTACACACACGCGTGTGTGTGTGTGTGGCGCAAACAAATGAATATACATTTAGTGCAAGCTGTTTACGAAAACTTATGTGGGCAAAGACAAAGACAAGAAAGCCCAAGTCAAAGGGTTGTCGGTCTTTGTTAACAGCTAAAAGCTATGGCTACAGAAATCGGATGATGTAAGTTACAGGCCCCTTTAGTTTCGTTGAGTGATTATGGGATGGTCTTTGTTAACAGCTAAAAGCTATGGCTCTACAGAAATCTGATGGTGTACGTTACAGGCCCTTTAGTTTCGTTGAGTGATTATGGGATGCTTATTGAAGTACATTAATATTTTAATGTGAAACGTGGCAGGAAGTTATTGGTTTGTCGGCAACAAAAGGTCAAATTTCAAAGTGCATGCCCACCTAAAACAAAGGTGATGTGTGGCATGCTTTGATTTTGAAGTACAAGGAAAGATAGTGTTGAGAAGAGAAGATAACAATGTGGGAGACAAAGTGGAGACAAATGAATTCTAATCCCACATGGATTCCATTCACCTCCAAATTATGCATGTGGTCCATTTAATTGAACATCAATTCAAACCCAACACTTTCTCATCAACTCCTCTTTGATATTGCCACGTGTCCTCTATTTATCATCCTTTCCAATTTGTACAAGAATTTTGATATTACACAAGTCAAACCTTAGGTTTACATCCGTATTGAGTTTTAACATTAATATTTAAAACACAAATTCTATCGATTCAATTTAATATCATATTATTATTATTATATAATTTATTTTTTTTTATTATCATAAAAATATAAAATATTATCGCATTAATATTCAATTTGTATGAATGTATAATAAATTTATATAAGAATTTATATACTTAATCATATTAAAAAAGAAATGAAAAACCTTTTTCTCTTCTCTTAAGAGACTTCTTGCATTGCTAAAACTTTGACTAAATTTAGCTATTTATATTGATCTTTAATTTTCTCAAGTACTTGGAGATAACATAATCTATATATTTTGACTTTGATAAATTGATTATGATATAAAGGATAAGCAAAATTCTTCATAGATTTTGAATATAAACTATGATTACTTTGAAATCCATCGTTTTGTCTTGTTAAATCAATCCCTTTTTTTTGGGAAATAAACATTACCGTCAAAAATTGTGTAGACCAATTGACTTTAAATTGAATTGAATTCTGACTAATTTTATTAGTTTTTCAATCAACAATTGCTCCAATTTATAGTCAATAACAATGCCACATTACCATTAGATAAGTAACGAACCTTGCTCTGTGTGTGTGTGTGTATATATCATCATCAAAATTGAATTATAATTTTAAGTAATAGTTACACATATAAAACATGATGCATAATTTATAGTTTAAACATTGTGACAGTACATCTTGCATTTATTAAAAATCATAATGTGAAGATAAAAAATAATTGTCAAATACGTAACACTTGTAATAAAGTAACATTTTATATTATATTAGTTAAAATATAAATTTTATGTTTCGATTTTGTAAATATTATAGTATTTCATAATTTATTATGACTAATTTTGACATATTAATTTTATTTTCAATATATTTTGACATAGTTGAATTTCAAATATTTAAAGAATGGAGATGCGTTATTAGGCCCTCATTTGGTGGAATTCCTATTCATGTATACATCAAATTTCAACCGGTAAAAGAAGTCAAAATGAACTTGGACACAAAATCCACACCTAAAAAAGCAAAGAATTGAAGCAATGGGTTGAGATCAAAGCTTGCACCAACCCTTATTTTCAAACTCTCATTTACTATTTTATTGAAAACTAAGTCAATAAAGCAAAATAGATAAGTTGGTAGTTGAGCACTCAATATATATATATAAAAAATCGATTAGTCGGCTCTACAGTATTTCATTTCTTTCTTTAATTTTGTTCAAAGTTTCCTGTCTCAATTTCCACTCACTTTTCTTCCTTTTCTTTTCTCTTCTGTTCACATACCACGTCCATTCCCACGCAATTCCACAATATATAAAGAATTAAGGTGCATTTGGGTGTCATCTAAAACAATACTTTAAAATTTATTTTTGAAAAATATGTTTTGAAGATCAAAATTTATATGTTTACATTATTTATAAAAAAAATAATTTTTAAATCAAAAATAAAAAGAATGCGGTTGATTTTATTCGAAAAAATTTGTAAATTTGTTGTTTTAAATCTATATGTAATAGTTATAGCAACTTTTATTTTCTACATTCTATATAAGTGTTTATTATATGAAAAATATTTGTATTTGATCAATTGTCTCAATAGAATTATTTAGTTGGAGTATACCATATATTTTGAATTTTTTTTTTACTATGATTATCACTATTAAGAGTGGTCAATTTTTTTTAAAAAAAATAAACGTTAAAATTTAATTAAATAAATAGTAATACGTTGGAAAGTTTTGTGGAATTATGTATGAAGTTAAAGTTTGGACACTTTTAAAACATGGGTTGATCTCTAATCACCAATATGTGTAAGACAATGAAAAAGATTAATTAACAAGTAAAATGTGTACTTTAAGTTTGGAATATTGAAACAATGTCATAATGAAGTAGCCATGTTGATCTTGAATTTTGTAGTTGTAGGCTTTGACAATTGTTTTTATATTCTCATTGGTTTACCAAAAATTAATTCAATATTCATTACTCGAACTTGAAATATTTTTTATTTTTTAAAAGTTTATCCACAACATTGAATGGAGAAAATTTTTTTATGTTATGTACTTTGTTTTTTTTTTTTTAACTCTTGAATAAATATAAATAAAATATTTTTATTTTATTTAAAATATTTTTGAGAAATATGTCTTAATTTTTTTTCAAATTTTTCATTTGAATGGCAATCTTGTTGGGTATTTTTAATTATTTATCAAGGGCTGTAAGCCCTCAAAAAATAAACATTATAATGTACATTTATCACCAAACGTTTTTATTCTTTTGACAAATTTCAACAATCTCTTTTATCTTTAGAAAGTTGAAGAATTTATCACCCTCAAGAATATGTATTTTTGTCGTAGTGGTAAGTGTTGACAAAAGTAGAGCTTGCTAAAGAAATTCATAAATTAGTGTATGGGTTTGTGAGAAAGAGTGATAATTTTGGTGTTCTTGGATGCATGAGTCATCAGTAGTCAACAATCAAGAGCCTTGCGAGTTGCCAAAGTTAATCAAAATGCCTCAAAGTTTGACAACCGAGATGGGTTTTCTCCACAGCAATATCTTTATATTGAAAATTATCAACATCAAACCACTACCAAAATATATTTTACCCAATTAGAATACAAATTTTGTATTTTAATAATGTGAATTTAATTAAACACTATCATGTATTAATATATCAATGATAATTATATAACAACTAATTAACGAGTAATACGTCAAAGTGTTACATCTTGTAATCAATTTTAAAATTCAATATATTTTTATATATAATAAAATATACGAATAATATGATACGTTAGTCTTATTTAAATTTTTTTCTCCATTAAAATATAAAATATGTATATATCCTTTGTGTGAGAGAGAGAGAGAGAGATGGCTAAGAAATTACTAGAATTTTGGATAGCAAGATTGGTGAAATGGGGAGAAAAAGCAAGGTGCATGATTAAAAATCACCGAGCATTATTGACTTTGTTACCTAAAAGTTGATAATGCAAACAAAAATAAAAAAATAAAATAAATAAATAAATAAAAGAAAATGTCAAAGGGCATTTGACATATGAGCTTAGCGTTTGGCTCTGCGTTTTATACGCTTAGTGGAAACTTTATTGCGCCAAATCCAAAGGTAATCCGAAGTTTGCAAATCCTGTAAACTAATAATTGTTTTTAACAAATCAAAATGCTGCCCACAATTAGAGATTCAGAAAATACTCCCAATGGCAATGATTTTGAAGATGTGGTGGTCATAGTATAGTAAATTTTTTTTTTATATATATAAGATTTTATTCACACAATAATTTTTAAGAAATTTATTTATTGTATTATTACTCGTTCAAACATGTATAATTGTGTATATTAGTACTGAAATAATACATTATCAATACATACATACATTATTATCAAACTATTTTTTTTTAAGTAACATTTTCGTTCTAAATTTTGAATTTGTAAAATTGTTTATCACATTATTAATCAATTTTTTTTTTTTAAATTTTCTCTTAAAGATGAAGAAAGTAATCACTAAATTCTTCATTTCAATCCATGGTATCTTTGATCCCCATCTATCTATGGCTGTTAAATTTATGGTACTTTGGGCTTCCTTGGCCACACAATATGGTTTTTGAGAAAGCTAGAAAATTTTGTTGATGGGCAAAACTCTAAAGTTATCAATCACGATTGATCTTCTCCGATTATGTACACATAAATCTAAGAAAGCAAATACAACGATCTTTCTTGATGGAGACAATACATTGAAGTCCCCTTTGTGTCCTATGTGTTAGATTCCAAGTATAGGAAAAAGCCAATAGTGTTCAAACTACTGTGGACCAAAAGCTAAATCTTATTGTCGCAATTCCTTTATGAAAAGCTAAATCTTATTACACAAAATTGTTGAGATATATTTAATATAGGGCTAAGTTGTGTAAGATATTGAATAAATCTTCTTAATTTTTTTTTTATAACTTTTTTTATTATAATTTTTATCTCTTTTATTATAATTTTAATTTTTTTTATTTTACTTTAAACTTACTTACGAGTTTATATAAAAAAAATTAAAAAATTATAAACAAAGGTCAAAAAATATAAAAAAAAAATTGAAAAATTATATATAATACAATGTTACGTGTCTTGACCATATATTTGACTTAGAAAGCCTGTACTCAATGAAAATGTTGAAATCAAATTCTATTAGTCTCTCTCCCTCTATTACGGTTCTCATTTGTCATAAAGAAAGAAAAAAAAAATCATGTTCATTGCATACACTATTCATCATAACAATAATATTAGAAAAATTAAAGTTTAAAAAAAATAAAAGATAAAATTATATCGATTTATGTTATTGGATTGATAGAAATTTTCTTTAAAAAATATTTTTTTAATTACAAAAATAAGTATTTTAAATATATTTCAAGGCTTAGAAAAGTGCTTTTTTTTTTCTACAAAAAGAAAATTAAAATAAATGATATAATTTTGATAAATTAATTGAACAAAAACGTTCTCTTACAAATCTTCTGTGGAATGTGCAAGTAATGTCTTCAGTGTTTGCTGCTTGCCTTTCAATCTGAGTCAATGCATAGCGCCGCATGACCTTTTCTGATTCACAATTTGCCACGTTTGCCCTTTACTGAATATACACATGTCAAATATCTTTCCATGCATAATTGTCATGTATTTACTAGCAAACAATAATGCTAGAAAGGATTTATATTTTTATAAAATACAAACTTATATTAAAAAAATTATTTTATTACAACACGTTTCATATAATTTATTTTTCTTTTAATCTCGTAAGTTTTCAGTAAGAGTTTTTGATTTTTCGGTTAAAAATTTCAAATTGATTCATCATTATCTCTTTTTCTAAAAGAAGTTTGATTGTAACATTTTTTTGTCTAAATTAAAAAATTTATTTTTATGTGAGTGAGAAAAGGTTTGAATAATTTCATAATTTTCTCTTTCTAAAATACATTTTTATTATTTTTTTTTCAGTACAAAACTAAATTCATTCATTTTTTATTAAAAATTTTAATTTATAATACATTTTAATTTTAAAATATTTTAATTTTCAAAAATGATTATTAGATGAAGTTCCGTTAATTTAAAATAGTGATATCAACTTTAAATACTAATTTATGCAAATTTAACTGACAAATAATATTTGCTACTGCCAACTTAAATATTGTTATCTCAGAGGTACAATAGCTAAAAATTAATGTTGTTATTTAAGTCAAAATTTTAGTTAAGAAAACTTACAATTTTTTTTTATTTACTTATCTTTATTTCATTTAAATAAGTAATTGTAAGTTTTCTTACAACATTAAACAAAACAAATTATATATCATCATAAAAAAAATAATTTTATGTATTACATAAGTAAAATAAAATACATATTTTTTTTCAATTCTTATTCTTAAATAAATTATTAAGTTTAACAAATTTATTATTTTTTAAACAACTTTATTTATATTTTGTCAATTATTGAACTTATAAATATTTTCAACACATATTAACACTCAAAAGAATATATACGTAAAAATACTAATTTTTTGATCTTTAAGATTTATAAAAATCAATCTTTTAATGCTTATAATCAACCATTAAAAAAAAAAAACATATCATTCAACTATATACATTCAAACTTATATAAATTTCAGTTGAATTCAAACTTGTTCAAATTTTTTTTAAGAAAAGACTCTCTATCTTACTCTCAAAAAATATATATGACATATGATAATAACATAATCTTGTATTTTTATAAATAATTTTGTACAAAAGTTTTTATTTTTAACACTACTAATCTATTAATATATTTTTTTAAAACTTTGGTAATCGACTGATTAAACATATATTGTAAAACTTATATAATTATTGTAATAAATTAATGAGGTATAAATTTGATACGTGGATGATAAAAGTAATTAATTTTATCTACAATATAAAATACATCGTAATTAATTATCATAATTATTTTCTATTAATATAAATTACATTTATTAAATCCATCATAATTGTAGGATTTATACTGTCCCTGGCCCATCGATCTCAAAAAGATTGGGCTTTTGCCCATTATATATTGGGCCTGTAACACTAGTCCTTGATAAAGCCCAACAAGATTCAAAATGAGACTGCTTTCTAAGCCCAACTAGAGGTAGATTGGGCCAAATTCTGTCGGGCCTAGTTCCGGGTTTAAAATATCTAAATAATTTGACTTTGCGTCAAAAGGGGTTTCGATTTCGAGATAACTGGCTTGAGTCTCTTTCAATTTGCTCGCTGTGTTGTGTTGTAATCTCGTCTTCGTTAATTTTTGTTTCATCAAGTTAAATAATTGAAATAAAATATGCAAGGAGGAGAAGAGTTAAGCATTGAAGAGCTCTTTTCGAATCTTTCTACGTACAAAGAACAGCTTCAACAGGTACTGCTGTTGTGGTGATTTCGATTTTTAAATTTGATTGTGCTTTTTAGGTTAATTTTGTGAATTCTGCAATTGGTATTTTACAATTTGAGATTTGGGATTAGGGTTTTTGAGTCCTACTGGAAAAAAAGTTCCCCTTGTTTAGATTGGCTGAATTAGGGTTTTCTGATGAATGCCTATGTAGTTCTTGCTTGTTTTATTAGTGTATGCTATTTGTGTGAATTGTTTATTAATGACTAACTAGGTAATTTAATATGCACTTCTGCAGTTCTTAACTAATTTTAATCTAATCGTGTTTTTGTATCTTTCTCTTAAAGAAACTCTCATATTTGGTTTTTACATCCATTAGATAGAAGTCTATCTTGAAATTTTTTGAAGTAATTTCAAACTTAATTGGTAAAAATGTTTACTTGTTTTTCTAGCCTGAACTTTTGATGGCACATTCTAAAATAACTATTCTAGTTTGTTGAGTTGTCTCTTCTCTCATGCTCCATGAGATTCTGGGGCATATCTCTATAGGCCTTTTTTCGAACCCATTAATTTGTTTATAGTTGATGTGTGGTCATAATCTTTTAGTATTGTTGCAGATTGAAGTTGGGATTTTATACTTGGTAGTCATTAATTGTCATGCTTCGTTTTATGTACCTTTCTCCTTTTTTGTTGTTCATCTTACTCAACGCTCAAATTTAAACCCAGAAGGTGACTCTGTGCGCACATGCTGTCTAAAATTACTTATTGTTGCCCACATATTTTTCTTGGGTAATGACTTTTCTACCTTATGTGGAATCAGGTCAGGCAACTTTTAGTTGATGATCCTGGAAATGCTGAATATGCTGACATGGAAAAGGAGTTGACTGAGGTGACCTTATGATTGTTCACTTTCATTTGTTCTTTATTGTACAATTTGCATTTGCCAATTATTTGTTTTCTCACTTTTTTTTTTAATGCATGTGGTTCTCTATCTTTCATTTTGCTGCTTATGGGCATAGTTAGAATGTTGTTGTATTAGGAATGGCTAGTCACTTTGTCGCACTAAGAATTCATAAAATCACATTAGATGTCATTTGGATGTCAAGGTTTTCCTTGTAGATCTTTCTGTCATCTCTCTTCCCTCTCTCTTTTGAAGGATCAACATGTTGCTCAAACAAGCAACAGTTAACTGCTAATGGCTCCTGTGGAGGTTTGTTTTCATTTTAGTGTAGAAAAGGTGAGGATGGTTTTATGTTGAATAAAATAAAGTTCATAATCTCCGGAAATGGGAACTTCACGGATAATGAAAAAAGAATTATTGGAGCTATATGCAAAAGTTCAGAGCCTCGACAAGATGCACATCACTTCTATCTTGGTTCCTGTGCAGGTGGTGCTATATGTCGTGATGGCCAGCCTGCTTCTCTCTCACCTGATTTCAGATGTCACACTGGGACTCTAAGTTCGAATTTAACAATGATATGCTCTTTACAATGTCAATAATTGCATCTTTTCTCTTATTAGATTTGTGCTAAAGGATTGAAAATGCAGGTGATTGCTTTAACAGAGGAACTCCTTGCAACTGCAAAGCAAAATGCTATATCTGGATCACAAACTGGGACAAGTGCTAGTGCATCTCCAAATTTGCTTCATTCTAAGGGGAATAAAATGGTAAATTGGCATCCTTTGACTGCCACTTAACTGTTAGTGAGACATATCCTTTATATTTTCATGGAGTTGAAATTAACATTCAAGAATGGAACAGAGTTTGAATAAAGATTTTTTGTTTTCCAAATACAAACCTTCAGGGCTTAAATTTGCCTAAGTTTTAAATGTCACATGACCTAGCATTTCATGCATTGGGCATTGCACGTATATAATAAGTTTCTTGTGTCTTATGATGGTGGTGAAATTTGTCCACTTTGAGGCTGTCAGTAACAGAATGTCTATGCCCTTGTCTGTAGCTACATCTGAAAACATTTGTTCGTATACACTTTATTTGTCTTTTTTGTTTTTCTTTGACCATGGTTACTTTTTGTTAAATAACTATAGTTTTTCAGATGGATGTGATAAATGCATTTTGGCTAAATATTGTACTAATGATGCCCTTTCTGCATTTAGGAATCAGGAAGCATATCTGATCATGAAGAGAAGTTTGCAGTGGGCTCAAAAGTTCAAGCTGTTTGGAGTGAAGATGGGGAATGGTTTGTATAAAAAGATGTCCAAATTTTGCTCAACATTTTTTTCTTAGCTTTTCATTTGCTTTACCTTGTTTTCCCTTTTCTGTGTTTGATTAGTTGAATGTTCAGGTATGAAGCAACTGTTGAGGCAATTACATCAAATGGATATTACGTTGCTTTTGATGGTTGGGGAAACAAAGAAGAGGTAGCTGTTTCTATTTTTTGGTTACATTGTTGAGCATTAAGGAATTATCATATGGTTACATTTTTTAGTTGCTAATCGCAGGTGGATCCCGCCAATGTAAGGCCTATCGAAGTCAATGCTCTGTTAGAAGCTGAAAAGGTAGCTGAAGCTACCAAACAAGCTATCAAACGAAAGATTGAGCAAGCTGCTGCATTCGATTTTCAGTCTCGAAGTTTGCCAGCAAAGCTTCATATAAATCCCGAGGATCCAGAGGACGTGGTAAGTGGTATTTGTATGCATCAAAGCTTTGTATGGTTTCCACCAACTGGGTGATTTTGTTGTTTCTACCATGCGTCCTAAATTTTGGATAAAATGAAAGAAGACCTTTTGGTTTTGTTTTACCTCATAATTGATTAATCCCGCTTAAGCCAATCCTTGGTTACTTTTTTGACTTCGTCACTTGGTTGATTTAACTGATGATTCTCAGTTTATGATTGCTTGTCCATTTTCAATCTAAGTATATATGGTACTCGCTTGATGTTCTTTTTTTTTTTTTAAATTTCACTAAAATGCTGGAGCAAATAAGTCAGTTTACTTCCATAAGACTTCCTGACCATAATATTTCTGCAGAAATCTGCCAAGCGTAAGAAGATACATGCTTTTAAATCAAAGATGCGACTCGAGCAACTTGAAGTCACCCAAAATAAGCGGCAGAATGCTTGGCAGCAGTTCCAAACAACGAAAGGCAAGACAAAGAAGGTTTGTTGGCAGATGTTCTTTTGTTTTCTGCACTTCCATATGCATGCAGGATTCTTGCACACAACATTTCATATTAGTTTCAGGTCTTATGGTACTCACACAATTTTGCTGATTAGTTATTTCCCATTTACATTCTCAGGTTGGTTTCTTCTCAGGGCGAAAACGGGAGAGCATCTTCAAGTCTCCCGATGATCCAAATGGTAAGGTTGGTGTAACAGGAAGTGGAAAAGGCTTGACAGAGTTTCAGAAAAGGGAAAAGCATTTGCATCTCAAGGGAGCAGGACAAGCTGAGATCGACGAATAGGCTCACAAGTTTTCCTCAAGTTTCGGGTGTTCTTTGTATGTGTGCACCATGATTCATTCAGTCCTTGCTCATACAAAATGAATGGAGTTTTCCGTTCTATGATATGTGATCTAAGGAGGGGAATGTTCAAACGGTACAACTGTTTAATTTCTAGAGTTTAAGGAGATTCTATTTTGTAGTATTTGATATATTTGATATATTTTTTCCCATGTTTTAGGACCCCCCCCTTTTTTTTTTTATAACAAACTTGTTTTAGGTTATCTAGCCATAGAAATGAAATATAGAATGCCAGCTGAATATGTGAGACAAAAATGGCATTAACATAGTTGGCATCCTTTACTGAACAACTTATTAAAAGTTAGTTTCTGCCTCATTGAGGATGACAAATAGAAATATAGGTGTAGGAAAGAGTTTCTTTTACGGTGACATTTTACCAGTAAAAGTTTAATAGAATCGTGTCGTGGATGCACCTCTCCTTGCTTTTACTTTTATTTTTGTTTTTTAAAAACTATCAATCAATTATATCAGTGATCAAGCGAAACAATTTATTCGACGTTATCACAATTACATCTGTATTGAAAGTTATGTCGCAGAAGAAGAACGACTTAGAAAATGCAAGATAGGCGACTGCAGATTTTTTTTCACTTGAAAGCCTAATCATTCAAGGGGGCTAACATTGACTAATAAGACATCTAAATGGTAAAATTTCTACCCATACACGATTTGGATAGACCTTTCTTTCTTCTTTCTGTACAAAAAAATTTAACAGATTTTTTGGGTCTGCTTTGACAATGTATATGGCCATGTATTTTAGCTGTGACAAAAGGTGAAAAATTTGAACAGCCTTGACCATTTGCACGAGGATTGGAAGGAACGATCTCTCTCGCACGGCCGTAATAATCCCCTTTTTCCCTTAAAAAGGAAACTGTTGAAAAAAGAACTTAAAACATGCGCATTGACATAAATAATTTTCCATTGAAAAACATATAATTAGAGTCCACAACATTTTATGTTAAAAATAGCATATTTGCAAGCAATTCTTCTGTATCTTCCTCCTCAAATGCAGTATTTCCACCTAATAATGCAAAAGAACCGAACAGCAGGGAGGTCAAAAACTAGATCGAAAATATCACAATTTGACCGGTGAGATCTCGTAACAAAAGGCCAGCCAAGAAGAGAGAGAGAGAGAGAGGCCATGGACTTGGACCCTATACATGAACACAAATCATCATGAGATTGTTTTCTATAAGCTGTTTCAAACAAAATTTTAGAATTTTCTGCCCCTTTTGTACATCAATCATTAAAGGGGGTTTATGATTTGTCCACCCTCATTTGTTTGTCCCTAAGAGCTAAGATAAGCTAATCTTCGCATGTACCAGAAACGGGACGATGTTCCTTCTTTTCATTCTTTCCTGGGAGAGTATTTGATATGAAAGTTTTGATAGCTAGGAAGCAGCCCTCATTCATTTCGGATGGAATAATACTTGTCCCATAACATTGGAGATTTGGAAATTTCACTCATAAGGTTCTTGAACTTCATGCTGCAATCACCACCGCTGCAAAATAAGAAACACGTGAGAAAATTCGTCAATCTCATTAGAAAATGTTCCAAACTATAAAGCATGCACAGCACATGTGCATCTATAAATATAAAACTGCACATTACCCAGTCATATTAGCATATATGTTACATAATGTAATAATGCCTGGCTAACCATGTAATTTTGCATTACACAAGGAAGAAAGATAAGAGGTTGCAAGAAGATTTAGGTGAAATCATCAAATGGGTTTCATTACTGCAAACACATTAGGAAAGCTTATGTTAACTTTTGGAAGAATGGAAACATGTGGCTCTATTCGCAAAGCATAAAAACAAACCAACCTTATTCGATTCAAGGATGCAATCACACGAAGAGCACTGCGAATCATGTCTTCATTACGATCTACTTCTTGCTTGACAGCATCTTGCTTAGGCTTAAAATTGATAGTCTTTTGGAGAGGATCCACCAATGAGTCCAACACTGAAAATATTAAAATATGATATATATAAGACAAGAAATCTGCCAACACGTTCGAGTCTCAGATAATTGAAATCAAATTCAGTTAAGTGTCAATCAGTTGCACTACTAACCTGCTAACACAGCAGATGGACATTTATCTGCTAGTTTTGAGAGGATAAGATGACAAGGCATTTTAACATCATAATGATCTGGAAGACAAAGAACAAAAACAAAATGAGCTGAATGCTAACTGCACAAATTAAAGCAAAACCTTCAATAAAGAACACTGAATGTAGTGTTGTCAGCCACAGAGAACCATTATAAGAGTAAAATTCTTAAAAAATAATTTCTTTTCAACTCGATAACTACCATGCTTATAAACCAATATTTAATATACATGTTACCCTTGGCACTTAAGTCAACCAGTAGAAGGTGTGACTAAGTTAAGACATTAGATTCAACTCTTACCAGCCACAAGAAAAATAGAAGTGTAATGGAGATGCTAAGACCCAACAACATCAATGTGTATCCAAAAGTTCAATGGAACGTCAATTTAAGAATATTATGTAAGTCAATAAACTTACCATCCAGACCAGATTTAAGATAAGGAATGATGAAAGATGAAGGGTTCACTTGATCAAGACAACTATCCAGCAATGTGTCTACACATTCAAATGCGGCTTTCCTTAACTCAAGTCCATCATCCACAGTGTGCTTGAATGGACCAAGATCAACTGTTCTAATAAGTTCTTTCTGCAGCAAACAAAGATTCTAGAATAAGAAAATGCATACGTGAATCTCATAATGTGGTGTATTGAGGACATAATACACGAAAAGCCAAAAAGAGCACTGAAAAGAATCAGTAAAATAAAAATAGAAATGTTGTAATCAACAACTTTATAACCATAACAATGATGTTGCCGTAAAAGCCAACAGTTACAAAATTGGATCAAGGACACTGCTTCTGCTCTTCTTTCAATCCATGCAAATTGCAAACATGGTTATGAGAAGCAAAGTATATAAACCATTCACATTAGGAACAACTTGAACAATGAGAATAATTGTATGGAATCAAATCATGTTGGTTTCTATGGATGGTAACAAGATCATTAACATATTTTAATACTTATAACCATCATAGCTAAATTTCATGTCGTTTAAGTAAAAAGACAAGTTAAAGAGGCTCTAATACTAATTGTACAATCTTCAATTAAAATTTCAAATTACCTTAACAATTGTTTGGTCATAAAGAAGCGGCAAAAGTTCTGGAAGAAGACCCTTAATAAGATTAGGCTTATTGTGAGCAAATGTACTTAAGGCCAAGACAGCCGCACGCCTGACATGCTGCACATCGTATCAAGTAAGAAACCATAAGGTTCACAACTTTCACAGTTAATGGCCAAACAACAATTTATCTTTGTTCACGAAATTCGAGAGTTACCCTGTCATTATCTTTGATAAGCATAAGGAATGATGAGATTTCAGGGTATATGATCTCGTCTATCTTCTCTGGCCGCTCAACTATAGAATATTTTACAGCAATAACAACCGTTGCTCTAGTAAATGCAGCCGGACTGGTGGTTCTCACCTGTAGAATGGTAAGATAACAGACCAAAGAAACATGATTTATCAAACATGTTTGTTGCAGATAGTATTATTACTTAGTAGAATAGAGCAAAGAAACATGACTTATCAAATGTGCGTCAGGTAGTATTATTCAGTAGAATAGCTAAGATCCAATATATTTTTGATAGTCCAATACCTTGAGTGCAGGAATGAGTTTTGCTGGTTCAATAAGAGCAATTTTACCCAAGCACTCAGCTACTACATTACGTACACCCTCTTCCTCACTTTCACAATAGTTAAATAGTAAATTAAGTATCTTCTCAACACTCGAGTCCTGGAACTCTGCTTTATCCACAGACTGCCTCACTATAACCTGCATAAGAGAGGAATTTCAGAAATTAAAATACCGACATTTGTACGGAAAACAGCATCCATGTCAGGTATAGCCTCATAGCTTATAATGCCATACCTCCTTCAGAGAATGAAGCAAGAGATATTGTTTCTTCTGCTGGTTATCGATCTGATCCAAGATAAAAGGTAAGAACTTGGATAAATTACCAACAGCAATGTTCCCAAGAGCATAAGAGGCGGCAGATTTTATCTCTTCAAAAGGAGATTGAAAGGACTCAATGATAATGTTCTCTATAAGTGCATGCGAGCTTAAATCTTTCCTTCTCCCAATCTCTCCCAGACAAAGCAAGGCAAGATGCTGCTTAGCCTAGAAATAGTAAAGGAAACAGTTATAGAAGCATGGCACAGGAAGTAGAAAGACTAGTCCCAAATTGGAGAATCATATTTGTATGGCCATGAACATGTCCCTAAAATAGTGAATGCATCATAATATTAAAAGCTACGTGAACAATTGCATTAGCAACTCAAAACTGTTATAAACACAATCTCTCAATGAACATCAAATTCTCAAATCTTGATTATATTAATTTTGACTGTTATATTACTTCACACAACCAATAAAAACACAAACCAAAAGAAAAGGAACATGGCATAACTCAAAATAGATAACAATTAAGCAAAAGCCATACCCTTCATGAACTTGCTTTCAGATATTTCAACATCTCAAACATTATATTAACAAAAGTCTGACTAGAAAAAATAAACTTACAGAATTAGTGCTGCTGTCATCTTTAAGTATGTCAGTGAGCATCGTCACAGTAGATGAGCATTTCTGATCTCCTGCAGCCAGGCAGAGAACTGCAACACATTGGGCTATTGAGTACAGAGCCTGTTTTGCAACACCCCCCGACTGTGGCGATGGTTTAGCACTTGAAAGAAGAGATTCCAGCAAAGTGTCAAAACTTGTATTGGCAGAATAAACTAAAGCAGCAAAAAAGCTTTGCAAAGACTGCAATATCAACCAAACAAAGATTAGAAACCATAATTATTCAAGAAAATGAAGAAAAAAATATCAAAATTACACATTATAAGTACCACGAGAGCTTGACCCTGCAGCAATGGGCTTTTAATTAAAGCTAGAGCCTGAGGAAGAACTTTATTTCTAACAGCTAAACCAACATTGGGGCTTGACCTCTTGTCAGCCATCAAGGTACAACAGAGTTCCAATGCAAGAGCAGTCATATGCAAGTCTGAATCACTGATATATACAGGCAAATCAAGAGACTAAATTGAGAAACTAATAACAGAACAAATAACCTTTCGAATTTGCAGAAGAAGCCAAAGAAGGGAGAAAAAAAAAAAACCTTATCAGCGTTGAAAGTTCCACAATAATGACTTCATAAGCAGATGCGCCAATTTTATCACCATAAGCTACGATTAGGGAATTCAGTGTCCCCAAGGTAGCCTGCCTCAAAACCCGATTAGCCTTCACCCAAACAAACAATTAAGTTCAGAATATAAAATATCAATATCTCCATAGGCATATCATTATTTAAAAGAAAATAAACATACTCTCACACCTTTCGCAGGAATGCAGTCAACTCTGCAATTACATGCTCCAAAACACATGTTAGATCTATTTGAAGTGGGGAAGCCGCAATAACAGCAAATGCCTGGATTCAAAATGTATGGTTTAAGTAACCACATAATTACCAAAGAAAACCATGCATCCTACAAACAGATCTAATCATAATACTAAATGTACAACAATATGGATTCAGCGAAACTTTAAATCATCCGTACTACTGCCAATTTCTCCCCAAAGCCCCCAGAAAGAAGAAAGTACAAAAGAACACATAATAAAAACACAATGCATGCCATGCATCCATCTAACAAATCCAATGAAGAAACTTTAAGGTACTCAAGGTTCGGTAAAACTATTTTACGCCAAAATAATTCAAAATGACACCTATATCACAGAGATAAAGACAAAAAATGGTTTACTCATTTTTACAAAATACCTATAGATAATAACTTTTAACAAATGACACCAACATAATAAAGCATGTGCTGGCACAAAAACAAAATAGGAGGTTTCCTAAAGATAATCATGTGACTAATATATGCTCTAACAAACTAACCTTCACAGCTGTAAGTCTAGTTATCTCATTTCCCATCCGATCAACGAGTACAGGCAGGCATGTAGGTAATTCAGCAGTAAGGTTATCACCAAATGTTGAAATGACAAGGCCCATGCAAGAAATAGCACACTCCTTAACTTCCTGGTGAAAAATAACATTAGTAGAAGCCTTTGACGCCCAAAAAAGAAATACAATAATTATGATTAATTCGCAAAGAAGAAACAGAAGTACAATTTTTTATTAAAAAGGGAAAGAAACTGTTCTAACCTGATCTTGATCTTGATTTGTTAAGCGTGACATTATGACATTATAAATCGGATGAACATAAGGTTTGAAATCAAAACCAATGCCCTACATCCAAACAGCCGTTCAGAAAATTAAACAATAGCCTAAGAGCCTGAAGTGCAGACACTGCTAACAAATCTCACCTCAACACTTGGGCGGACAACCCGTACAAGTTCTCCACACACTCTTAATGCCTCAGCTGTGACTTTGTAATAGCGCTCACCAACAGCAGATAAAACGGGGCTAGAGAGAGCCTGCAGCAACATCAGTCAGAAACAAGTCAGAGGCATTCTCTTATTTAGTTTACCCGTTTATATAAACTACACACACAAAAAGCAAAACAAAATAGAACAACAAACAAGAAGGTACTACATAGGACCCTGAAAAGGTAAACAATTGACTCAAAAAAACGAAGAACATTCTTCGTCACAGATAAATTTCAGATCTTCAAAGAAAATTTTGACTTCCCAAATATGGATGGTTAAATAACAATATGATTTCCATCTTCCATGCATTTATTCAACAATTGAAACAGTGAAACCCAAAAGTTTAGTATCAATATCTTTATTTCTTTCTCCAATTTGGTGCATGTACAAACATCAGAATTCAAACCCTACTTGTAATTCACTAAATAAATCACATCAACAAATCTGACACACAAAATAAATTGACAAAAACCAAAAAGAGATTAGTGATCTCACCTTGATGTAAGGGTGAAAAACAGGAGGTGAATGCGAAGCCAAAACCAATCGTGTGAAAATTAGGGCTTCAATTTTCAAATTCGAAGTAGAAGATTTGTCCTAGATTGAGAAAGACACAGAGAGCGAGAGAGGGAGTCAAAACATTAACATCAGCAAGCTTGTCATTCATTTTCAACTTGAAACAATTTCACTCACATTTAATGCCTTTTCAATTCCTGGAATGAGTGACCCAATTTGATCTGCGAGGCAGTCTGGCAAGACAACCACAAGTTCTCTCAAAACAGAAAATGCACCAACCTGTTAACATATGACATAATTATTAGTTAAGACGGCACATGACCAACCCATAATTGACATCCAAAATTGTCACCTTTGTTTTGATGGATTTCTCCCTCAGTTGTCTATTTATAGATTTAACAATTTTTGGCACTTCTTCCTTTAGTAGCCACCTTGGACTGCACAGTATTGAAACAATTACAATTTTTCTCCACAAGAATTCTAAACAGGAAACCACAAAAAATAATCAGGGTAAAGACAGAAAAATAAGGGATATTTCATGGCTCCAGAAAAAGTAGATGTGTTATTTGGACCTCAATGCCATATGAACCTGAAGTTGTTTATGCATCAGTACTTGCATTACCTATTCCTCCACAGAGGTGAAACTGTTATTAATGAATTATAATACTACTAGATGATAAGTTAACCAGGATTATTTTTAGAAGGGCCAATCACTTTTAAGGATCACGACTTTATACATTTTGATAGAGGGTCAAAAACCATTGCAGGTGATACAATTTTATAGATTTGAAATTCAGATCTCCTAAATGAATTCAGGTTACAAAATTCTTTAGGAAACCATTTACTCATGAGCGTCAATTCCTCATCAGTTTGATAAAAAGCAAGCAGGAACCAAGTTTGGCAACTAAAAATAGCCTCTTCCAAAGCATCTTGAAGGGGTAAGATGGAAAAATCTTTAAGTATCAATGCAAAAAATATAATAGGGAAGGACAAAAAAGAATCAACCTTAATATCAAAATTCTCTCGAATGCTTCAATTCAACCACTTTTTGAAAGAAAAGAAGAACTATAAATAAAGATTTAATTCATCCACAACAGCCTGGAGAGGAGACCAAGCTTACTTTAGAAAATACTAGTATCATAACCAAAATAAAACGACAAAAAGATCAAAGGAGACTTAAGTAAGGAGCAGCGACCTCTTTTAATATCACTAATAAAATCCATTCATAGGATCTAGAAGTATATTTTTAATGCTAGGAAACAAATATAAGGCTCCATCGGGGAAAATTGTGAAAATGCTCAAAAAAATTGAGAACGAAGGAAAAAAAAAAGGAGTAAAAACGAATGTGCTTCTGACATAAATGCAATCTCTTATGCAGCTCAACTAGACTCCTATCTCTATTTTTCCTCTCTCTATTGCAAAACAAGCAAGAAAAAAATCCAAGCAGATTGGTCCTGGAGGATAGAAAAAGCTAACCTTAATTCTTTCACATCATTCTGCCCTTTTGATACATTACCAGTTTGACGTAGCAGCTCAATGAATGTATTGAATACATCCATCTGCAGCAGAACAATGTCAGAAAAGAAACCACGAGCGACAAAATATCTACAGAAGGCAAAGATTATTGATTCAAGCTTACCTTGACATTTTCTTCCCTTTCCTTAAATCTATCAATTAACTTAGGACATGCCTGCATAATATGAGAATTATATCTTTAACAACTAGTTTACTTTAAAATGGAAGCGTAGCAGAAAACCATCTTTTTAACAGCTAATTACAATGTAAATATAGGACTAACACAATTGCATGGGAAATAAACAACCAGACAACTGCACGGATAGAAAAGTAATATCTGACATCTAGAAAAATAGTCCTGCATAATGACAATGACATCTTTTTGGTCCACAATTAAGTGTCATTGGTCCTTTGTGTATCAGTCTTGGTTGTTTTTTCCTTGCGTTACCAGATCCTTCCTTATCTGTTAGCAGTCAAGATTTCTACATCTTGTGATTTTAGAATTTCCAGTGTCGTTAGAAAATTAGTCCAATCTCTATATGTATCTTTGTATGCTCAGAGTTTTCAAGGGTTTTCAATTCTGTGATGGTCCTAATTCTTCCATTCTACTCTTCTATTTTTCTTTCCTTTTATTCTTCCATTCAATCTCATGAAACCCTTTACCTTCAAAACGAATACAAATCATTTATCAATCACAAATCCAACCACAAAAAATTTCCACATTCAACTATTTTGTAGCTCTTAGACAATATTACTGCACTCAGACAGCACCAACAGAATTAGTTTACATCAGCATATTGTGACCTGAAACGTATATCGTATTGCTACAGCATCATATTTCTATTTGCAAACATATTTTCCCAAACCATTCCCATCCACCAAGTCAAAGGAACAGGCCCCAAATGTTCATCTTTCAGTGGCTGGCAGAACATGCCCCTAACATTTGTGGTTTCTAAATCCCCGTCCCTTGATATCATACCCCAAACTCATAATAGTCTATAAGTGCATCCACCATAAAGAAGTTTGCATTGATACTCTCAGCAGCAGAATGTTAGTTCTTTCCTTTAGAATGGCCAGCTATATTTGTTTTCAAACAAGTAACATATTAGTAATGATACATTTGTTTTCAAGTTCAAACTTTTAACCACCACAAACCAACCAATTCAGCGAAGACTAACAAACGAACAAAAAAAAAAAAAACCATATGTCTAGAGTACCTCCTCATATAACTTAGACAGCATCTCAGGACGAGATACAATCAAAGCAGCCAAGCATTTAGCCGCCGCTCTTCGAACTTTCCAACTGACATCTTCATCATCTGTATATTCATTTGCACTGTCACTGCAAAATAGTAAAGGATAGGCATAAGTAACAAGTATATCATGCAGAAATGAACTATATATTAGCTGTGACACGTTAATTAAGACATACTCATCTTCCTCCTCTTCATGAGTCTCATCATCAGTATCTTCCTCCATGTTATCAGTAAAGTTTGGGTCATAACTCAGATATTCCAGAGTAAGATGAAGAATTTCATCACAGTAAGAAGAAATGTCTCTTGGGCACCGCAGCAGGAAACTTTCTAATGCCTGTATAGTAAATTTAACAGATATGTAAGGCATAAATAAACAATTTAGCCACATTAAAAGAAAAGAATGCCCTATAACAGTGTGTGGATTGCCATAGGAAGCATCCTCATCCAACTTAAGAAGCATGTCCATAGACGTAGTATAACCATGCAGCATCAAGAGATTGAGTTTTAAGCACTGCAGTAATAGCACCGCACCAATTGGTGGTGTCTCTCACCATAAGGTGAACAATGTAGAGCAGAGAGAGAGAGAGAGAGAGAGTATACCTGCAAGCTGTATTCACGAAGTTCCTCATCATTCTCTGAAGCATTTTTGCAATAATTAATAAGCACTGGCACAGTGTCTCCAAGATGGGATCCAAAACGATATCCAACAGCACGGCTACACACCAAGGCCACAATTTTGTTGTTCAAAGAAAGTTTCAGCTTTCAGAAATAAGCAGAACAGATACACATTGATGCTAATATATTTCACAACTGATAACCTACATAGTAAAAGAATAAAGAGGAGACATGTTTGCACATAGGCTTATAAACACATTCAAAAATGGCAGATCTTGTGATCTTTCCACCCTTATCATTTACTTTTGAACACATGGAGTTCTAAGTTTTGCATTTGCTTCATTGACTTTCAACCACTTCCGCCATAACATGAAAATGGCAAAAGCAATTATAAGAACATCTATAGACAAAAAAAATAGATGACAATTACCTTAAAGCACCAATCATTTGAATGTTTGTAAGGATCATTTCAGGTTTGGTCCCCTTACTTCTTAGGTTACGAACCACTTCAACTGTTGCTTTTGCCAACAAATCATCCGACAAGCTTGACGAAAGAGATGCTATAAACAAAGTTGTTCAAGTCAAAAATCTATTTTTCATGAAAAAGTAATTTGATATCCTATTCATACAACAATATTCATAATGGCTTCAAATGATGACCCCAAAATGAAACCGAGTGCACAAAGTTTGTTCCTCTTACCGATGCATGAAACTGTCTTTTTTCTGACACTGGCTTTATTGGAACTTAATTGGGACAACAGTGCACTTAATAGTCGTTCATGGTCATTTGACATTAGACTTCCAAACTTATGAAGGACATCGCACAAAATATCAAGACATTCACATTTTATCTCTGTGTTCATGTCCTATAAAGAGAGAGGAGGAAGAAAGCAGTAAGAACACGAAAAAGTTAAGAATAGTAGTCAATTAGAGAACCCAATCACATGATGCAACAAAAGGAGTGAAACTACAAATAAATTGGGGCTGAGGCGCATGCATGGACTCTTCTCCCACTGAAAGCTTTCTTTCAAATAGTTATTTGTGGTCCATGAGCAACCAAACACACTATTTCTTAAATGCATGGGATATCCAAATAATATTTAATTCTTTATTAAAAATAACAGGCCAAACAGTATGATGTCATGCAGTAATTGGCCCTGATAAATTTTAAGTTCTAAATTGCCACAATGTGTATCCCAACTACTCAAAAGATATTATGACCATATTTACATTTCTTATTTCCAAGACAACCTAATTTTTTGCACTCTCAAATGTTTGCCCATATGGCAATCTGTTAAACACTCAGAAATATCCGAACTTGCACCATAAAAACTTGTGACAACAATTTTTCCTATTTATGAACTCAATTCTGTTTAAGACAGTCTGGGTAAATAAAATAACAATCTTAAAAAGTGCTTTCATGATTTAAGATGCAGGTAAGTGGGCACAATATATCCGGAAAGGTAACCTTAACTGTTTTGAATGCATAAAGTACGAAAACAAGGGGGGCTTTTCAAAGTCGAACATCTGATGTTTACCGCTAAGTAATTGAGTTACTGGGTCATGTACATGTCCACTATCTTAAATTGCATACAAAGAAAGTTGAGTACTAGAATACTTTTTATTTTTTTCCCTGATAAAATTCTAAACAAAGACATAAACCAAACCCATCCTTCCCTTTACTACCAGAGGCAGGCAGGATTTATAAAGTATTTATGCTAACAAATTCATCATTTCTTTTCCACAATAATATTATGGACTACAATTAGGACAAGAGATGAAAGGAGAGAGTGAATTTTCCAAATAAGAAAAAAATTTCACATCCTAATTTCACTGAAATTTTCAAGCAATCAGCACAGATAATCAATATCTAAAAACTCACAGGGGCAGTTATTCCTTTTGTCAACTGCGGAGTAACCGAAGCATGAACAGATTGAGCAAGAGATGGAGTGGTGACTTCAGCAATAATTGCCTTCAATGCTATACTTGCAATGTCACGATGCTGATCTTTCCCATTTAGCAACTTAATGCATAATTTATCAGTCATCTCCACAACACGTGGCTCACTCACCTTTTTCACCAACGGAGCAAGACTGCAATACCACATTGAAACAAGATAAAAGATTAAACGAACAATGGAAAACAGCTTCATCGTGTTAACAACTCTTTCTTTCTTCAGTTTTTCTACTTTATTTTTTCACTTGATCACAGCACACATAAGAGCCATCAAAACCCTTGTGCGTAAACTCCATTTGAGATTTCCATGTGCACAAAAAAACCAAAATAATTTATTTCACTACCTCTCTCTCTTAATTGTGGATATCTAACAGTGCACTAAAGGACCATAAATGTATTAAAGAAAAAATGCCAAACATACAATCACTGATGCAAACAGTATTATACCATTTAACGGCCAATCCAGAAACATCACCAGCAACATCATCAAGCTGCTGTACAACAACATTCGACAGCTTAATCTCGAGATCAGCATCAGCCTTAAAACTATCCTTGTTCAATTCATTTAGCAAATCAGATGTCGCCATGTATCTGTAATCTTTATCTTTACCCGTAATCTGTTAAAAAAAAAGGTGAACACAAAACGACAAGCCACAAATCAAAACACAAATTCCAAATTTAATATTTCCCCCATTGTATATACAAAGATAATAACAGTAAATAACAAACCCATACCTTTTCAAGAATACCGGTCATCTGCAAATTCGCCATCTCTCCTTCAAAATAGATAAAGCAATGTTGTAAAACTCCAATGCTCTCTCCTTATATCATAATAATTTAAACAACATAAACAAATAAAATCAACAATTAAAAACCCCGAATCAGCAACTAACAAAAATAAAATTAATTTTAGCTAAGCAATCAAAGGATCAACACGTATAAGAGAGCATGTCTATTACGAAATCTCACTAAATTAGAAAACAATAATAATATTCACAAAAAAAATTGAAAAAAATTATAGAAAAGGAAAACAATCTAATATAGTCAGCTACACAAAATTTCTCCCTCGACGACACATTATCGTCCTGCATAGCAAAACAGCTGAAAACAAACTGATCAAACTTACAAATTTAAGAAAGTAAACCCTAGAAAAACCGAGAGTATAGCGTCCGCTCTACAACGAAATCGGCTCTGTTTGTAATTCAAAAACGACGAAGACTCGAATGATTTCAACAGCAGAGAGAGGGATAGAGAGGGAGGAGAATCGAAGAACGTACCGGAGTCGAGAGAAGAGAGACTGAGGACTTTACTCTTCACTGTTTTCTTTTCTTTTTTTTCAATTTTATTTTAATTTTTGTATAAGATTGAAAGAGAAGCTACTGGTTTTGTTTGTTTGGGATTCCCTTCACTCTCCTGCTTTCAAATATTAGATCGGATCCCTAATTTTTTACATTTTGATGAATAAGGATATAATTATATTATATATACCAAACAAGTCCCTTTACAAATAATTTATTTTATTTTATTTTTCTAGTTAACTAAGGTCGCATTTATTATTTTAACTGAAATTTAAATTATTCTGAAAATCTAAATGTTTAAATATAAAAATTATGTTTATTTTTTATTTAAAACATGAATACACATATTAATTTTTTGTTTTTTTTCAAATAAAAAATATATAAAAACTAATAATTTTACAATACTTTTATCTTAAATATTAATTAAAAATAGTTTTAACTTAAACACGAACGAAAAATTATGTTAATGTGAATTTTGTTATAATTGATGTTATATAAAAAAATGAATATAATTTTTTTTTAATTTGTAAGACAATTTTGTTAAATCTAAAGTAGAATAAAATAAAAAATTTTAAGCAAAAAAATCATGCTATTTTAGAATATGGAATACTTTAAGTTGTGTAATTTATTAATATAAAAGTGATGCAAAATTAATTAATTAATTAAAATATCAAAATATTCAAGTTATTAAAAATCTATCTAAATACACAATAATAATAATAATTTAATTAAAAATTTTGACACAATAAATTTAGAGAAAAAAGAGAGTAAAAAAAAATATATGTATATCTTTGAAAAAATAATAATTTTCATATAAGTAATGTTATTTTGAAAAAAAATAACAAATAAAAATTTTCAAACCTTTAATTCAATCAAAAATTTGAAATAAAATTTTTGATGTTATAAAGTTGTTGTCCCAATCACAATGGTAAACTCAACATAATTTCAAGTCATTCAAATGTTTGGTTGAAGAAAAAATTCTCCCCCTAATTTGAGAGTAGAAATCCCATTAAAATATGAGAAAATTTTCTAGGATCACTGGGATGTCTATACTCTTAGCTTTACTTAAAATAAATAAATATCATATAATTAGAATAATTTTGTATTTTTAATAGAGGCAATGAACCTATTTATTATAAATGTGAGACGAATGTCTCTTTATTTATAAAAACTAAAAATTTAGGGATGTGGATGTTATTACCTCACTCTTTTCTTTCTGGTCCACACGTGAGTGGCGTGCGCGCCGTTGTGTTTTCACATTTTACCGTGTGCGTGCTGTTAATTAAATGCCACAAGATATGCTGATCAAAAGGGCAATGCCATTGATGAAATTCTTAGCATATCCTTTATGGCTTACTTTATCATCAATTTTATTTAATTATCATCCATTAATGGACTTAACCTTTTTCCACAAATTAAAAAAAAAAAAGGATTTTTATGTTGTAATTTATTACTCCTCTCATACAGTTGATCTTCATTTATTAATTTATTTGTTTTCATAGTACACTTCTAGACATACTTTCATTACAACCATGGGATCATGCTACATTCAAACAGATGAATTAAAGAACCGCATGGAAAAACTCATGTACCAGAACCCTACCCATAACAAAAGGCTGTTAACTCTAGTTGGTATTTGGGAATTTGAACAGAAGGTAATGAAACTGTCTTTAGTCTTCCATTATGGTTTAACTTATTATTTACAGAAAACTTTACACGAGGCAAAATATTAACTTAATTACAAGCTCAGTGATCTTGATCCAACCTGCGAAACCTTGCCTTTCCCCTGCAAACCAAGATCATTACTTATATTATCTGAAATATATATAAATAACAAAGTTCATAATTCACAGATGCATAAATCATCCTCGAAGGAGAATATCCTGACAACGAAAAGCAACATTTACGACTCAATATGAATATCCACTCATTCTTTCAAATCAAATATTATGTGGACAACAGATTCTCAAGAGGGATTCGATGATAGGGGGATGAGGAAATACAGAGTGAGGTATACTAAATTGTATGAGCTTTTCTTTGGCTCACGTGATTACACGAGCACCCTATACTTTTTGAAACACTAGAATCTAATACCCATGTCTAAGGCACCCAACCTAAAAGATAGCTACCTTGAAGTTTGTAAGGATGTTGTGATCAAACAACAAAAGGAAATGTCAATGCGTTAATTCCTTCCAAATATGAAATTACCACATTTACCAATTCTCTCCTAATACTAATAAGACAAGACCTTTCTATGTCATAGTTATTCATTGCAAAGAAAGTCCCATCCGCACTCAACAAGCTCAATAATATGATTTCCTAGGCATTTTGCAGCTAGAGATATTGTAAGGCAAGCTCCAATTTTGGACTATCAACATAAATTTGAGCAGCACAAGGGCGGACAAATAATCATTGACAATGAAGTAGGGAAGTAACTCCTAAAGAGGGAATGTCGAGAACATACCATAAAATCCTTAGACTTTGTTTCGTGAAGAAATTGCTCTAATGCACCATCTCCACGAAGAATTTTTGCGCCACACCCAGATGCATCCACTGATCCTACAGCATTCTTGTCAACCAAAACTGCATCTACACTAGAAGTTCCAATCTTTGCATCTGGAATCTGAAAAGTGAAAATAAAAAGGGGGAAAAAATGTTCAATTATGTAAATGACATGAGATGTTGGTACAACTTGCACCCATTTGGAATTCCTTACACATATATACCTCAAACATTGCTTCTGTTAGAATATTTTCTAATATGGCTCTTAGGCCTCGAGCACCGGTGTTCTTTGCCACTGCTTTCTTTGCAATCAATCTCAATGCATCATCAGTAAAATGTAGTTTGACCTGAAATTGAAAAGAAAAACAGTAATAATTATAATCTAACATATACAGGGTTGGCAACACCAGTGACAGCTGTTGGAAACTGATGCAAAAGGGAGAGAAGAGGAGAGTCTCCTAAGCCACAAACAAAATGAATCAAAACCTTACATTATTCATACTGAACATCTTCTTGTACTGTCTACCAAGAGCATTTTTTGGCTCCATGAGAACCTATCATACAAATATCCATCATAATTTGTGAACTTTCTTGTAATTAAGAAATGGAAAAAAAATTGAGATTCTAGAGTAAAAGGGATAATCTTTCATTTCAAATTCAAAGGCTCACCACCTTTACATGCAGGTTAGATGTGTAAGGTAACAAGGATGCATATTAAAGGAATTGGAGTAAACTAAAGCAATAAAATCTATTTGAACAGATCTTCTATGATCCCAGGAGCATGTTAAGGCCCACCAAATGATGCACAAAAATTTCACAAGAAATAAGGAAAGTTAACTATCATATTAGAAGAAAGAACACACCTGAACAAGTTGGTCCTCATTTAAAGCTGATAAGCTCACTAAAATTGGAAATCGTCCAATAAATTCAGGAATGAGGCCATAGGCTATAAGATCACCGCTTTCAACCTGACCATAAGAAACATTCATGCTAAGTATTCAAAAAAATGAGGAAACGAGTCTAAAATAAAGATTAATACTGAATAAAGTCAAAAGAGAATCTCTACTAGCAGAAGAATAAAAAAAAGATATGCAATCATAGTGGAAAAGAACCAGCAACTTTAGACATTTGGATTTTGGTTCTCACTGATTCCAACAATGATGACGTCACAAGAGCGTCAAATCCGCCAGTCCTCATGTTTGCACGGACTGGTGCTCCAAAGCCAATAGAAGAGTCTTGTCGTCTGGGAAGATAAAATACAAAAAGCTTTTCAAACTCCTGTGATAAGCAAATTTTGGTAAAAGATCAGTTAAAGAACAGCACTTAAGAAATGGCATTACCTTTCTGAAATGGTCTTCTCCAAATCAACAAAAGCCCCACCACATATGAAAAGAATATCTTTCGTATCGATCTGTACTCATCACAACAAAGTTATATAACACACAGGAAACAATTGTCCTGGCAAATGCATGGGAAACTTAAGAAAAACAGGAAAAAAAAAAATTATAAACTAAATAATATAAAATAATGTTGACAATGAAGTAAAGGGTTCCAGATTATAGAGGCATAATATTTCTAGTCTTTTCTCTTTTGTTGGGAGGAAAGAGCAACAATTTTCAATTGACTCTCTGTTGAAATGTCTAAAATAGGGCCTATTCTCATTAATATGGTGCAGTATTTTAGTATGTTTTATTCATCAATAGAAATACACAAGGAAGCGCATGCATGTTTGTGGTAGACACTTACATTTCCATGTCTCTTTCTAACCTAAACCCTAACATCCTAAATTTACTGTAAAATATCTTACATCCAGAAACATTTAATAAATATTTCCATAAATAAGTGCTTAGCATAATACTTAGAAAAACAAAGAACAAAAGTTTCTACTATAGCAAGGGAACCATCGCTATGACTTGCAGATAATGATATTTAAATTTATTAACATATGAGATAAATTTGAGCCCAGAATACCAGAATGGTATCGCTGCGAGGAAGCTTCCGAGCTCCTTTATCAGGTACGGGAACATTTACTACCTGAGAATGAAAAACATTTAATCTTATGTTATTAAAAGATGAGAATATAGAAGCTTCAGAAAATAATGGGTATTATGAGAAGGTATGAAGGTAACAAATGCAATATCAATTTCTTCTGCAGTTTATTTGATTTATTACAGTTGAAGCAGCACAAATGCACTCCCAATAAAATCAATAAGGAAAAAAGGTAAACAAGGAACAAAAAACTATATTAGGAGGACTAATTTACAGTCATTGCACTCACAGTTCCTTCGAGCATTTTCAGTAACGCCTGTTGAACTCCCTCTCCAGATACGTCTCTGCCAACGTTTGAACTCTCAGCCTGCACCAAAATTTGACAGGATAAACCATGGATTGGGCATTAAAGTAGCTAAATGCAAAATACATATATAGAAATATCATAAAACTACCTTTGCTATCTTATCAACTTCATCAATGTAGACTATACCTCTCTGAGCTGCCTCCACATCAAAATCAGCAGCCTAAATACCAAAAGAGACTAAGAAAAGTGCCAAGGCAAGAACAGGGTTTTGCAGATAATATCAATTAGAATAAGATATCAGTTTCAAGGAAAATAAAATTGAAAAATGACAAGAGTAAAGAAACTCCATTGAATAGAGCACTAATGAATTAAGCATAGAATAGGTTTGCCCAAAAACAGATGAAAGCTACTAATCAAACTGGATTAATAATTTTAAGAACAAAATTTTCAATGAATAAAGTTATGCATCAATTTTAGCTTCTTGGCATTTTAGAGTAAAATATGATGATATATTCTTTCGAAGTGTCCCCTAATATTGAACCACATATATCAAAGCTTGATCAACTCAACAGGTATATAGTATCTCAAATCCTAAGGTTCCCAAACCTTGCCCCATCTATCAAATATATTGTAAGCAAACTCCTTGAGGCTTGTGACCGGCACAATCAACTTCTTAATGGTCCACAATGTTCAGTGGCACACACATTTACACATCCACAACATAAATTAATTACAGCACTATTGGCCTTGGCACCAAGAATGCCATCAACGTGCCAATTGCAAACCTGGGTCTTCTACACATTCAATTTATTAACTCAAAAATTAGCAATTCAACCACACAAACTTCAAATTATGAATATCTAGAAATGATAAAGAAAAATAAAAGAACACAAAGGTCTAACAAAAGAATAAAAATATAAAAAGAGTACCCCAATCATTTACATAATTTGGAAATTTCTTATTTAAGCAAAGAGTAGCTGACCAAAGAGATGTATTATCTCAGCCTATACTAGTTTAAAATTCAATCATCAAAGGCATATGTCTCAAAATTAAGAAACACATAATCATTGTTCCCACATATACAGAAACATGAACCAACTGCTTGTAACTGAAATATATAGGATTTCCAGTTTCTCTATAGAAAATGATAAATTGACATTAACTTAGCAAATTTTACCTTTTTGAAAGTTCAACAATCAAATATGTGTATTTCTGAAAATTAATAAATATTGCATAATTATCAATAACACAAAAAATGGTGTACCATACCGCTAATAGCTTATACAATATTGATTCCACATCTTCTCCCACATACCCAGCCTGTAGAAACAGAGAGGGAACATAATTGAATTTATGAGAGTAATTTTCCAAAACAACCCAAAGAAAGCTTTCAACGAACGAATCAACTTTCATCCAACAAAGATGACTGCTATGCCACATGCAAGAGGAAAAATTTATTACAAAGAACAAGAACACGAGGACATATATTTGCTTGCATGTGCACATACCAAGAGTGAAAGAGAAAGAGAGGAGCATGCACAGATATTCTAACTACATAGACATACAAATTTGACTTTCTATCAACGTGAGGTTCTCTAAGAAAGTAATACATCAGAAACAAATACATTTAACAATGGCCATTACTTGCAGTGATACACGTGTCACTGCTGATCTCTACATAATCAAGAATTAGAGATGCAAAACTATATCAATCATGAACTTGCCTGTGTTAAAGCCGTTGCATCAGCGATGGCAAATGGCACATTCACAATGCGAGCCAGTGTTTTAGCAAGTAAAGTTTTCCCTATCCTTATGGTCAAGGCAAAAACATAAATTAAGACATCAGTTCCTGGTAGCTGCAAGCTATCAAGTGATAACATAACAAAGCAACAATAAAATAATAAATAAAAAACGAGGCAACAAAGTAAAGAAAACGTAACATACCTGATCCAGTGGGACCCATCAAAAGCACATTGCTCTTCTCCAACTCAACATTTTCATCAATTTCAACATTGTAATTACCCAATTCTACACCTGACCTGGTATTCAGATGAACAGGTTCTATATCAATATAAGTCATTGATCAAGAACTAAACGTACAAGGACTAAGGACGATAAAACTTAGTTGACCATAAAGATCATTAACAACTAACTCTTTTTGCAATGTGCCATGATATATCCTCTTGTAGTGGTTGTAAACTGCCACAGAAAGCACCTATAACATAAAAATCATGTCAATGAGAGCACAGCCACACAGAGATATTTAATGATCCAAATAAAACAAAATTAATAAAAACAAATAAATCCCATCAGTTATACAACATCACCAAACCAAAAAAAACAAAGAAACCCTTAAAAACAGCCAAATGGTACAACCTTGCACAAAAGTACATAAATTCTACATGATACTCTGACACATATATAAAATGAGTTTCAAGTTGCATGAATTCAACAAAATCAACAAACAACCACAAGAATCCAAAATCTTTTTTACTTGCTCATCCTTTATACAACATTTGCCAATGAACATTTTTTTATCTGGCTAAAGCTAACATTTCTAAGTCACATATACCATGTTACAACTCTAACGTCTTGAGTTATAATCTCAAGTCAGGTTATTCCAACTCACAATCCCACATAAATTTTGAAACTCCCCTTATTAAAATTACATATGACGTCACATGCAACTTGCATTGTACTTAGCTACATACATAAGTCGTGATGGCAATGAGCAATGCGGGTTTCACCCACAATTGAATGCGAAACTTGCAACTTTGTTGTAAAACTTGTAACTTTAACACCCTACTCGCAATTTATAACTCTGTTATAATTCCAAAAGGCACTAATTGAATGGCAACTAAACTTAAAAATTAAACACAAAAACACTAATTCAAAAATAAATCAATTGTAGATAAGCCTTTAAACCGTACAAAACTTGCAAAAAGCCCTCAAACCTTCTTAGCTCGTTCCTGCCCAATCACAAACTCATCGAGCCCCTTGCAAATCTCCTTCGGAGTCGGCAATTCAACGTTTCCATTTCCATTGCTCTCGCAAACTTCATCAACAATTCCATTCATGTCCTCCTTCACCTTAACTGTTCCTAACTCAACAAAGCTCCCTTCTAACGGCACCAACTTAAACGGCCTGAAATAGAACGCCGTCTTACACCTCGGACAATAATTGACGGCCTGGTAAACCCCAGACTCGCGGTTAGTTAACGATAACGGACGGTTGGAGAAGAGAACGGGGAACTCGGCCGAGCATCGGGGACAGTTAACGTCGGCTCTAATGTAATCATAGTCAGTGCCGTCACTACCGTTATGATTGTAACGACAGAGTGGACGGATATGATTATAGTGAGGGGATTCAAATGGTTTAGAGTGAGGAATTGAAGTGACGGCAACGGCGACGGCGTTGTTGATTGGGGTTAGGAGGTGCTTAGCTGTGATGTGTTTTAGGGTTTGGTTGGTTCGTTTTAAAAGTAACGAAAGCATGCTTTTCTTTTTTAAGCTTTTGTTGTTTGTTTGTGCTGTCGGAAATGGGTGAAAGCAAGCGCCGTGGCGGTGGCGGTGGCGGTGGCGGTGGCGGTGGCGACGAGGGTTTAGTGGAGATAAGGGATACCAACGTGAACTATTTTGGCGTACGAAGATTGAAAATGGTCCTTTTATTTTTGTTTGTTGATTTGATTTTCCAGCAATGGCATTTTGAGAATATTAATATTCAACTTTTATAAAATTTTAAGGGGTTTTAGTGTTTGGGTCCCTAAATTTTATACTTTCAACTAGGGCCCCCCACGAAAATTGGGCCTATGTGAGCTCACGGATCAAGCCAGGCCGAACCCGTACAGAAAAAAAGATGGCTCAACCTGAGTTGTAATGCTTCTCTCACACAAGCCTATGCCAAGATCAGTGGCACGAGCTAAAATGGACCCGCCTAAAATAATTTAATTAATTTTAAATAAAAAAGACAAAAGATTTAATAAATAAAATTTTACATAAATCATTAAGTAGTTGTTTATAAGATGTAAATTTATAATACATATATATATTAAAATATAATAAATAGAATACATAGATCCATAAATCTAAGCCCACAACAAACCTTTATTATTGTGACCCGGTTTGGACCCGTCATGAAACCAAGCAAAACTTTACTGTTCATTAATCAGGGCCAATTCGACCCTTTTGCCATCTCCGTTTTCAACCAAAGTAGTAAGTCGTGATGATCAAGTAATCAATGGTTTTTATAATGGTCGAAAATTTAATTGTCATTGGAAAAATAATGAAAATAATTATATAAATTATTTGATGAAAATTCTAGTAATATTGATAATGATTTTCATAAAGGATGAACGGCAATCTATTAGTCATTAATTAAATCTTTTAATATAATTAATAAAAATTTCATCAAACAATTTAAATACTAAATTAGTAGCCATTAAAAAAATGTGTTAATTTAATAGATTCTTAGCATAGGGTATTTCTCATTAAAATGGGCATTAGAAATATCTAATCTCTACCAAAAGTTTCTAAAAGCATGTGTATTTTCATCAAACTTTAGGGAATAAGATGTATTTATACCTAAACATGGTAATCTTGCCCACCCATGTAACCATAATTGGTGAATAATGAGAATAACTATAAGCCATGTTGGTTGACTTATCATTTAACATAAAAATTTTGAGATATAATTTTAAAAGAGTAATATTGCTCAAATTTTGAGTATTTGGTATGATTTGGTTTCACAATATGTAATTAGGTTTGGTTTTTTGACAACACTTGTGTTGTATCTTATGTAATTATTGTAATTAAACAATTGTACACACATTGTTGTTACATAATAATATTAAATTGAATGAAAATATAAAATTAATACAATTAATGGAGATAAATAACGAGAATTATATGTTTCACATATAATAGTGTTACCTTAGTTTCATATTTTATAATTTGTATTTCTAATGCTTTTCTTTTCTAAGGATGTATATTGATTTTTTTTAACCCTTTTATGGATAATATACTTCATTTTTAAAAAACAATGCAACACACATTTTAGTTATATAATTATATATATGTATATAATGTTATTATTATTTATAATTTATTTTTAAAAAATTTAGAAATAAAAGTTAAAATTTTAACTAATATAAATAATTTGTGTGCATATCAGTAGTTTTGACATATTAACATATATGTTGCTATAAAATCATTATTAAGAGTGATCCAAAATTTAAAATACGAAGTTAAAATTAAAAAAAAAAGTTAAAAGAGGTTATATTCTAAAATTAATTAATAATTTAATTGTCAAATATTTTTTTAAAATTTAATGGTGATATTATATAATAAAATTTTATAAAATTAATATAATAAAATTATTTATTGTTTATTATATTAATTAAATAATAATTTTTTATTTTTATTTATTATTAAATAAATTATTTTAATTTTATTAATTAAATAATATTATTATATTAGTTATAGAACAGGCTGTCCCATTTCATAGCGTAGGATGAGTCGTACATTTCGCATTAGTAACGGCGGCAAAGTGGCAAGGGAGTTGAACCGAACCGGCCGCCAGAATAGAGCAGGATGGCATTAAACCGGAAGCGGGCCCCCGGTGGGCCCGGTCCATCCAACTTGAGAAGAGAATGATGTGCATGTGATCACAGATTCACCCCTCCACTTGCGCTGTCCCGAACCTTTAGTCTTCGGTTGTTACGAGGAAATTTAAAGAATTTTGAAACGGGATTATTACATACACACCCCTAAATTTTTATATATTCACAATAAAAATATAATTATTCATTAAATATCAATTTGATATTATCAAAGATGTTCTTAACCTTTGAACTAACCAAAATATGCTGTATCACTTTACATGACATGAAGTCAACCACTATACTCTCTACTCAATTTAAGATAAGGTTTGGAGTCCCCTTTTTAATAAACAGTAAACTTATTTTAAAATAATATAATAAAAAATAATTTTTTCTACAATAGTAAATATTTGATAAACTTATTTTAAAATATTATAAAAAAAAACATATTTCTCCCCTTTAATAACACATATTTTGAGTTATACAAATAAAAAGATATAAATTATTTTCTCTCTTAAAACTAAACATGAATAAATTTCTTCCCACTTAATAGTAAGTACTTCAATCACATTTACTGTTATAATACTTGATTAAAATTAGTTCGGATAGATATTTACTCAAATATGCTAAATTAAAAAAAAAATTACGTACTATTTACACTTATTGTTGTTGTGATAGTTAAGACAAATTTTGATCAAATCTCTTACTAAACATGTTAAAGTAATAAAATAATTTTGATAAATATTTAATTGAAAATGTTAGGATTTATCAAAAAAAAAAATCATACCATTAAATTTTAATGTTGAGACAATTAAAGTTTAATATTACAAAAGTAATTTAATAATTTTAACAGAGGTTATGAAATTTTCAAAAATTTAATACTATGAAAGTTATTTAGTAATTTTAATAGTGGTTATAAATTTATTTGATAAAGTGAAAAACTTATGCTGTTAATTGAGAGATTAAAAAACCTTAGGATCCGGATATTATTAGCCCAATTGAAAATCAAACTTCTAATTTTGTTGGCTTTTGGCACGTGGGCTTACTCCAACTCCAATCAGCGTGCACGTGGGGCGGCATTTTCTCAATCTTCTTTTTTAAGCGTCCTTTTTTGTTGCAAAATTTTTGGCAAAAAAAAAATTATTTTCTTTTAAAATTATCGTTTAATTTTTTTTTTCCCCAATTTGGCTATTAAAAGTCATTTCTATGATAAAGTTATCTTTTAAAATAACAAAATTACTCTTTTAACCTCAGAATATTTGAATTATTTCAATATGGGTTCTGGATTTATTTGTCAAACATTGGATATACTATTACTTATTTGTCAAAATGTGATACCTTAGGGACCCGGATGTTATTACCTTAAATTATTTTTAGTATACTCTTTAATAAAACGTAAGCATTGCATAGTCGTCGCGTGTTAATATTAACAAAGTCCGCAAAGCACGTGCCGAAAATTACTCTCTTACAATTTGGAATACGCAGGCTAGCAATAAAACGAAGTTGATTTTGGACACGTGGAAGCATCACGTGACTGATTTGAAAAGCTGAATGTCAAAACGATCAGGTGAGGGGAGAGATTAGTGGATTATCAGACGCGTCATCAAGATCCAATCGCATGCAACCTCTGCCGACCTAGCCGTTGCCACGTCATCAGAATCCGGATGTCTTCAGCTTAACAATCACAACCGTGTGTGGTTCACTGGATTTCCTCTCTGTAGATTCTGACAGAAGAAGGCAAATTTGTTTTCCCGTATAATTTAATAAAGCTTTGTTTGGTTATACCTAAAATTTATTTATTATTTTTCTATTTCTATTATTTTATTTTATATTTTTAATATAGAAAACAACTTTAAAAATTAGGGTGAGTGATAGGAATAACAATTCTAATATATATTTTTATAATATTTGTGATATTATTTATTAAATATTAATTAATATAACTAAACATATTTTAAAATATGATAAATATAATTAATTAATTTAAAAATATAAAAATAAAAAATAAATTTATTAAATTATAATTTAATTAATACAAATATAATTAATTAAATAAATAATGATATTATAAATAAATTTATGTGTCAATAATTTAAATTTAAAATGATTATTAATGATATTGTGTTATTTATTTAATATTGTGTTATTTTTATTAATTTAAATTCATAATTATGTATTTTCTTTATGTTGATTTGATGATCGTAATAAAAATTATTATCCTAATAATGAATATAATTTGTAATTAATAAATATTATTTTTTAGAAGATACAAAAGAAAAAAAAATTAAAGAGAATGAACAAAATGTAGTTAAAAAAAAAGAAGTCAAGCCAAACAGGTTTTAAAGATTTCAGCACAAGCCAAACAGCGCTCAAGAAAATGAAATAATTTATTATTTTTCTCATTGGTTTCTTCCTCAGTAGTTCCGTTGAAGGGCGAAAATGGATGTAGGCCACCAGCCACCTGCCTCTTTTATTCCTCCACAGCGGCAATTACCATTTCGTTAACACCAAAGCCCTTTTTCTCTCTCTCTATAAATACTTCTCTCTCATTTTTCAAATTCACCAAAAACTCTTTCTTTTTTTATTTCCTTTTGATTTTTGTCATTCATATTTCATTACTCAATGACTACTCCTCCTCCTCCAATCAAGCTCAAACAGTCTGCTTCTTCGCCAGCTTCGGCTGCGGCTGCGGCGGCATCGCAGGACGCGCGGCTTCTCGTGCGCGAAACGATGCGTATTAGTGCCAACATGGCCACTTCTAGTTCGCCTATTGCTGGTTCTGCTGGTACTGCTTTGCAATCGGAGGCGATTGTCAATGAAACGACGAAGTTTGGTTTGGTGGAAGGACAGTTTGTGGATTCGAGCCTGAGGTTGATCTGTAGCGAAGAAATTGACGGTAGGAGATGGAATTACGTGGCTGAAAGAGACCGTTCTGGGTTGTTTAAGAAGAATTCTATTCGTGCCGTCAGTTTGCAGAGTCCTCAGGATCCTGCTGAGGTAACTTTCTCCCTCTTTATTATTTAATATTTTTATTTATTTGTTTTTAAAAATTTGCAAGTATTGCTTTGTAATTTTATGCATTTGTAAATTTATGCATTCTTTATATATAAATACATTTTATTTGTTAAATGTAATATTTGAGTTGTCAATGATGTAGTAAGCAATGAATTTGTCAGTATTGGTAAGAACGGTTGTGTTCATTTATACATTTTGCTGATAGGCTCTGCTCAGGTGAGGCTGACAATTCTTGTTTTTTTTGTGATGGAGGTGTCATGGCTGCTGTGAGATGAAATCAGTTGGATGTTAAATATAAATATAAATACCAAGTGAAAAAAGGAGTGATTCTAACAAGAGTTGGTGTTACCAAATACTTTAATGGTTTAACGTTTGTGCTTTCAAAGTTGGGTAGAAGTACAACACTAACAAACATAACCTTCATCTTACCTCATCTAATCCATCAATTTGGATATCCAGCAATCACTATTTTTGGTTCCCATGAGGGAGTCCAATTATATGACTAAGCACAAGGTGGAAAGTTCAGTTCCCCTTGAGGCTCCTCCTTACTCCAAATGTATGTATCCTTCAACAGTAATCCGCAGTTTTGAACTTGATGTATATGCAAGTGGTCATTATTTTACAGAATTTAAATCATGCCATGTTATTGTGTATGCTGTTGTTGAACAAAAATTAAGTGAACTATAATAAGTTCTTTTTATTCAGTTATTTTTGCTTGTAGTTCATGTATTGAATTTTGGTTGCAGGAGTTGATGTCATTCATAAGATCCTATGTAGTGCCAGATGGTTTCCCTAATAGTGTCACCCCTTCGTATGTGCCATACATGACATGGAGGGCATTAAAGGTATTTATTTTAATTTTTATGAACAATAGTGTATGATGGGAAATTAAGGGATTGTAGTAGTATTAGTAGTAGTAGTAGTCTGTATAGAGTTTAGAGTATGCATTGCTTTGCATGCAATGATTTATTATTGTGGTGTTTTTAAAATTGTTAACTAAACTATTACCACTGTTTGTTGTAGCACTTCTTTGGTGGAGCAATTGGTGTTTTCACTACCCAAACTCTTTTGACTTCTGTTGGTATCTCTAGAAACAGAGTTACTCCTGGAGCCATCGCTATCAATTGGATTCTTAAGGTACATATATGCTTAAGCTTTTGGTGCAGCATTAATTTATCCAGGTTAATATGAGCAAATAATCCTGAAAATAAAGTTATGACATATTTGCAGGATGGTGCAGGTCGATTTGGAAAAATGATATTTGCTCGGCAAGGGAAGAAATTTGATTATGATTTAAAGCAGGTATGGTTATTTTTGGTTGTGGTAAATTCTAACTTTTAGTTCTCACCTATAATTTTTTAACTTAAAAAATTTTGGCAGCTTCGATTTGCTGGTGATCTTCTTATGCAGTTGGGTGCTAGCGTAGAGTTGGCAACTGCAGCTGTGCCACACCTTTTTCTTCCTTTGGCTTGTGCTGCTAATGTAGCAAAGGTATGATTGTTTTCTTATAACATTGGTTTGTAGGGTTGATTTAGTTTGTGAACTTCACACTCTCTACTTTTTAATTGTAGAATGTGGCAGCTGTAACATCAACATCAACTCGTACACCAATTTACAAAGCTTTTGCTAAAGGAGAGAACATTGGGGATGTCACCGCTAAAGGAGAATGTGTTGGAAATGTTGCAGATCTGGTATGCATGCTAAACTAATGTATATATATTTTTAATCTAGGATAGAAACTGTGGTAGAGCTTTAGTGAATGAATGATTTCTGGTAAATGAATGACTTTTGCTCTTTAGAATCTTTGAAATTAATTCTTTATATAAGGTTTGTTTATTAAGAATCAATCAGGTATATTCTTTGATTCATTATAAATAAATATGCCTTGAGTTTTAATGGAATTAAATCAGATTAAGCTCTACTCTGTTGTTCATACATGCATATATATCGAGTTCAACTATTAGTTGCAGCATTTTCAGTTTGTAGGTTCTGGTACATCAAGAGTGAAAATAAGGCAACTTGTAGATTGTGAGGATATTAAATGTTTTGGGTGAATGGTGATACCTCTTTATGAGTTCATTGTTAATATTTTAAGTTACTCTGCGTATGAGAAATAACTGCTGTTGGATTGCTTTACAAATTTTAAAAGCAGACTTTTATTCCAGCTTTTGAGTTCATATCATTTGTATTGCTGGACAACACAGCAATTGCTTTCTTATGCATCTGTGCCTCATACACAGGTTATTCCAGTCTGTGTAGGGATAAGGGGACCTTTCAATTGGTAGCCAGACAACCAGTGTAAAACATATATTGGATCTTTGAAATACGAATGTGCATCTTTGTGTTGCAAAATATCTCATAGGGGTAGTTTGTGTTGGATGTATTGGCAGAAATGAAATGGACTAAACGTTAATCATATGTATAACATCTTAAGACAACACTGAATTCTTTAATTGTATTCTTCTCACATAACCATATATACAACATAATTCAATAATTCTGGTTTGTATTGAATGGCCGTACCAATTTATAAGCTGGAATTAATCCTTGTTGTGTGTCTAATGAATTTTTGTGCCATAATCTGCTATGTTTGCTTGGTATCATTTTTACTTGGGATTAATATTCTGAACTCTGCCTTTGTGAAGCTGGGAACTGGGTTGAGCATCATGATCTCAAAAAGAAATCCCTCTCTGATTACCACATTTGCCCTCCTTTCTTGTGGATATGTTTTCAGCTCCTACCAAGAGGTTTGATCATGTGCCGGTGGTGATGTTACTTTGTTGTTGCTCTTCTGTTTGCTGATGTGGAATTAGTTATTCTAACAGTTTTGCTGCATTTTCTGCTAGGTTAAATCTGTGGTGTTGCACACATTAAACTGTGCCAGATTCTCTGTGGCTGTAGAATCCTTTCTCAAGACAGGTTAGTATGAGTTATCTATGTGAGGCAGAAGAATATTATCATTTATGTTCATTTTTCAATGTTTTCTAATGTTCTAAGTGGATTAAATTAAGTCCTATATAGAACCACTAGGAGTACATTCTTTCGATGCATAGTATTTAAGAATGTTCTCTACATCCATTTGCAGGGCGTGTTCCCTCATTGCGAGAGGGGAATAAGCAGGAAAATGTATTCAGCTTTCCCTGGTTGAAGGATAAGCCTGTCATTCTTGGTGAGTGTAGAAATTGTGCACCAATGGATTTTTCTCGTTAAACAACTGTTGTTATGATTAACATTTACACGAGTTCAATCTGAAGTTTGTTTCTGCTGTCTGGCAGGATCAAGATTTAAAGATGCATTCCAAGACCCAGGTGCATATCTTGCCGTAGAGCCTTTCTTTGAGGTACATCACTTCATGAGCAGAAAATGAATTTCAAGCATGGAAATCTATCTATATAGAGATCAATTTTTTCCTGGACTTCGATGCATCTTTTCCATGTGTTTATCATTACCTTTTGACTGATGACAGAAAGAGAGATATGTTGTAACCTACAATCCTTCAAAAGGTAAAGTGTATGCATTGCTCAAGGATCAGGCAAAGTCTGATGATATTCTAAAAGCAGCATTCCATGTAAGATTTACGGAACTCCCTGTGTTATATACTTGCCGAACTACAATAGAAAGTATTTTCTTCTTCTATGTGCGGTTTAATTAGTAATTTATCTTTCATCACAGGCCCATGTGCTTTTGCATTTCATACATTCATCCAATGATCATCAATCTTTATCTCAAAAGCAGCAGGAATATGGCCATTCAAATTTCATTTCCACTACTGCTGCTCTTGAGGCTCATATTGCTGAGTCATGTAAGATGGTTGCAACTGCATATGGGAATTTTAAGAGGAATGCTATAGAACAGGTTAGTACAAATTACAAATCTTTATTTTGTTCTTAGAGATTGCAAGTCGAAATTCAATAATTGTGTCTTTGAGTTTTGGCTATGACTTGGCTTGCTTTTTAGGTGCTTTTAGGATTGTGTTCGCTTATACCACTTAAACCTCTCCAGAAATAAATAAAAAAGAAATTTCAAGTCTTTGAATTAGGTTCTTAAGGTTGTTTAGGCCACTTGAATATTGATGGTGTTATTGCACAAGTACAAGGCTTTGGTTTCTATAGTATTTGGAGAAATATAAGATATGCTGCCGTCTTGGTTGCTTTTTAACTCATATATCATTTATTTTCTGTAGGGTTGGCGGATGTCAGATTCACTTCTTAATCCTGGCCGAGCTAGGCTTATGTTAACTGGTTGAATGGATTGATGCCCTCGAGCTCTTTCATTCATTTAAAGTTGGGTGTTAAACTTGCCTAGCAGAATTACTCATTCAACAGAGAGAGCTGAAAGCATGCAGGTGAAACAGAGGCTTACCAAGTATAACAATGTGACCATGGGAAGCGTGGATCTGGCTAAGACCGGTCAGTCTCTCTTTTAAGCACCAAACTTTTTTCTGCAATTCACACATTTGCTCAAGCCAATATATACGAAGAAGATAGCATAATGCACTATTGAGTCAAAAGGAATGAGCTGCTTACATCAAGTCAAGTTGAATGGTGTAGTATACATGGAAAGTGTGTTTCTTTTTGGTTTACTTTTTATATTTTATTTTTCCTGGGTTTTGTTAGTTTCATGTTTAATCTATATGCTTGAATACGTAGAAAACCAATTTTTGTATCAACAAATTTTCCATTTCCCCATAATTGCAGAGGTAAATATTCTGTTGAGCAGATATGCCAAGGTGAAGAATCTTGTACATGCTATTCTGTTCTGCTTTGTCGCCATATGTACATATGTAAAATGTGCCCGCTATTCTATAATAATAATAATATAGTAGAGGGTAACTAGTGTAGATTTAGCCCTAACCTAAATCGATGCTGTGTTTGCACTAATCACAAAGGCGTGGGGGATAGGGCATAACAAGGTACAGCTCAGCTTTATTGATGTCCAATTTTCGATCAAATCTCCCATGGGCTTCAGGGCCCTCTCAGTAGGGCAATTCCTCGTCTGGCACTGTTGCTCAGTACTAGGGATGGCAAAGGCCGGGACGGGCCGGGTATTGCTATTTTTGTCTTTAGTCTGTTTTGGTAAGCATGTCAAATGTAGTTCCGTTTTTTAGATCCCCTTTCATAAACAAGGCCAACGGACCCAGTGCATTTGGTCTATAAGATATTTTTAGATAAAAATTATGTTAGATTTATGGATCAAGTAACTTGTCATCTCCGACCTTGGCCATTTATGAAAATGGAGTCAAAATACGGTTTGGTTCTTCGGCCGGGGCAGGGAAAAAATATCATCCCAACTCAGTACCTGTCTGCATGTTCTCGTGGGTCTATTTGACCCGAGGGAATGCGATATTGTATTTTTATTTTATTTTAATGTCCAAAAGATCTATTCTAGTATTCATCTGGACGGTGACACGTGGGATGATTTCAGAGACTGCAATACCTCCTGTCATTAATGATCTCCCCTAAACCTATTAAATATGATGCGGAATATCATACGTTTTTCATTTATTAGGGCCTATTGAAAGAAAGGGGGAGTGTTAGGTATACGGTCATCATGTTACGGTAACATTCATAATTAATAAAATAAAAAATAAATAATTTAATAAATTTTTTTATTATATTAATTATTAATAAATATATTTTTTATTTTATTGATTGAATAATTTTATCATATCAGTAATATTAATATGATAAATTTATTTTATTTAAAATTTTCTTTAAAAATAATATATTTTTTATTTTAAAAAAATAGTTAAATATATTAAAAATATAATTTAAAATATAAAATAAAAATAAAAATAATTAATTTTAAATGATAATATATATATTTTTATAAATAAAATTTAAAATATATAACAATATTAGAATTACGACATTGAAATTCGTGGTGAGTAGTAAGTAATAAAACTCTTCACAAGAATGTTACAGTAGGTTTAATTAAGTTGATATAATAACTAAGTGTTATAATAATAATAATAGTAATAATAATGAAAGGCACAAGAGATGCATGCAAATGCAATGTGAAAAAGAGTTTTGGACAAGTCATGAGTAATAAATAGAACAAAAGCTTGGGCAGCCATCTAACCATATATATTTAATGAAACACATGTGATACAGACACAAATTTTAAATTCTACCCTTCCAAATTTACTTGGGATTGATGAGATATTGACTAATCCCTGCTCTATTTTCTCTCTCTTTCTCTTTCTCTCTCTCTTTTCTTCTTTTCATAAAAAAAAAAAATTCAAAATATAATAATTATATTCTTTTAATTACCAAAAGTTTGGGTATATTTCTTATTTCATGTGCAAAGTCATAATATTTAATATTATTTTTTAGGAAGTTAAGTATAATTAAAAAATTTAAAATATTTATTGAAAAACTAAGATACAATTTAAGAAAAACAATTAAAATTTTAATAACTAGAGAACTATAGAAGAGTGTAGATGTAATGTAATCTAATTGATTGTTTCAAGAAGTGTTTTCTTCACTAATTTCTTGTTTTCAGTGAAAGAGAAAGTAATGCACCCAACTGACAAACCTCTGTGAAAAGGAGAACACGCGCTTCATCAATACATAGTATCTATCAATTAACAAATATTAACCATACATCAAACAATTGTCTTTTTTTTTTTTCCCCTTTTTAATTAACAAAATCCTCCTTACTTCATTTGTAATGGGATATATTTTAATGAATTAGTTGGAATGCATTCAACAGCTTGCAAATGGATCAACCACCTGTGAATTTGCTTCATTTATTTATGTTTGAAGCTCATAGACAAAAAGAATACCACCAAGCAAAGTGTAATAAAAATGTGGTGTTCTATTGATATTATTATTATTATGTACTTGTCTTCCATGCTGCTTGCCTAGAACAATTAACCCAGAGATTTGGAAAAGTATAAATGTACTATTGTAATAAGTATATATACATTGCACAAAAATATATCACATGAGAAAGGAGTAAACAATCAATTAATTTAAGGTAAAGAAGCTCTTCCAATATAATATGTAGATTTCAACATTGACAACAGTAGTAATAACACATCGGAGTTCCTGTTCATACCAATGAAGTGCTGCGACAATCCGTTAATTCTAGACTAAACCAGGAGTACTGATCATCACCTAAACTACTAGATTACACAAGCCAATATTATTCTCAAATATTAAGACAACTCAAGAAAAACATACCAGAAAACAATGACGATAATAATAAAAGTGTGAAAGGAAGTGAATTATTCTAGATAGTAAGTAGGGTTAAAACACAAACTAAGAGAGAAAATGTAGAGATCACAATGATAATAACAATAATAATAATAAATAAATAACCAAGTTATTTATTATTATTATTATTATTATTATTTAAGCAGCAGTAGTAGTGGGAGGAGGTGGAGGATTTTGTTTCTTGGCTAAATTGTGCTTGTTGTTGTGCATCCAAACCTTAAGAACTCTTCTCTTGACTCCTATCTCTTGACAGAATTGTTGCACCACAGATTCTTCTTGTTTCTGAATTTTCCACCCAACTTTCTCCGCAAAGTTCAGCATTTTCTCCTTCTGTTCCTGGGTAAACTTTGTCCTATACCTTTTCTTCACTAGCTGTGCAGTTGGCCTAGCTGCCATGATTACCCCACCACCATCTTCTTGCTCATCGGACTCTGAAGGATGTGACCCCATATTGTAGGACATTATCATTTGATGAGGTGTTGGACCTGCGCCCCTTGAGGATATTAGTGTCCCTGTCGCCGTAGGGTACCCTAGAGCTTCTGGGGTAGCTGCTAATATATTGTTCTTGTGGTGGCCTAGAATCACTTTTCTTCCAACCCTGTTGAAATGCGTATTGTGATGATAGTAGTCAAAAGGGCTTATAGCTGCTTGCTGCTGCGGCTGTTCACCTTCTATTTCTTTTCTGTGAAAGTTTCTGTGACAGTTGCAAGCTGAACAAACGAGTGCTTCAATTGTACCTTCTTCTCCGCTAGGCATGAATTCACCACAACCATCTGTAGCATTTCCTCCCATGGCTGCTGCATGGTTTTTGAGACATTCTCTGTATTTGATCATTTTCTTGGCATTGCAGCTGGTGAGGGGAGGAGGATTAAGATCATCTTCTGAATTTGTGGGAATGGGTCCATTAATTGGAGGGATTTGATTTTGGGGTGTTGGTGAAGATGATGAAGCCGGTATGATATGGTTAAGGGGTGCATGAGCATGAGCATGATGATGATGATGTATGATGTGGCCGTGACCATGACCATTTCCACCACCCATTAATGAACTGTTTATTGGAATTGGGATCTCTCCTTCTTGACTTGAAAGTTCCATTTCTAGGCTGCCTAGGTTTATTACTATTTTTTATTGGTGACTTGTTTGTGTATTTGGAGACCAAAAGAGAAGAAAACAAAGAACAAGAGAGAATTTTTAACTAGGAGGGGGAGGAGAGGAAAACCTAAATGATTAAACTAAATTAAAAGTGGTTGCTTTCTTAAAAAATTCTAGGAGTTTTGTTGACATTTGTCTCACTTCTCTAGAAGCAAGAAAATGGAAAGAAAAAACTAGAACTTAATAAAACCAATAAGAAAACCAAAGCCCTTTCTCTCTTGCATTCCAAATACATGGAAGAAATGAGTGACAACCCTAAAGAAATTACGTGTAAAAGACTGCTAGAGTACTCAAAGAGAAATGTAGCAAGGATCAATCTTGTTGATGAAAAAAGAAAAGATGAAGAAGAGGAAGCAAATTCAGAACTGGCAAAGAGAACAAATACTGTCAATACAAGTAACAACACACACTCTTGAAAGTGAGAGAAAGAGAGAAAGAAAATGATGGAAGGAAGAACAGTAAAAGGGATTCAAGATATTACCCTTCTGTTTAAGAAGACTGAGAGCTTAAACAAACCACGCCATCCAAAGCTAAGAAAACAAAGTTGTGTGTGTGTGAGAGAGAGAGAGAGAGAGAGAGAGAGAGAAAGAGAGTATTTTGGTAACAAAAAAAGAAGAAAACCTTAGAAGAGAAGTGGGTTTGATTTTTGATGATGGTGGGAGAGAGGAGAGGAGAGGAGAGGAGAGCAGAGCCAGGAAAGAGTTTTGCAGGCGGAGATTTGTTTTGGCAACTGAAAGCAAGCACTAAACAGAGAGCTTATAGAGGTGTTGAGAAGCCAAAAAGGGGAGAGAGAGAGAGAGAAAAGCAAGCAAGATTTCTTATTATTTATTTTTTGGCTTGTGAGAAATACAGTGAGTTTTAGCAATGGTGATAAAAAATAAAGTGGGAAGATTGCTTTGCTTGCACTATCGGGCATCAAGTTTACGGCATATAGAGGCCAGTGTGCGTATGTGTCAGAGAGCATAGTGGAGAAGACAAAGAGGGGAGAGAGAGAGAGAGAGAGAGAAAAGAATTATGAGACAGAAATCCTTTTCTTCATTTATATTTATAGATGAATTTACATGTTTGCCCATATATATGTATAGGGTACAATGATTATGCTCTCTATCTAATTATCCCCCAAGTGTTTGCAAATGATTTTAATTAACCGATCTTATTGCTTAATTCTATGCAAGTATTGTACCCTTTTAGCTTTATGTTAGAACTGTATGGGTAAAGTTTAGCTTCTGAAATTTAATAGGGGGACAAAGTGTTGTCATGCTACTAATGTGATGAAATTTAATACCAAGAAGTAATTAAAGACACTAACAAGTAGTAAATTTTAAAACCCGAATCAGTACATTACATTATATCCCTATTTACCAAGGCATGCTAAAATATGGCTAAATTAAGGCAACTAATTCTAAACAACATAATTTCCATTTTGTTCCATTAATTGTCTTATCTTTTGTACTCTTGTTTTTTGCACTCCATGAAAAGATAAATTGTGCTGCTGGAGTGATATAATTGGTTCTGTTACTGAGAATAGAAAGCTTGGCTAGTAGGTGTTCTTCCTTGAAGTACCAGACTTGGCCGACGGAGGAAAGCATCCTTTAATATATATTTTTGAAATTATAAACAAACACACACACACACACACACACACACACATATATAAAGACTCACATATATACAGTATCCAGTCCAGCTCTCTTTCTTTCTTCACCTGTTAGTGTTGTATCATCAATTTCTAGGGTTTACTCATCAATGTGACAATGATGTGCACTTGAAATAAGCACCTAGAACAATTGCATGCTTCATATTCAAATCATCACATGAGAGGTTGGAAAGAGAAAGAAACAGGGAAATGTGAGAGGAATAATAGAGAATAGTTCAACTTTTCAATCCAATAGTGATGAGGTGTATAGTGTAAAGAGAAATCCATTTACATATATAATAAATGATTTTCAGTTGCTTTAATTTTCACCATTTAAGTTTACAGAAGTCATAAATTCTTGGAGTAGTCTGCATTTACACTTCTCAAATGGGAATATTTTTGAACAATGTTAGTTTTCTTGTAAATTAATAAGTAAGATCAAGCAATTGACATTATAAATTGGGCCATGAACAATTGAAAATAACTAAATGAAATTATTTTATGTGAGTTCGATTACAATACATTATATATAAAATACATTTAATTTTTTTAACTTTTATGTTAATTATTTAAAGTATTACATTCGTCTCTTAAATTTTTTTATATTATGTATATTATATTTTATATTAATTATTTTAATTATTTTATTTTTTGTTTCAAATTTTATGATAATTATCTTAAATTTTTCTTTTTTAATTTTGTGTTTTAAGTTTTACACTAAAAGATATAAGATACATAAGTTGTATTTTAGTCAAATTTATTTTATGTTTATTGGAATAAAAATTGAGTACGAAAAATAAAGAAAAAAGGAAAAAATGAAAAATAATGTACAGTGGCCAATGGTCTATGTAGAAACTTTAGACAATTACTTATAATTTGATGAATTACAGAAGCTTTGTTAATAATAATGCCTTGTTGCAAAGTTATTCTTTTTTCACATATTACATGGAGAAAGACAAATATTTAGTTCCCCCCTTTTATTAAATTATTATCCAAAATCACTTTATTCTTTTATTATCCTTGCCTTTATTCCACAATCCACACCACATTTAGAGACTTTATCCTTCTTTAGTTTTTTGTTTTCATCTCTGTTGTCTCTTCTTCCAGTAATTCTTCCTAAACATACTTTTCTTTTGCCTTCGTTGCTTGCTTTCTCTCTTTTCTTTTGATCAGATTCACCAACATATTTGTGATGAGATTCTGAATTTACTCATTTTAATCTAATTATAATAGGAGCATGCTTGTATCATTTAAAAGATTTCATCTATTCAACTAATCAATACCCACCTCTAAATTTTCTATTTCTAAGTTATTCATCAAACAAACTTTAGTAAAATGAATAATTTCATTCTTATCCTCTGTCTCAGTAATTGTTTCCTATCTTTTCTTGTGGTTTCAAATTGATAGAGGGAGGGAGAGAGAGAGAGAGAAAAGAAAAGTGTGAAAGTATATAACTAAGATTAATAATGATACTGAGAAAAAAAGGGTCCACAAGAATAAATGGGGTTGATGACATGACCTTGATCACAATTTTCAAGGTGTTCAGAGCCAAATTTTTTTCTTTCCTTCGGAGAGGAAACACTATAACCATCCATCCCAATCAATGCCAACCCAAATTCTCTGTATATTGCTTTGCTTGCTTTGAGTGTGTCTTCAACCTTACAAAGCTTTAAAGCTTGAAAGATAAGGTGTAACTTGGATAATTGGGATGCCATTGTCTTATTCTCACCGTTATACATTTTTCTTTAATGTATCAGTCAATAAATGTTATAAAAGTGGTAAATTCTAAGATCAAATTTAAAGTTGATGGGGGGATACTATATTTGGTCACATATACATATCAATTAATGTGCATATACATAGTTTCTACTTGTGTAAATTTTCCATAATTTGTTGGTATTGCGCTTCGTAGTAAACATGATAGAAAATTACCCTTTTGTAAATCTTTGAATTAAATACCAAGATTATTGTTGTTTTTATAAATTTTTTTGGCTGCTAATAGCATGTTTGTTTTACAAGTTGGGTTAAGAATAAAAGAAAAAGAAAGAACAATGGATTGTCTTATTTTTTGAAGTTGTTGAGTTAAATGTGATCATTGTAGCATAATATAAGAAAAAGAAAATGCCAAGAAGAATCTAGTTATAGAATGTATTTGGTTACCAATCCCAAAAAATATGAAAAGCTTGTTATGATTATCTTAATTGTAGATTAAAATGTAAGAGATTAGTTGAACTTTTTCATAAGAATATACCTTCTATCATCTTATCTTATTTTAAAAATCATAAAATAGATTTAAAGTTATTCTATTTTCTTGAAAAACAAACAAATAAATTTATGAAAAATGAGGAGATTTTTCCAAGTAATGAAGAATATATTAACTTTCTAGTACATAAAAAGCAAGCATTAATTAATGTATTATTGGTCAAAGTAGGATCCTCACATATTTACTACTTTTAAGATATGCTAACTTTCTTCTGATAATCCCATCACCAACCACCAACCTCTCTTCTTTTAGATATGTGCTTGCTTTGTCTTAGGAAACCAAAACTTCCTTTAACATTTCAATCATTTCCATTTTTCAAATCAAATTTAATTCTCTCATTTTTGTGCTTAGATATGCTACTCATCAGCTTGACAACAAGGGTATATAAAAGTTGTTATTGTCAGTTTATTATCATCAATGTAAACTATGCATGAGAATATTGTAGTTTGCTTTTTTTATTTTTGCTTTTTGTGGACTAAATCATGATAATAATGACTTATTTTACTTACCCAAGTGAGGCTTTAATGTTTGTTTGACACCTACTCAACATATATGTTCTGTTCTTTTCACTAAAAAGATTGAAATTCAAAACAGTGGAATAATATGTAGTGACCAACCGACCAATTAGGTATCATTCTTGCTAACTTCATACTCATTTTTTCTTCCAGCTTTTTCTTTTTATCTCTTTCTCTCTCTGAACAAAAAGAAAGATCATTGAGATCATTTTCATTCTTATTCTAAAAGTTTAGTAGCTAGCTACCTCTTCAAAGTGTCTGGTTCCTTAAGCTTAAAATTTGCATAAGATCATAGGTAGCATATATGGCATATGCAATCTGTCTTTCCTTCACTGTTAGGAATTTTAAAGCTTCCAAAGCTATCATTCTTTCTCGTTTTGCACTCATTCTTTTTTCACACACAATCTCATCAAGTTCCTCATAGTATTCATCATTTTCATGTCATTGATCAAACAAACACTAAATTTCTTCTTAAAATCCAAATCTGTCCCCAACGAAGGAAGCTAGCTACATCGGTCTAAGATTATGAACATGTATTGTATGTATGAAAATATGATGGTTACTGATCAAAGAGAGCAAATGTATAGGTAAAGTGAAGCATATAGCTGAAAAGCCAAGCAAATATGAAACAAAGCATATGGCAGAATATGATGAAAGGAAATTCATTCAGTCATCAAGTAGTATTTGTCAGTCCTATACTTGATTGAATATTTGGCTTTGTTTGTTCACTACTTTTTTGCTTGCTGTTTCCTAACCTAAATATATCTTTCATATCTTCAAGTCTCATTCCTGGTATCTCTTTTTTCTTCAGTGTAGACATTAGAAATGGAGTTGGGGGCTGATGATATTAGCAGGAAAATGAAGTTATTGCCAGTTTGCGGGCAGCTAAAATTGTATTGTATTCTTTAAGAGAGGGAAAGAACTACCTGTTTGTCTGCTAAGCCTATATACTGTACATGTGTGTGTGTGTGTGTGTGTGTGTGTGTGTGTGTGTGTGTGAGAGAGAGAGAGAGAGAGAGAGAGAGAGAGAGAGAGAGAGCAACCGCATGCAAAAAACAATGACCCAAAATTGCAATAATATAAATTATCAAACACTTTTAGTCATAGTAGGTCAGAAGGAAACACCTTTTAAGTGAGTAAAACACTTTTAAGTGAGTGAGACCAGACCTTACAATAGATCAAAGAATTTGCCATGTTAGGAAATGGAAAGCATCTCATTAATGGAAGCTTCTTAATCTTGCACTAAAAAAAAAAGATAAAAAAGAATATGTAATTTTAAAACAACTAATGACTCTATTCTACGATTACTTTTAAGTAAAAAGAAAGTCACACCACCTTAATTTTATATATCTTTTAAATTATTATTAATATTTATTAATTACCCGCTAATTTATACTTCCTAACTAATGAATTCATTACACAATATGTATTGAATCAAAATCATTAAAATCCTTGAGTCAATACTGACAAACATTCTTTCTCGTAATTGTGAGTACATGGTTGGCTGTAAAGATGGAAAAAGATAATTACTTTTGTGTGAAATGGAAGCTTTAACTTTAGTTAGCTGTGGGCTAAATATGGAGATTAAAAAGCAGGTGCAATGTGGATGCTTTCTGTCTTCTCTTGTATGATTGAAAGAAAGGAAAAAGAAAAATAAAGAAAGAAAAGAATATTTGAATATTTGTTGCCTTTAAATTTTGCCCAAAAAAAAAAAAGAGGCAAAGACAAGAACAAGAGATAGAGATTAGAGAGAGAGGCATTGGGAACATTCCCACCACTTTTAATTTTTTGTCTGCTTTCTAATCCCAAGGCATACACAATACAACAACATTCTTCGAGTCAATGACATTTAGAGATTCAAAGCACAAAATTAATAAAATAAAATAAAATAAAAAAGATATTGCCTTTTTCTTTTAGTCCCTGCCAACCCCATCAACATCTTTTGTTCCATGATTGAGAATGTTATTCCATTTTGAGTTTGGATCTTGTAATATTGCCTTCAAATTTTAACTTTATTAAGTCAAATATATACATTCTTGTATTATTAATAAAAATATAATGCTCTAAGTCAACTCATTAATTTTTTCAAAACTATTTGTTAATTAATAAGTCTAATTATTTATATATTTATAAATAGTATAGGAGATCTAAATTCAAACTCCATTTATAATAAAATTTTATTATTTTTTTTAAAAATTATTCGTTAATAAAATTACGTAAAATAAAAATAGTTTAGGTAAATATTTATATGAATAAGATAATTTTTATAAAATTTTAATTCTGATATTGTTATAGTAAAATTAATTAATACAAAAATTTTAATCAAATAACTAATAAGATAAAAACTTAGTATAAATATATATCTATATATAAATAAAAATAAACAAAGAAAGCAAGTTAAAATATGCTATGCATATTTGATTCATTTAGATAAGCAAGGAGAGAGAGAGAGAGAGAGGTGGGGAGGAATTCCTTGGGGTTAGAAAATAGATGGTGTTGATAAAAAGGGGACCATGCATATGAATATGATTATGATACAGATACAGATACAGAAACAGCTACAGCTACCTCCTCACCACCCGTAATAATAATAATAAGAATAATAATAATAACTCTTCAATGAATTTAAGAACAGAAAGGATCAAAACATGACAAAACTTTTTTATGCTTATGCTTTATGCTTGATATCTACTTAATACTATGTGGAGAATATCTTTGCATTGCTTTGCTTTATTATCTTCTTTCGAATTCTTGAAATTCTGTGTTTTTTTTTTCTTTTGGTTTTTGTAATCTCCCATTCCATTATTCTCTTTATTCCATTCTTTGCATTGTTATTCTCTCCTCTTTACATTCAAGAAATGGCAAAGTTGAAAGAGAAAGCATGCATCCTTAGAGAAGAAAACAACCAATATTTACCAGCTTTAATCTCCATACCATTACTTTCTTTCTTTCAAAAATGTAGCTTCGCATATTTCTGTCATCAATATATGCTTACTTGTTTGATCTGCAAATTTCTCAATCACTTTGATTCCAAAATTGCTTTTGGTCTCATCTCATCTCTTGTGAATTTAGAGTAATACTACCTTTTTCTTTCATAAAAAAAAAAAAGAAAGAGATAAAATACAATTAATAAGTAATATAAAAATTTTATATTATTTTGTACTTTTAAACTTAAACTTTTAAAAAAATTATATAAATTTTAAAAATAAAATATTAAGTCCAAATTTATAATTTTACAATCTAATACGCTTACTCTGAGTCAATTTATTTGATATAATTTATGTCAAATTTTACTCTATAATCTACATATAATTAATTCATAGTCATTTTCAAATCAAAAGATTTGAGTTGCAACATATTTTTATTTATCATGTTATTATAAATGAATTAATTATAGCATAATCATAACATGGGCAACTAAATTATTTAACTATAATTTAATAGTAATTTTACTTTAAATAAATATAATATCTACAAATTATCTATGCATACTCACCTGTATGTACCTACAAAAAGAGGAAGATTCATTCAATAGAGAGTGTGGATGTGGGCGATGGAACTTCAATGTGTGCATGATTTTAATAAATAAATACATGGAAAGCACGATCTATCTATTATTCTAAAGACAATACACTGCTGAACTTGCGTGATCCCATAAAGGAAATAAAACGCATGGTCAGCTCAGCTCAGCTCAAGTAAAGTACGCATGAAGTCAGTCTGAGTTGAGTCTCAGTCTCTGTACATTCCATTCTTTTACGGGATTGTAATTGTAATTGTAATTGTTTTTGGGTCCCCACCCTCCTATTTTTCTTTTGGTTTTAATTATGAATATAGTGAATAAATTCTTCATTTTTCAAATTAAAATGTATAAGAAAAATAAAAATAATGAAAAATAAAACAGGAAGAAGAGCAGTACCTGCTTCTTGATGGGATGGGATGATGCTTAATATCCAATCCAATCCAATCCAATCCACTCCACCCATGTGGGTAACTTGGTCCAACTTCCAAAAAACACTTCTGCAGTCGATTACAAAGCGTGTGGTCCGAAAGCCCATCTGAAAAAAAAGCCAGAATTGCATAACACTCACTATATAATCATTTCTTTCCTTTCAGCAATATTTTACAAACGTACATACGCATACGCACATTGAAGTTACACGAGGGAGTTGCGTGCAAGAAAAACCTAAATGGAATGAGTGATTTTGGCTTTTGTTGTTCTTGCTGCTGCTGCTGCTGCTGCTGCAGTGTACAGGTTTTTGCATATTTATTGATAACTGCTTTGCTTTTTCACTGCTATTTCTCCACACATGAACAGGCAACAGTTCGGGAGTTAGCCCATGAAAAATAAATAAATAAATAAAGAAGACAACTGACCCATCAAAATCTGTCTGAAATAATACAGTCTTCTGCACCATCTTTGTACAGTTGTTTTCTGCAATAAAAATAAAAAGTTGTCTGAATTTGAACTTTGAACAGTCCAAACTTCCCCCAAAGTTACAAACCAATGCTTCTGGTGCCATACTTTCCAGTACATTTTTTGCCATGTTTCTTGTTCTCCTCTAATGGGCTTGACATGGATCAGATAGCTTGATTTCAGAAGTAAGCCACCACCACAAGATTACAACTCAAAATGTTGTAACGGATACCACAATTTAACAATCTAATACATCAAACCTATAACATCAAAACTTGCAAGTCTAGAGAAAATTTAGAAGAAATAAGAAGAATGTATCATAACATCATAGTCTACCTGGACTACTGAAATTTAAACCCTATTTATCATAAATCTAAACAAAAAAGGAAGAAATATAGTACTATCAATAAAAAATATATATATAAATTCTACTCTAACAAAAATAAGCAAGACCAAAACCAAGTAAAATAAGTAATACAAATATGACTCTGACAAGAAACTAAAACCAAATCCAAATGAATAGCACTAAAACTAGATTAATAACAAATCGCGATTGTTTGACCAAATGGGATGAATCTTAGTACACTTTAGACCCAAGCAATGGCATAAAATTGAGAAGCAACATGATCACTAAAACATTTGCAATGCAAGTGGAAAAACATTAAGCACCACTTGGGAGCTATTACCTCATATACATTCATTCCACCAGCATGTAAGATAACAGAAACCAACACTCAGGGCCAGGCAAGGTCAACATATGATGCAGAACTCAAAAGTGCTTTTGTGGTCCAACATTATCCAGAAAGATTTACGTCTGTTACAACTTACAAAATGGTAGAATGGATTCTCCACTAGACCGCAATCACTATGCACAGGAAAATCTAAGATCAAACAGTTGTCAATGTGAATGAATATTCAATCAATGCATTTTTGAATAACGCCCAGCCATAACCGACAACACTGTTTCATAATCTTGTCCGATACATAATTGAGCTGAAGAAACTAATGGTGTAGATATATCACATTTCCTAAGTTTTGCTCCCCACCAGAAAATAAGAACCACTAAAATTCAAGGTAATTCTTGACCTTAGCTTAAGACAGAGGAATCATACTATCTGTTTCCCACTCTACTTTCGTGCTGCTCAAGTTGTAGGCATAAATATTCAAGATAAGGGGCAATGTGAGAAGCTTTAGCAACTATTTGCTATGCTGCTGTTGACGATCAAATCTGAGAGCTATAACAGTGATGTTAACTTGTTATGCAAGAAGGAGAGATAGCATGCTATGCACCAAAACCAAAAATGCCTGTATCCAATTGCATTTATATTTCGTCAGTGTAAAATAAGATCCGACCCCGTTGAAAATTGACATTTACTCAACAGGACGAACTTCATTCATCCCAAAAGTCGTTAACCAAGTGCAACAGCCAAAAGATACATGAAATACCAAACCCAGATCACTACAAAAAGTTTCCCCAATGTGAAACAAAGATACAATTGGAATACAGTTAAGCCACCCACTCAATTTTTTCTCAGACATTGATCAAAAATGGCTACAGTTTTATACATTTCTCTCAAAAATTTGGTAGTTGGGCATCCTCAAATAGTCTTGATATAATTTACAATCTCTTCTCATACAGCTTTGAAGGTCTCTGAAAAAGTCCTATACCTGCTTCCAAGAGGATAAAAGATTTAGAATAAGAAAGAAAAAAGGAGTTAATTGAATTGATAAAAGTCAGACATCTGTGCAGTAGTGTTTTGATTATATGTAAAATGAAGCATACCGGGTCTGAGACAGATGGTGTAGTTTTACTTGGCACTGTTCAAAATGAATTAATTTGATTGCAAGTGTAGTAATATATGAGCAGCTACTACTTGATGTCAGTTTCTCTCACAAAGCAGCCATCACAGCAGCTTCATTCATCTGTCATCTGTTTGAAACACATAATTTAAACAAGGGGTTAAAATAAATTTCATGAACTATCACCCATCAGAAGCATAGATGATGGTAAATGCCAGCATCACAGTAGGTGCATACAAATTTTCACAAACTGGAGCAAAGTTAACTTAAATGCTGAAAAGATGAAAGTGTATTCCCACAAATACAAGGTAAAAAGAGAGATAACACAAACCAATGCAAGATAATCCAGTCTCCAACTAAAACCAATTTATCAAATTAGTTAAGGACAAATGTTAATTATGTTCAAGAAGAGACACAAACCTCTTAAAAAATGTATGCACGGTGAAAATGTTTTAGCACGACAGCATACTGTTGAAACTGCCCGCTCACTTCTCCAATATATTTATTCAGGAGTTGGGGGCCCTAAAGTAACAATGAAAATTTAAGACTAAACATTCATGAATTAAAAAAAATGTAGCACCAAAATCAGCTCTAGTAAAAACAGAGGAAAAAAAAGGTACATCAGGATTGACCTTGATGTAGATGAAACTGGCTCCTGCCTCATTAGCAACAGCCTTGGAATAAGCTTTTTACCACAGCCTCGTGGCCCATAATTCAAAAAATCACGTGTCCAAATCTAGTCCGAGGTCCTGAAGAAACAGATAAATTGAAAAATCAGTAAATTAATCCCATAATCATCCATTCGCACTTTGCTTCCTGTCCGCAGGACTCATCCTAATTGTCTCTCGTTCCTAAATGTCTATCTGAACTTTTTATTAGTCTTTCATTCTTAAATTCTTCAATTTTTCTTCCTGCTTCTCAAACTCATCCTAATTGTGCATTTTACGTCTTTTGTACTTTCAAAGAATCATGCTTTTTCAGCAAAAGAACAAGAGACAGAGAGAGATGAACTAAGAGGCAATCAATTACCTCATACTACTCACGGTATTTACACGCCTAACTATGTAGCGGCCAATTCCTGCCATAGGTAATCAAACCTGCCAACATCTTCCCATTTAACATTAGGCATGGTAGAACATCCTTATCTTCGTGATCAGGGTTGAACCATTTAGCTGCTTCCTGCAGGAAAAGGCAATTGGCTGAATCACAGTAAGCAATTCAAGTAGCAAAGGATATCAACTAAATTTTATGCACAATTTCACTTGCAGCCAATCACATTAAAAGTGAACAAACAATTTGATTTCCAATATTGTATATAGGAACAAAATAGCATCAGCCTCATATGAATAGCGTAAAAGATCATCTATTTTGTACTAAATATCAAACAAACAAAGAACAAGATTGAGGTTAAACAAAGACAGGCATAGCAAGTAAGTAGATCATGAGAATGGGAAGTATCTATAATCACGAGCATATTGAGTCAGAATATTAATGTTACCTCTACATCAGCCTTTGTAATTGTGGCCATTCCATTTCTGTATTAAAACTACCATACATGAAGCACAACAACAATTAGTTTAATTACATAAAAATCATCAAACTATTAAATTTTCCAAATTAACTTTTTACAAACTATTTCTATATTTCCATGCAACAATTTATGAAACCATTAATTTTTTACAGAGTAATTTGCCACAAAGTATTTATTTTGGTATTTCCAGTTCATCGAAAATGCTTGGGATAAAAAAAACATGAAACTAGCTCTTGTTGACGGATGTAAGCGTTTTGACGATGACGGAACGGCGACGGAGGAACGGTGGCCGATGGACAAGCAAGAATAATTATATTATTGCTTCATTCTCTTTTATACAAAAAAAAAAAAAAGGGTAAGAAAACAAACTAATCGCGCATTGATGGATTCCGGCAGCCTGATGGCGTTTGAAAGGGCCACCGGCAACGGAAATCACGCCGCTCCAGCGGATCTGATGGGAGATAGAGAAGTAAAAAGAGGAAAGTGGCGGCAAAGGGCGGGAGACAGGGAAACCAAATTGGGCAGTAGTTATTTATTTATTTATTTCTTATTTTTATTTAATTTTTCACATTCTATTTTAATTCTAAGTGAACATGAACATTGTATTATCATGTAACCACCCATAAATTTATGACATGTGTATACTAAAAATAGTTTTTTTAACCTTAATAAATAGAAATAAACAAGCAAAAATTCTTTCCCTTAATTGGTACAACAATTTTACACACAAAATATTACAAAGCAAAAATTTATAATAACAATAATTTATTTTAGCAAGAGAAGAAGAAAAAAAAAAAAAAGAGGAAAAACAGTTGTCATCACTGTAATCTCAATAACACCCAAATTACTAAACCCCACGAGCAAATGCTCAGTCTTTCTTTAGAAACATTTTTCTGAACTCGTCGTTTGATTTCGGCTTCTCATCGTCGCCTTCCTCCGTTTTTGCGTTTCTTGCAGTATAACCAAGCGGTCTGACGTTTCTTGGCATCGCAAACGTGTTCTTCCCCTTGAGCTGAACGTTGTCGCCACGGTTACGAGCAGTGGCGGGATTCGGTGCCTTAGATGTCCCGACAGATGATTCTTCAGTCTGTCTGTGACTTTGTGCTGCCAGTTTCTCACCCAAGTAAGAAAAATAAAATATACCCTCCAAAGCAAGAACAGCAAAGGTAAAATAAAATTTCTCTGATGGTTATTGACATGAATTTCGTGGTGTTGTTGACTCAAATTTAGAACTCACAAGAACCACAGTTTTTGGTCCAGAACACAGATTGAATTTGCTATAATATCAGACCACGTGGTAGTCTTGCATTCGCACTCTCAGTTCTGAGAAAGTGAGAACAGAAGGTCAACCCCAGAACGGACATCTCGGAAACCTTCTCATTACAATTTTTTGTTGATAGTCACAAAGACTGCAGTGAGTGATAAGGAAATAGAATTCACAATCTAAAGGATGAGGTTTGGGACTTTTACAACGATGCAGAACACTTCAATAAAGCAGCATTTGCCACAGCAGCAAATTTACATGAATTTTAACTCGGTAACAATGTTTTACTCCTATTTGACTTGCGAGTTTAGGATGTGCGATTTACTTCACCAAACCTAATACTGAATTCAAATACTTCAGCTATGTAAGTTCCCTCGCTATACAACCTGGGAAATTATATCTGCATTAGTTTTCTGACCATCCCCAGGCAATCCCAAGCTTCAAACACACTATACATGCTCCGGGATTTTTTTGGGTTATTACACAGAAAAAAATATATATTAATCTACAAAAATCAAATATTTTATTCCTAGATGTCCTAAAACTCAGATATATCCAGAAAATTAGTTGTTTTTGCATCTTATACAATAGGAGTGCATGCAAAACAGATACATATGTTTGCATGTAAGACACTATGGAGAATAGACGGAAAGACATGCATAGGCTTGAGCTAAAATGCACATGCACAATCAATCACGCTGATGCACAAAGACTCAGAGAAGACATGGATGCAGAGAGAGTAACAACATCTAAAACACTATTTCACTAAGCTTACCATTTTCTGTTGGTTCACAGTGACCACTAGATTCCTTCTTTCTTTGCTTTGGATTTGACCGTGCAATGCTTAGCTTCTTCCCAAGAAACATCTGCTTGTTCTTGGCTATAGCTGCAGCAAGGTGCGCATCATCGATAAAATCCACGTATGCTAGCCCCTTCACAAGTACATCATTAGGTATCAACATCAGGGCACAGCATCAATATATTAAAAACTATTGAGAAAAGAATTAAGTTATGAACTTGACTATAATGTATGCTGTGTGGTACGTGGTTTAGTCTCCTAACCATACTAGCCATATCCCAACAAAGAATATCCAGCTAAGAGATGAAAGTGTGACCAAGAAAAGCTTTGGTGATTAATGGAAATAACCTCTGGGCCAACAAATAAAACTGAATTCTAGACTAAGCAATTACATGTAAAAAACACTTGTTTCAAAAAGAAACCACAGTAAATGACCCAAACTAACAGCAACCTTGAACAGACCGTATCATCGAAGACAAGTGAATCCCAGACAGCAATTTCGCCAAATTTCAGGAATTTAAGCCTTCCACAATTTTTTCTAAGACTGCTGAATTTCTCTAAGAATACGAAACTCATAACAACAACCACAATAACTAGCACTAATAAAGAAAATGGGACGGCTAGATATCAAGTTGAAGTTTAAAGGAGCTCCTCTGAGAAAATAGAAAGGAATGAACTACCTATACATACTATTAAAGGTTACAGACAGGAGTCCAGTATGGAACTTGAATCCATGACTCAAATGTCCTTAAAAGCTCAAGTGGTTAGCTTCCCATCTCACTTTTTTTTTTTTTTTTTAATAGGACATATCTCACTTGAAGCAAATAAAATAAATAAAGAATACAAATATTGGAATAAATGAGCAGAGAGACAGTGAATGAGACCCTTGATTTTCCAGTGAACTTGTCATGCAGAATTCGAACAGAAGAAAGCCCACCAACATCACTGAAGAATTTACGCAGATCTTCATAAGTGGCCTGCAAAAGTTGTAACCATCAAAATTATGTCCAGCACTTTCTTGTTCGGCAACAACAAACAGAAAATAGACTGTCTACTTGCCTTCAGGTTAATGTTTGATATAAATGCAGTGCACTCATCTGTGAATCCTTTGACTCTTCCCGGGATGGAGTCCTTGATCTTCTGTTCATTTGGCTGCTCTTCAACCTTCTGTTTGGTTTCTTTCACTTCATTTTCTTCAGCTAAGTTCTGCATTTGTCCCTTTTCCTTCTCATTCACTTTATCAGGTTTCTGGGACGTACTTTTCCGCCGCTTAGCAGGAGACTGTTCATCGTTTGAATCTGGTTTTCTCTTTTCACGACCAGTTTTTTTAAGAGTATTCTCTTTCTGCTCAATAGATTCAGGAAAAGATTTGGCCTGCTGTGACCTGAACAGCTGCAGCTCTTCTAGACGAGGTGTAACCTAAGAAATGGAGCAAAATAGTTACAACAACAAACAGACACAGTAACTAGATAACGTAGTGAGGATTTTTACCAGGATGGAATGCTATGTTCAAATGCAACCAAGAATAGGATCCTTCTATTATTTCAAGTCCAAATCCTCATTCAAAAACACTGAAGTAAATATCAGAATTCTATAAGGCATCCACATAGACAAGTCAAATCACCAGAAGAAATTCCAAAGTTTCTTGGACATCCAGTTAGGGAACATGTGGGCATTATTAACTCAAATAAACGACATAATGTTAGTTAAGAAAGATCTCAAAAATTTACTGAAATTTTTTTCAGCTTTAATTTGGACATGCTCAATCATGGTGAGCACTTCCAAAGCTATGTATGCCTGTAAATATCATTTGTTTATTCTTCTTCAAGTATAATGAAGTTTTGTCACTTTTGGAGATTTTGTAGAACATATAAGAAGACAGTTGAGATGGAAAAATCTGCAACAGGTATGGATGTGGACAACTGCCACTATATTATCCTTCAATATCCCAAACCGCCAGCAAATTAAAACAGTTTTATTTGTTTTTAGTAAGCTATTACACTAATCACTCATTCAATAAGTAAAGTGTGTTCTAATTTGAATTCCCTTGAGGTTCAATTGGAAAAATATTTGCAATGTAAAAGCACTAGAAATTTTTCATCCTGATTATTTGGTACAGTTGCTTTTTCAATAAAATTATTTCGTGCACTGAAAATTAAATCTCTATTTCTATACAGCTGAGTACCCAATAGCAATTAAAATGCATTAAAAACATCAAACTGAAACAAATAATAAGCACAAAATTGGCACTGAAAGACAAAAATAGAAACTGCAGCAAGATTTACCTTCTGTACACAGTGGTCAAAATCTTCAAGTGTACCGTATTCCCGCTCAAACCGCAACCAAGAGTGGCAAATGTCCTGAATGATTCTGTTTTTTAGGAAAGGAAGGCATCAACTAATCCAAAATGTACTACATAGCAATTGAACAAGATATCCATTTGATTCATACACCCCGAAAGAACATTAACAGAAGAACCAAATCCCAAAATAACATCTTATTATTATAAATTAAGATGGAATATTTGGTGCCAATAGATGATGCAGTATAAATTCCTTCCTTCTTGCCAAAAGAAAAAAGAAAATTAACAAAAGAAAAAAGTTTGGTTTATAGCTAACAAGGATCACTCAGATGCAGACTATAAATACAACCTTATTTGAAATTACCAAACTGTAAGAGTAAGCAACTAATAAGAATTAAAGTTCGTGCAAAATAAATATACCTCTGACCCAGTCCCAGTAAATCTCTTACTGTAGCATCTCTTGTAGATGGATCTAGCTTCACTAATATGACCCGATTCAACTTCCATAGATACGTAACCTTGCCAGGCTTCTGACATTGAACCACTGCAAAAGAAGAAGGCAAGTTGTATGGAAAAATTACAAAGATCAATAAATAAAAATGAATAAAATGGAAACATATTAAAAGAGGAATTTTGATAAGCTTTGCTTATGACAAATGAAAATAGGTAAACCAGATCTTAAGCAGGCTCTCCCAAACACCACGAGCAGAAGCTAAATCTTTTCCCAAATTCAGTTCTAGATGCGCCCAATAAGCATGCAAATGCAGCAAACCATCAATATTCTTCATCTGTGGTGATAAGTAATCTGATGCACGCTGAAAGTAAGAAATACAATGTTAGAATTCAAGTCCAAACCACTATGATGCATGCCACATACACATTAAGTTGAGGTGATAGTATTAATAGCATTTTAAATAAACTCAATCAAAAGACTCTTCACTGAAATCTGTGAAAGGATGCTATGTATGTACCGAAGAATCATCAATTTCTTGATATTAAGGAGTAAAAACAAACTTAATATTGAACTGTCAACACTATCTAACCTTAAAGGTTTCCCTTATCAATGAATAATCCAAGATGCCTTCAGCTTCATCAGTGAATGAAATCCGTCGCCTCAAACCATCTACTCTAGTAAGAAATAAATCCATGTACTGAAACAAAAAGTGTCCAGTTAACAGAAATATATAAAGCATAAGAAGTACGTATAATAGCTAGTCAAACAGAGCATAAACCAAGGCATGCGAAGTAGACAGAAAAGAATATCTATACCTCCTCAAGGGTTGAAAAAGTGCATTGCAGGGACTTCTCAAAGACCTGAAATTAGTTTTCAAAATATAATGAAATAACAGGTGAAATCTTATATGTACGTAATATGAGCAGCAGAAAGATGTGCACAACGAAATAAGTGTGGGACATTTAAGCAACAATAGTAACTAACATTTGGTGAAAGAAACAAAGGGAGTAGAAGCACAGCAAAACACTTATTAGAGAAACCCCAATAACCCAGTGGAATCATTATAAACAGCATCAACATGCTGCTTAATGTAAAACAAAAGCCTCAATATAAGGCATTATCGTTCTTTTTTATATTAAATCAATTTTTTTCTTCACATACTATATAATGTAACATTCTCTCACCCTTTTTCTTCTCTTGCTTTGCACTGAGACCTACAGGTAATTTAATAGTTTCAAAGATCCTAGATAAAAGATCCCCTAAACTACCCCTACAAAATAGTGCTTGGATCTCCAAGATAGCAACATCTAATGTGTGTGTGTGTGTGTGTGTTATAAAGACAAAAACCCAAATCATAAATCAAATAGTGCTAGAACAACTTATTCTACTACAAATACAACATTAAAAATGATACTTAAAATTACTTGGCAAAGCTCAATAAGAATCCTATCATGCAACTATTTTTGATTTCCTGCCTTTTGGCAGTTTCTAAATGAGTTTCTAAATTGAGATAACTGTATCTGTTAACTAGACAATCTATAGAGTACAATTCAACTACAAAGCTCATTAGCCATTTAACTTCAAACAAATCAAAATCAAATTCAATCACGGAAAAGAGGAATCTCAGAATGAAGGGCAGCAACAAAAACTTACTGTTGACATTTCCTTCTCAGAAGCATGGCCACGTTCCAAAGAAAGCAAAGATCGAACCCAAAGTTCTCCAACCCAGGGACAATTTTTTGTGGCCCTGGAATAAACATCCCTCAAAACATTGCCTACCTGAGCAGGAAAGTAGAATTAATATACAAATAGCTGCACCATAAAGATTTGAATAGAGAATAAGAGGGAAGACCTTTAAGGTTTTGTCTAGATAACGAGTATAACCAAGCCACAGATCACTTGGTACAGGAAAGTCGGTAATAGCACGTTCATATAGAAGTTGAACTCGAGCAGGATCTCCAGAAGATTGTTCAAACTTCAAGTATATCTGCAATGATTGCAGATTAATGTAACAGTATGATACTTGAAAGCACAAAAGAAATTAAGGAAGAATACTGAGCATGTTCCCCCCACCCCCAACAAATAAAAGAGCAGAGATTAATTTCAGCCAGACATAAACAAATTACTCATATACAATGACAAGAAAGCTAAAAAGAAAATTGAAATTATTGAAATTTCTACAGCTAAATTTGCCTTATAATGAGATTCTATCAAATGATGAAGATAATCATTTACCATGTATTGTTGAAATTTCTCTGAGTCAGATATATCCTGCCTAGAAAACTGTTCTTCAAAATGAGCTCGAGCATTATACATCTCCAATGCCTTTTGGTATGCTAAGGCAACATTAGAAGAAATGCCGTCTAGATCACTTGATTCAACATCAAGAGCAGCCCCCTGTTCCACCTCCCAAGACTTGTAGGCAAGAAGAGTTGACCTTAAGTTGGCAAGGGGAACAGACAACTGACGATGAAATATACTTCGAATGCGCTGGGCCTGTTTTTCTTTTTCCTACCAAACAAGCAGTAAGGCTCTTCAGTTAATTTTGAAAATCAAAATTTAAGCAAAACCATAGAACTATAAATAAATAAATAACTGAACAAAAAATGTTATAATTAACTGGCATTTCAATTTAGAAATGAGTTTAGGAGATTCTAAGGCAGACCACAACAGAAATAAATAAAATTTTATATGTCAGAAGAACAATTCCTTTAAATAATCAAGAAACCACACTACAGTTACATTAATTAATTAACAATGAATTGTGTTAGATCGATAAGCCTGACATGCAATGGAATGTCAAAGTTAAAATATCATACCTGACTTCCTACAATGGCGACCCAACTAACACCATCACTGGTCAGATGTTTTAACTTTGGCAATGAAACTATCATCATGCTTTATAGTATTTATTGTTTAACATATATAAGCAATTTCATGTGCGTGCAAAACAGCACAAAGAACAGGTTAATAAGTTAGTAAACAATTTGGACCTCCTCTCTTGAAGACTTCTCTTGTACTAAGAATGTATGTCCTTTCTTTAAAATCTAATGATCTCTTAATTAGCTTCCCCCCACCCCCCAACCCTCAACAAGCAACACCTCCCAGATAAAAATAAATAAATAAATAAATTCTCACCTTAGTGTTAGTCTCATCAATGGTATGACAAATAGCTTCCTCAAACTCTCTGTATGCTTCCCATATTTTACTGCCTTCAGAAACATGCAAACCAGCAGCAGTAGTAGCACGCTCAAATAGGTTTCTTGCCTTCAAAATGCCATCAGGTAAACATTCGCGTATAGATGCGTCATATTCTTGCACAAAATTCAAGTAATCACACCAAAGAGAGACAGACTGCACAAGAAAAAAGTGTATTAAATTTTATTCAATTTCAACAAACTAATAATATCAAAATCTCTCAATAATGAATTTAACAACTTTTTTCTTTGAAGCCACCTTTATATAATTCTACTGGCATTAGCAAAACTTTGTTATAAAAAAAGGGGAGGACAATTGTCAATTCAAATAAGGAATTTCTTCGCCTAAGGTTTAAAAGTTATCAAATTGCATGGTTTTGCATATAAACTTGATGAATATTAATTTCCATTCCAAATTCCACAACCCGCAGGCTACAAATGATGTTTAGGGCCAATATGCTTTAATTCCATAAATTGAAGCACCAAAGAAATTTAAATTCCATAATCATAACAAGAACTAACCAGATAATCAAAAACACCTCTTTCATAAATCTTCTCAATCTCCCAAAAAGCCTCAGGTCTGCAAGTTTAGTGCAAGGAATCAGCAAAAAACAAAATCTGCAGCTACATACAATGGTCAAAAGACCAAAGTATGCACAAAGCTTTAGGACCCAATCATGTGCATCCTGAAAAAGTATGAAATTTAACAACTAGCTGAGGCTAAAGGAAGCCACAACGAACATCATACTTAATTTCCTTATCCTCAATTAATCAGCAATTGAATGTCTAATTCTGAGAACAAGTGAGCAACAACTAAGTGAAAGAAAGGTACACGAATTTCAATTCAATATTTCTTTCACCGTTTAAACCCAAAGAGTATATTTCTAATAAATTTATTTTTCTCTCTTTACCTTCCATGTGCTTTTTTTTAACATAAAAAGGGATTATGTAAACATATTTCCAAGCAAGCAAATATTTGTTCACAAAAACAAAAACCAAACCGATGCTGATAGGAAAAGGAACTAGAAGAAAAAAATACCCAGTTGCAAGAGAAGCTTCGTCTCGAGACCATTCTTGCCACATAGCAGGAGTCAACGGAAAAATCTCATTCATGGCTTCTCTAGCTTGTCTCAACTTCTCTATCTCACCCATTTTTCTCAGAACTTTTATGTACTGAAAAAAAAAAAGAAAGAAAAAAATTATTCCAAACTTTTTTTTTTTCAAAAAAAAAAGTCTGAATACAAAATCTCTATTTATCAGCAGTAGAAGTACTTCAACATGCGTATCGTAATTTGAGGGTTCGTTGGAGAGCTGTAACTCTAGGGTTCGAAGCTCCAGCTTATGTTTTGCTTCGTCCTCCGAGTCTGAGTCCGAGTCAGAAGAATCCCTCGAATCTGAAGAGTTATTTGCTTTAGGGTTTTCAACAGCGTCTGGCATAGTTGTGTCGTCGTCGTCTTCTTCTTCTTCTTCCTCCGGAATCATGGCTAGGGTTTGCTCCCCCGCTTTCATTTTCTGAACTGTGCTGCTTTTTTCAGTGACTACTGGTTTTTTTGTGCAATTTTATTATTTGGGGGAAAATACGATACATATGGAGCGGGCAAATGTTGTTTATATCCCTCAAATTTAATTAAATTACGAAAAAGAATATAAATAATAGCATTATTAAAAAATAGTACACAAATGAATGTGAATCATCATATAATTTAAATTTAACAATTTCTTATTTATTGATAAAAAATTTAAGCATTATATTTTCATATCAAAATAAAAAATTTTGAAGTAATTATACCCATTTTATGAAGAATTCCATAAATACCTTTGTATTTTGTATTTTAAAAATGATCATTAATTCTTAAAAATAAAATTAAAAAACTAATTATTGTGGTTTCAATTTTGTTTTTGTTGATTTAATTGGTATTTGAGTAATATTTTACTTAAATTTATATAATTTGTAACATTTATTCCAAAAAAAAATTACATAAGTTGGAAATTATTTAACCATATTGCTTGTAAATCCCCTCATAAAATTTTGACTATGATTTACCAACACATATTACAATTAACCAATGAAAGAAGTACCAAATTACATCATAGAATTGATGGAGATGTTAACGTGAGCTTATAAGAAAAATTAAATTCAATAATGCATTATTAACTTGTTAAATAATATTAGAATATATTCACAATTTTATTGATTTTTTAATATACACAGTTTATTATTACGTTTTTAAATTATATATCTCAAAATTATCATTAAAAAATATCAATATTTTCATTCAATTTTAAGTAATGCAAAATAATGTTCTTAAAAATAGTTTAATTTGAATTGAAGGTAAAAAGTTTCATATATCAATTTACTCTTACACTAATATTTTATAAAAGAAAATAATTGTGTTCGTACATAAATTAAATTATAATATTATTAATATTAATTAAAAAATTTTCAAACAATTTTTTGCATGATTTTTTAGTCGCTTAAATTTAGAAAATAAACAAAACATGAAGATATTATTGAAATGGGTTTTTAAAATATTAATACAATGATTTTTTTTTGTTTGTTTTTATTCAAAGATTTTTATCATAAAAAATTAGTAAAATATTATATTTTTAAAAATATATATATATATATATATATATGAAGATAAATAAATAAAACTCAAAGTAATAACATTACATCACAAGCAAGCACAATAATTTGTTGGTAGTCAATTATCATAATTTAAATTTTAGCTTAAAATTATAATAATTATTAATTTGATCAAATTTCAAATGATTAGAAACCCATCATTTGCATGATAATGTAAAGACAAAAAAAAAAAAAAAACATAAAGATGTTGAGTTGTGCATCTTCATATTACTTGAATGAATTTCAAATATATTAACACCATCAAAGTATTCAAACACATAGAAAATTGGATTAAATTCTCGTTGTCATAATATTTTTTTTAAAAAAAATAAAATGAAAATTAATAAGATATTGGTGAAAATCAAAAGATATAAACAATTAGAAAGAAAACATTTTATTATAATTTTCTCTTTAAAAAACTTATAAATTAAATGAATATTATATGTATAAATATTCATTAATTTTAAATAAGTTTAAGTATATAAAAAATTATTAAAAGAATTAATTTTACGAGTAAAATTTAATTACTAATTGAGAATTTTGAATTCAACACTGAAGAAATAGAATTCAAGCAATAGAAAGAGTAAGGAAAGCTGAGCCAACAATATATGACAATAGTACAAATATTTCAAATTTGTTATCATGTTAGTATTAAATAAAAAATTTCAAAAGAGTGACAAACTCCAATTTAATAATTTTTAAGTGATTAAGAAATGTGTTTATTAAAAAATACAAAATTTAAAATGGTATTAGGCATAAGATTTCAATGAAATTTCATATTATATTTATTTCGAAAAATTATACAAATTATATTTGTAATCATAGTAATCACTTATAAATGGTAAAAATAAATTCCTTATTTTAAGAATCATAAAAAAATCATTTTTTTATTATTGTATATGTATTTTTAGATTAAAAAAAGGTAAGGAGATAATAATCACAAAAATTGATATAAATATAAGTAAATATTTTTTAAAAAAATATTTTAATTTGAAATACTACTTACATTTCCAAATAAGAATATTTCAAAAGAAAAATGCTTTAAAGAATTCCTTGGAAAGATAGATACTTGAATTACAAATGCTCTTAAATTAGTGTTTTTTTTAATTTTATTGAAAACTGCTAATATATATTTAATATATTTTATATTATTTAATGTAAAATTTAAAATATATAATAAATAATATTAATAAAAAATTCTAAAATATAATTATTTAAAAAAATTTAAAATATAAATAAAATATTTAAAATTTAAAATATAAAATACAGGGGATGTATCGATAACAATCCCGTCTTTGTGTTGTTTTAAGCAGTTTAGGAAAATTTAAACCACTTGCTAAACGGATGGAAATTGGTTGGCCTCAAGTTTCATTTTTATAGATGTTTCACAGTGAATAGAAATGGTCTCAGTGCAGGCTTGGCATTACTTTGAAATAATCATATTGAAGTTAAGATTATTTCCTTCAGTATTCATCATATAGATGCCATTGTTAAATTTGATGGTTGAGTTTTGTGGAGATTTAGTAATTTTATGGAACTCCAGAGCAACCTCTCAAAACATATTCTTGGAAGCTTCTTAAGAGACTATCTTCTCCATTTACAATTCGTTGGCTGTGTGGATGAAATGTTAATGAGAAAATTCGTCCCACCATAAACCGAGGGGACTTGCCTCAAAACACAGAAGCGATCATTGAATTTAAACTGGCAATCGATGATTGTAAACTTCATGATTTAGGATGGAGTGAAAATCCTTATACTTGGTCCGATAAAAGATATGGACGAGACTTGGTGGAGGAGAGGCCGGATGGATTCTTATGCTTACTGCAGTGGAAAGACAATGTTTCGTGGATCACCCGTTTCCTACGTCGAGTCTTGTGGCACAGAACATTTGCCCTCTTTTTTTTTTTCTTTTAACAATTCATAGCAGTAAGATTTCAAGGGAAGAGAAAAAGCTGGTGTTCCACTTTTCACTACGAGGACTATTAGAGTACTTATAAAGTGTGTAAAGGGATAATCACACAGAAATACAGAGGGTGGAAGGCAATCTGCAATCCTAAACTTTCTATGTAATGCAAGGGTAACATAAGAAAAACTCAAGATAAGTGGTGGGAAAGAATTTGGAAAGCGTAAGAAATAATTTATTCACAGCTTAAGAGAAAGCTGAACGAACTTAAAAATGGTTCCTACTTCCGATGCAAGTAATGAACACAGTTAAAATGAAAAAAAAAAAAAAAAAAAATTAGAGGCGTTGCTTAAAAAACTTTTGCTGGAAGAAGTTATTTATTGGAGACAACGTTCGAGAATAACTTGGTTAAAATAAGGAAGAGAAAGACAGGTTTAGCTGCTCTAAAACTTGGCATAGGTAAAGCTTACGAAAGAGTTGAGTGGGCATTTCTTGAACAGGTGATGCTAACACTAGGCTTTTCGTCAAAATGGGTGTGGCTGATAATGAAGTGCATAAGAACCCTCTTCATTTTCTGTACATATCAAAGGTGGGACGAAAGGGATGATTAAACCACAAAGAGGGTTAAGACAGGGTTGTCCTCACGGTCCATACTTATTTATTATTTCTGTTGAAGCCTTTTCTGTCCTGTTACATGCTGCAGAGGAGAAAAAAAATACTTATACAGTGAATTAAATTTGCAAAAAATCTAACCATATTTTTTGCATAAGTTAGCTTGATATTTATAAAGCAGCAGCATCAGCCTTTCACAATCTGAAAAGGATTTTTGATTCATATACAACAGCCTTAGGCCAGACATTCAACTATGAGAAGCCATCAATGCTCTTCAGTCTAATGTTCAGCATCACAACAGGAAAGGGGATAAGTGATATCTACAATCTTAAAGTTGTTTCCACTCAAGAAAAATATCTTGGGCTGCCCTCTATGGTGGAAAAAAAAAATAATAAAAGAAAATGTATTCGATTTACTTAAAGAGAGGGTTCTGGGTAAAATCAATGGGTGGAAAGCAAAGCTATTTTCTGGGGAGGTAAAGAAGTTCTTATTAAAGTAGTGGCTCAAGTTATTCCAATCTACGCCATGATTGTTTTCAAGATTCCCAATTCTCTTTGTGATGAAATACAGAAACTATTTGCTGCATATTGGTGGAGTAGAGTTGATTCCTCAAACTAATCCACTGAGCTTCACGGAGGGAAAATGCGCATTCCTGAATAGAATGTAGGGCTAGAATTTCGGGATCTGCAAGCTTTTAATCAAGCACTGCTTGCCGAACAGGGTGGAGAATTATTCAATTTCCCAATACGCCCATTGCTAGAGTTATGAAGGCTCGTTGCTTTCCGATATGTGATTTTCTTCACTGCAGAATCAAAAGGAACACTTTACTTTATTTGGCGGATGTATGAGTTTGGAGGGGTCATAAAATTTAAATTTGCAGAGAGAATTGGTTGCCTCGCCCTTCTACATTTAAACCAATTTCCCCTGCCTATTGAGACTTGTGTAGCAGATTTGATGCAGTCAATGGAACTCTCAGCTACTTTCGCAGCATTCTGGGAATCGGGCTTCACTTCTAAAGGAGGATAACAAGGTTGGGGGAATTTTAATTAAAGCAGAAGCAATATTATAATCTTTTAAAGAGGTCAATCCCAGGGTTGTCAATGCCAACAGCAAAATCAAGCCTCATCCATTTTCTGCCGGAAAACACCAAAAGCACCATGTTTCAAAGTGAATGCAGATATCGCCATTAATTCCAAAGATTTAAAACATTAGAGATTTACAGTAACAAATTATGGCTGCATTTGTTGGTTTTATGCTTTAATAAAGAAAAAGGTATATTTTATTATCATCATCATCATCATTATTATTATGATTACATAATTCTTCATACATGTAAACCAACCTCAAAACACAACAACAAAGAGAAATATTCCACAACAAAACCAAACATTTCTCTACATTTGAGCCTTGGCAGTCTTAACAGCTTCCCCGGAAGAACCTTCCTCTTCAGCAATGTTAATAACCTTCGGCTGTCTCTTTTTCTCCTCGGCAAACTTTGGCACTGTAATTCTCAGAACCCCATTTTCCAAGTGAGCTTTAACATGATCTAAATCTGCATTCATTGGCATTCTAAATTGCCTCCATAACTTCCCACAAATTCTCTCGGCTCTGTGCCATTTCTCTCCTTGTGTTTCTTCCTCACCTTTTCTCTCCCCGCTAACTCTCAAAACCCTATTCTCCTCCACTTCAATCTTCACATCATCTTTCCTCATTCCTGGAATGTCTAGTGAAATCAAGTGGGCTGTTGGCGTTTCCTTCCAGTCTGCTCTCGCTAGGGCCAGGGTTTCGGCTCCTCTTGGTTGTGTTAGCGGGGTATGTTCCAGGATTCTAAAAGGATCTTCGGTTGGGAAGATTGCATCGAAGAGAGGGGACCTTGTGTATGGCATTAAAGCATTAGTTTGTGTTGACATGATGATCAGGAATGTTAGTGCTAGCAGAACAGAAGGCATTGCAGGAAATGTTGGGTTGGCCATTTTGGCTAGCTGCTTGAAAAAGAGACTAGAGATAATGAAGATTTAGCATTTTAGCTTTGCTTTGTTTCTGGGTATTTTCGCAAGTGATTCTTGATTTTCTGGGAAAATGGAGGGAGTTGAAGTGGGTATATATAGGTTTACATGGTATTTGTCTGCATGGTTCTTAAGAAGTCTCGGAAAGGAAAATGGGAGATGTTTCTAGCCGAGAGTCGAGCAGGGACTTTAATTGTTTGGTTGCGTGATTCGTGTTTTTCAGAATGTTCTGGAGTAAAAAAAGGTTCTCTGGGTAATTAAATTTCTAAGTTAGTGCGAAATGGCCACGTGGTCTCCTAACATGATGAACACAATTACGTTGCCTTTTCTTTTGACATAAATACACTGATTAATTATGTAACATAAACAAAATGGTTGGAAAATAATTCATTCATCCGTTCATTCATGTTATTTTATTTTATTTTTTAATACAATAATATTACAAAATTTATAATAATAATATAATTTTATCACATTAATTTATCAAAACATTTATATTTTTAATCTTATTATTTCTAATATTAATATGTCAAGTAGGTGACACCAAATTATTTTTCCTAAAAAACAATTTTATTATTGTTTGCGAACAAAAATATTAATCAGCAGCATGTATGGTACCCTTGAACCACTTAAAACTTTTGTTTAAGGTCATACATTCATCTTCACGATTAAATGACAAAAACACCATATTGCAGGCAACCAGTTTTCATTGTATGCATTACAAAAGAAAAGAAAACAGAAAAGACAAATTTCCCAGATTCCACTAAAACTCAAAAGAGAAAACACCAATTTTCCTAATATCTGAAGTTTTGAGGTGCAAGTGAGAAAGCAAGGGTTTATAGAACACTTTTTGCCAAATCAAATTTGGGACAACACTGATCGGTGTTATCACGTACAAGGAACAAAAGAAACATCACTGCAATTGTTGCCAATTTGAGAAGGACGAGGTCAATTTTACTTTTGTGAATCAAAGAGTAGAATCGAATTATTCACGACAATCAATACCTGACAGCAATAAAAGCAAGCGATAGACGATACAATGAAAGCAAATTTAGTTACCTATTATGCTTTTGAATTTGAGTATGCAATCCAATGCCTGCTCAAATTCACTTTCTTCCAGTGCAATTGTGAAGCGGCAGTAGCCAGGAATTCCGGTCCAGGAGCTGCTGTTGATACATAAACCAGTTACCTTGACTATGGCTTCCCGGATATTTGAGTCATTAAGCTTGATTTCTTCAGTAACAGCGTTTCCACCACTATATGATGAATGAGTGATATTTACAGATTTGTTGAGATAGGCAGCGGGCTTTGCCACCATGGAAACACCACTGCAGGATTGAAGCACGTCCCACCCGCACTTCTCAAGCGTCTATTGCAGAAATATCCCAACAAAGAAAATCAGGTGAGAAAGTTGAAGGAGCATGCACAATTTTAATTTTTTAGGGTAAGATATCCGATCCAAAGGTACCCAATAAAATACAGCAGACTATGTCATTTACACATGGGAAAGATAGAATTATGGAGAGCAGTTGGTTAGTTTTGAAATCATAAAAGAGGATGAAAGAAATACCTCTTTCAAGCGCTTGGACCTACTTTCCAATTCTTTTATATTATCCGCAATAACACCCATAAACTCTCCAGCTTTTCGCTCTCTCAGACCCAGCAACTTCTTTATAGCATATCTAACAGTGCTATGAGGTTTGCTTAATCCTCCAAAGTTATTTAATGTGTCAACTAAATGAGGCTGGTTTAGAACTAGAAATCCGAATTTGAGTGCTCCAGTTAGCATCTTCAAAGACAGTCCTCCAAGCAGAGACACAGTGAAAGTTGAGTTGCGGGAAGAATACAGCTTTGACATACAGCCTGCCAAATCCCAGCCACTCCAATCCTCGAAGTTGTATTCTAAACCTGAGAATGAAGTATCAATGACAACATTTGCCCCATATTTGGCACAAATAGTTAATATATTCTCCATCTCTTTGTTGCTGTAAAGCATGCCAGTTGGGTTGACTGTTGGACCACAAATGTACACCCATGGCTTCTTTACAGTCTCAAGTACTTTAACAAGGGTCTTCTCAGTCACCTTAAATCCTGCTTCAGATTCGGTAGGTATATTCACAATGCTTGCTTTCAAAAATTTGGCTGCAGAGACATAGTTCCCGTTTGAGCCAGCAGGGAAGCAGAATGTCCCACCTTCAAGGATACAGCAGAGAACCAGCTTACTAAATAGCGACTGAGAGCAATCTGCACATATGAATTCTGTATTGCTGTCAATTGGGAAACCATAATCACTCTTGATATGTTGTTTGATGCCGGGGGTGACATCGATTTCTGTCTCGGACATGTTTTGTCTTGCATAACTTTCAAAGATAGCAGCTTTGACAGGAGACGGTATGGGCAAGAAGCTTTGGTCTACATCCATGTGAATCAGGGAAGTGAGCCGTGTCTCACTAATTGATAGCTCAGCACTGTTAAGGACTGAGATGGCTGAACTAGAAAATCCAATCATAGCAGCTGATTTGGTCTTTTCACAATCCCTCTGAAGGTTATTTGTCAAAAATCAATTTCATGAGCTAACTTGCTTCAATGAACAAAAACAGATAGCATAAAATTTCAATGCACTAAAGTAACCATGCAATAAACCACACAGAATATTTATAATATATTCAGACGTTTGATAAACAAACAGCAGCTTAATCAATTATCTGATTACTTTCAAAAAAACATTTGGTTGCTCATAAAGGAACATTTAATCAGCATGGGATATATTCACATATACTAAAAAAAACCATGAATCTTATACACACACATCTACTCATCATAAAAATAGTCTTCAATATGCAAAAAGAGAAAGAGAGAGAAGGATAACCTCTTTATGTAAATATCGGTCGGCAAGCTGAAAAGCAAGAAGCTCATGAAAAAGACAACCGTAATAGTATTGACTAATCAGTGCAGTAGTCCCTTCTAGTACTTCGACGGTCTTGGACAAGGCCTTAAAGATGGCCTCTTCTTCTGAGACTACAAAAGCTACTTCTAAATCTGAATAAACCTGGAAAGAAGTATTCATCTTCCATTAATAAGGAATTCTTAAAAGCAAAAACCTAAAGAATAAATAATGGGAATGAATCTTGAAATGCATCTTATGGCTTGATCAGATAAGATAGAAATCTTCTCTCGTGCTAGCATGATTGAGTCAATTGGTTACTACTATGACAACAATTACCTGGTTTTTCACAAGACCGCAAACAACTGCTGCATGTGAAGGCAGAGGATGTCCTGCAAGATATTTTAGAACCCCATTGGAACCTGGGAGGCTAGAGAGCTCAAAGTGATCAGATATGTCCAAGAAAAGACGAGATCCTATTTCTCTTGTAACATCCAAAAGGTGCACAAAGGCTGAAATAGTGACAGCCTCAAAATCGCCAATACCAGTGATGACCACCTGAGGCCTCAGCTTCTTTATCAATTCCACCATTAAATCTGACTGGCACGGTGCTTCAATTACCGTGAGTCCATCCTCTGCAGGATTATCAGTTTCTGTGCCCTGCAATAATTATGTTTACGTGGGTATGTCCAAATAGAAGAAAATGTCCTATAGATATAGTCCTCTTCTCCTATGGAAAAATTAAAGCTCAGCAACTCTTTGTACCGAGAATTGCTAAAAGACAAAAATTTTGTCAACCCTCTGTACAAAGAGTTGCCTATTAATGCTTTCGAAATTTAATGTATAGCATTCACCAGTTTATACTGTCATTCGAGGAATAGAGGCAACTGTATAAAAAGCTTTTGAGTTCATTTTTCTCATTTATTGTCTGAAAAATCCTTTATGGTGTGTGTGTGAATTTGTAAGTGTGCAAGCAAGGCAAAAAGCACTATTCCCTCATCTAAGACTAGTGCAGAAATTCAGCCAAACTATGACATTATGAACTATGTAAAAAGATGACAGAAAAGTGGCATCAGAAATAGATAATACCTCAATTGCTAAACTTGTTAACCATTGCTTGGGTAAGTGTCGAGTCAGATTTTCATCAACAATTGCAAGACGAGGTGAGAATAATCGAAGAGCATTCTCAATTGCCACAGCCCTCGAAGGGAATACAACAACATTCTCGAGAGAGGAGAAGAAAAGTCAGGAATGTTGATGTTTTAATCATGTAGAAAAGAGGAGAAGGCGGCATAGTAGCATCTTTTAATTCTTGCAGCACTCACAGAATTCAATTTTATAATTGAAATGGACTAGACAATGGTAAATCTACAAATTGAAATTGTGGGTCTTCATTTGTTCTCCATTGGAAAAAATATTCCAGTTTACATATGAATAAACAAATAGGTCACTCAAAGATCCCAAGACCAATACAATCATTCTAACTCAGAAGCCAGATCTATTTACAGGCATTAAATGTAATCCTGGAATTAAATGTAAATGCCCAAGTAAATTGGACATCCAAGTAAACTCATACAGTTATGCACATCCAGCTAAATCCATAGCAACAACACATCCCATGTTCAATTTGGATGAACAGATAATTAACCTATGCATCAATAACATCTGTTAGAGTTAGAATAGGAAATAACTTATTGTCTTATTATTACTGTATCTAGTCTTATTAAGGTAGGATTTCTTATCAGAGTAGTGTTGGCATTCCTAGCTTTCTTTTGGTCTCTTTTGTTCCTATACAAGGACTATGTACTTATTATAATTCACAATTAATACAGGAGTTTATTTTCTCTAACAACATCTAACAGAGTTTTTCATACTAAGCACCATAATTACTTTTCCTCATCGATGAGGTGAGCCAGCCACCCCTACCCCCAAAGTTGTTTTATTTACACTTCGGGAATTAGATAAACATATCAGGAAATTATAGCCAATGATAAATCTATAGATCTAGCAAGTTCCCAATAAAAATTTGAGAATTATATTTTGTCCAACATGTTCCAAAATTTGATGTTAGCCCCTAATTTCTTTGATTCTCACCATAAACGCAAAAGGTAAATAATTGGCAAACATGACGAGCAGATCGAAGCTCAAGAGATGCAGCAAAATGCATGCATCAAAGTAATATCTTATATAATTACATACCTTAACTAAAAATTCAATGAAGAAAACTAAAAATTCAATTAAGACTCATAATTATAAGTGTAGCCTATTTATATTTTGAGTAATTGCATTTTTCTTGTTCTAAGTATATTATGCTTCCCGGATTCTGTTTCCCGATTTCAATTATGAACAACCTACTGCACACAGAGGCCTTTTAATCTAGATAAACCTCATTTTTTCTAATCTGATGTAAGTTTCATTAATCAGAACTTTGCATGGAGTGGGTAAACAAAATCTAGGATGGACAAGAGAGACATAACCTATCAAAATGAATTTAGAAACAATTATGGAAAGGAAAGACAACCACATATAAACAACAAATGTAGAAATTTGATGAGTAGTGAATGTTGCCTCACATCAGCATCGAGTGGAATATGGTGGTATTTTTTCATAAAGTCTGCAATTAGATTACGGAATCTTTTGCTTCCAGCTGGTGGCTCATATGGGGAAAAGGAACGCTCTTTTAAAACACCAGCAAGATAAGCGAGGAATGGAATCTTCTCATCAGCAACTGAGTCATCTTCGAAAGATAAATCTAAAGAACTGCTGATCTCTTGGAAGCCGTTTTTCAAAAACTCAAAAATTTTCTTAACCTGTCCATTCATTCAAGCATCATCATTTTAATGCATTTCCCCAGAGCAATTATCTACTTTATTGATATACAAAGCTAAAAAAGTACCTGGTTTGGTTGACGAAGTTCACAACTGTAAACTGATAAAGCATGGGAGATACGTCCACCAGCCTTTCCATAGGCCCATGCTGTTCGGGCACAAATAGGCTGATCTCCAGAAAGTCCCATGAAGAACTCAAAACGATGTGGACTGTTCTTCTCAATTTCAACTAAGGCTGAAATATCCGTGTCAGAAGCCTGCAAAAACAGATTTCAATAGGCCATTTTGGATAAACTACTGAGTTCCAGTTAGAAGGGAAGTTCACTAGCCTGAAGAACTTTAGTCTGCCAAAGCTTGTTCACATGGAAACCCCGGCGTTCAAACAAGCGTTTACAAACGCCTTGTCCCGGACGACCTCCCATATTGAAGATCATGATCCCTGAAGGTTTGATAACAGCTATTCCTTCCTCAACTGCCCTAGCAATTAGACCTAAGCCAAACTGATCCTCAACAAAACCCTACATAAAGAAAAAAAGGAAGCAAAAATTGAAAAAGTAGTACATTCATTTTTTTTTTTCCATCTGTCATTACATGGCTAAGCCTTTATAATAAAGGGAAAATCACCATGTAGAAGTTTGGACAAATATGAAATGGCAATAAATATGGCAGAATATGTCTTCAAATTTCCAATGAATGAAAAATTTATACTATAAGATTTTTTCTTTTGATAAGAATACCATCTGAGATTTTGAAAACAAAATTGATGCAATCTTTCAAGACACTAAATGTTCTAGAAATTCAGTGCTTTAATTTTTGTCAACAACCAAGGCTTTGAAACTGAACCTTGAGAATACAATAGATGAAGATCACAGCATGAACAATTTTAAACTGGACACCAACTTGATAAAATGTAATTATAATTAATCAATTTAATTGTACTCTTTTCAAAAAGTGAGATATCAAAATGCATAATTTTTTCTGTCATAGGCAGGGCATAGCACAGTCATAGATATTCCTCATTGAGTGCACCTAGAAATATAAATTATTGGAATCAATTCATGGTGAACAGGTTATAGATAAATAATAAAAAAGCTGAAAATCAGAACAAATTCTTTAAGATTAAGTGTTTCTCTATCTTGTTCTCTCTGCATCTCTCAGACTCATTATCATTTTCCAACCCTCTCAGTTAATTTGCTTTGTTTCTGAAACGATATCGACCAACTGACAACATTAACTCAAGAAACAAAAGTTTTAAATTAAAATTATAACATGTGTAATTAGAAAACTGTGAAAGCAGAGTGAGACTGTAAACTTAATTGCTAATTTCATAACAATTCAAGTATGCATTAAAATTAACTATTTAGAATTTCTTCCAACCTGAAGTGCACAATAGTTACTCAATGAATACAGAAACTCCTCGCTTGCATTTTCAGTGATCATCTTGGACATTGCATCTGGATTGGGGTTAAGAATCTGCAAGTAGATTACAGAATGGGGAAAGCTCAAAGAGTCAAAGTGATGAATATAGGACATTAAACTTCCAACTTGATGTCGGGCAAACAAAAGAAACCAAATATAATGCTCCAGATAATGTCATATAAATTGCAGATTGTGATAATACCTGAGGTATGCATCCAACAATCCTTTCAGGTTGAATGTCATGATCTCTGCAATAAGATAGAAGATCAGATTCATGAAACTCCACCCTATCCAGCAAAGTTTTCTTCTCCACATCATAGATGGGTTGACCTTTCTCGTCCAAAGCATTTAAGTACAGGTTTATACAGGAGATCCTTATTGCTCTCGGATTAATATCCAAGCCATACACCTGCAAGAGATTATTCAAGCACCAGAAAAAAACTTCTAAAAGGTTATACGTCCAACATACTCCATAAAATACTTTTAGTCAACGACAGATTTGAAAATTCAGATGTTTATTTATATATGTATTTTCTAAAATAGAGATAAAATGCAGTAAAACATCACATTCTAGTGACAATGCTTCTACTTATAAGCCAAGATGGCCTAGCAAAAGAGGAGGGTAAAAAAGAGAAAGAAAATATCACAAAGTAGCATCTGAAGACAATGGTAAGTAAACTAAACCTGCAACATAGAAAAAAGAAGACAAAGAACAAACCTTCAGAGGCAGCCACTTCTCAGCTATGGCAATGGTTATCCATCCATTTCCACAACCAAGCTCAGCTACTGTCCTGTCCTTGAAAATTGAGTCCGGATGTCTATTCAGTCCCTCATAGAAAGTGAATGACCAATCTTCAGGGAAAAATATGCTAGGGATCACCATCATTCTCAACTTTTTTCTCCCTCGGTAGCCTGTTCTTGGCAGAGTGTCAGAGAGAAAATTCAATGACCACGTTAAAGCATGATACATATGAATAAAGTGAAGAATGGCATATGGATGTTCATGTTCAGCGGAGGAGGAATGAAACTTTCATATGATAAACCTAGTAAGATAATAATGCAGATATGAACAAGTCAATAGGCTACAAAGGATTTAAAAGAAAGCAGACGCTTCTAGAGCCCCAGAAATAGCTTCACAAGTGAGGGATCATTGTTTATAGTGTTCCACATTTGCAAAGTGAAACCGTTATGTTATATATCAGCAGAAGAGACATAAAACCTCTCAGCGGCCTTCCAATTTTCTCACTCAAGAAAGATGAAAAACGGAGGTGGCTTATTGGTTATATAATTTAAGTGCAAAAGGCAAATACCAGACCAAGGAACGAGGATATGATGTTTTCTTACAACAGCAATTAATAAGAGAAATTTGTCATTGAACTTGAATTAAAAAAGAGAGAGAGAAGTTCATGTGTTAAAACTCTGGTCATGCACTGACAGAAAAATTTTCAAGGACACTAGATCATTAGAATTTGGTCTTTGTATCAGCTGAAATTAAACGAAGTTGAAGCATATTGAGTAAACTTAAACATTTACTACCAAATAGTTCCAGTGTTAACCACAAAACTAATTCACTCGACTACATAGTATATTTCAAATAACATACATTCCATTACCAACTTAGATAGACACTTAATTCCCTTCCTATGGTGTAAACAGTCAGTCTATTTCTTTTAATTAAACCAAATTAAGTTTTAAGTTAAACTAATCCTGTTCTGTTTGGTTGTCAAGAATCAATAGAAAATGCAGGAAAAAAACAGAGAAGACGAAAAAGAAAAGGAGGAAAAAGCTCATCATATTGGGATGTCAGAAACGACGAAATTCAATTAATCTAAGCTAAGACTTCGTTTTCCGTTTTCTAGGGAACTGAATCCCTGATAACGATAGGCACTCCCCTCCAGTTTTCTCGAAACTTCATTGGCTGCTCAAAAATCCAGAAGAATAAAAAGGCAAAAAATCTATAATAAGCAAACCTCCTAAATTAAAAAATGAATGCATAAACCCCAAAAAAATCCAAATTTAGTACACAATTGCAAACGTTTTAAGAGCTTTTGATAATATCAATGCTTTCAGATAATCAAATTCGATTTTCTAGTTTCTTTTGAGAATTCTTTATAAATGCCACTATAAGAATGCTCTTCTTTAGATCAGAAAAGCGCTTTTCGTCGGATATGTCTTCCACAAAATCACTTCCAAATTGAAAAAGCAAACAGCAATTAATCCAGCACCCAAGTTAATCAATTAAAAGGAAAAATCAACAAAACCGAACCAAACATAATATGGATATATAAATATAAACAAGAATAAACGTGAAACACTCGAACAACAAAAACGGACCTTCGTATTGGTCCAAGATGACGTCCTGGATCCGAAAATGGTACTTCTGTAGACATTCATCGGAGTCACCGACACGTTTCTGAATATCCGAAAGGAAGATCCGAGCCTGCGTCCTGGTATTCGGATCCTCCAGCTTCTCCAAAACCAATCGAAACGCACCATACGCCGAGTCACCAGACGCTTCGCATTTGCTCAAGAATTCCTCCACCGAACCCCCGCTCGCCATCGCTGCCATTCGCTGCAGTTACTCAAACAACAGTTCGTACAAATCTCGAGAGAGAGAGAGAGTGACAGTGTGTGAGCTCAACAGAAAAAGAAAGCGAAGTCCGTTTTCGTTCCCGGTTTTTTTTGGTGCGGAGAGGGAGAATTATTTTATTTGTTTTGTGTTAATAATGTTTGGGTACCTTAGTTTTCAAAGTTTTACAAATAAGGCCATAGTGTTCATCCATTTAAACTGACCCCTACTTAAATGACTACAATACCCTTAAACGTTAAGTTATTGCAAGAGTAATAATGTTAAGCGAATGTCCTCATTTCTAAAATCGTAAAAGATGGAGAGCCGGATGTTATTGTCTAATTAATTATTAATTTTTATTTAATTACCCGGGGAAAAAGAGAAAATCGCGTTGTCGTACACGTGGACATGCTATTAATGGATGTTCAAAACTACGTCGAATTTCATTTTCGTGAACTTCTAATGCACGTGATTGATTTCTGGGAATTTAAAACTCTAAAACTTTATTATTAAACTTATTATTTCATAGGATTATTCATTAAATAAAGGAGTTGATGTATTTGTCAAAGAATTAAATATTTATTAATTATGATTTATTTTAATTTTAGTTTATTAGAATTTCGGAAAATATCAAAGCACCTATCTAATATTAAAATACTTAGTATTAAAGTCATTTGATTTTTTTTTTAATGAAAGTTAAAGACTTATTTAACATAAATACATAAATTAAATTCTTTATTTAAGAAAATATAAAAATTTAAGGACCCAAATGTTATTTTTATTTTTTATTTTTTGTTTTGACTAAGAAATGAGAAGACATTAGATTAGAGAATTGGAATAAAATGATCAGAAGGAGTGTTAATGTTTATTTTCATTGGGTTGGTGACAAAAAAAGCTTGCAAATTGCCTATGTTTAAGGCAAAAAGTGGAAAGGAAATGGAATCAATGATGGAAAAAAAGCACTTTAGGGTTTAAGCATGAGCTGAAATTGTGGCAGTTCATCATGATTTGCCACTAAAGAATGCAAAGATTGTTGCCATTTCCAATCCAAAAAGCAAGAGGATTTATCAAAGCATTTAGTATGGTTACATTAGGCAACTTTATTTGATAGAACATGATTTGATCACGAGGCTACAAAGAGGAGTATGTGCTACACATATAACGTGGCATAATTTTGTGAATAGGAGAATATATAATATTACCAATACAAGTGATATGGCCCGATTCCAATCAGAATCTTCTTCTTCTTCTTCTTCCCCCAAGTGTTGAAGATGAATGTGCAAGACAATTGGGAAACTTGAAAGGAAGTGTAATAACACTCTTTCCATTGATGGATCATGTTGTACCTTGTTGTCTGGACCAACCAATACGCCTGGTATGTCCCTGAAATTTACACCCTTACAACATAAAGTAAGAACAGTTAGTCAAAGAATACTAACCATGGACTAATGTGAGCAGGAAAAGTAATAGAACCTTCTTTTTTCGGAATCAGACAGACTAGTTGACAACTGTCACTGTTCACTTTGAAAGGGTGACGATCATACAACAAAGAAGGAGGTGATGCTGTTTGAGAATCAAAAGACTGACAGCGTATACAAAGAGGCACAAAGTTTATCATCATATAGCATTCATAATTGTGCTATTTGACAAGATTCATATTAATTATGTAGCTAAGAGTAATGCACCCAATTTTATATTTCCATCATGATTATATATTCAATGAACACTACGCACACTATGCAATTCAAACTGGGCAAACCGAGCAGAAGATGTTAGAGCTAAGTAAATTCTTATAAGCCTCGCCGTTTCTTTTCTGTCTGCATACTTTTGAAACTCAGTAGAAGTAGTAACCTATGAGCAAAAGAAAATTTTTAACAATGAAATAACTTGTAAAAGTTTCAAGGTGTGTGAACAAGTTATATTGAAAGATCAGTTTTGAGAGGAACACATACTGGTGGGAGATTTGCTAGCAGACAAGGCTGATTTTTACCATATGCAACAGTGATTTTTACCATATCCATCAGAAAATTTCACTAACCTACTCACATGGAAGCCCTCCGCATGTAAAATCAACATCACCCTAAGTTGGCATATGGAAGAACATAAAAAACAAAAGCAAGAAACATAAACAGAAATTATAAGGAAGTACATTAACAAATAGACAATGAACTGATAGCAATATATATAACAAGGGACTCACTGGAAGAGGCAATATATTTGATCTGTATACCCTCAACAGGCTCCCAAGTGTCTTGCGGGCCCATAACCCTTCCATCGGTACCCTAAAATTTTCACATATCAAATGAGAAAATTATTACAATATCGAGACAGCAAAGCTCTCCAAATGATTTGCATTTAATACAGAACCCAAAAAGGAAAATCTTTATACACGCCAGTGTCTATCGAAAATGATTACTCGTGTTCATTAATTGCTACTCTCCTACATAACACTACATAAAGCTTTATACAAGAATCAAGCAGAATTTGCCGATGATGAGGATAAAATATAACCATAATCGAGCTAAACAACGAAAAGAAAATAAAAAATGTGCCAGATGACCTCTCCACTTTGTTAGCTCATTTTCCTCTACTCCACCGAATGCTGATTAATTTTAGCAATGAATTTTAGCGACTACGCGAGATTATATATATAAAGAAGGAGATGAAAGTGATGTAAACAATCACTACAAAAAAAGTAATTTTTAAGAACAAATACTTTGTGGTGGATAAATATAATAATCAATATAAATACTGTTAAGGGACAACTATTAATTTCTGTTGCCAATAACTGGATTGAAAATTTTCAATTTGAAATTAAATAAAATATATTAGTATAATATTCATATTTAATTAAATTCCAAATCAATCAAACACACTCTCATTTTCAAATTTTTTTTTCCAAATTCGTGCTCATTTTATTTCCTAAATTGTAAATTTGTCAAAGTGAATCACATTCACTCTACAACAAATCTTAATTAAGTTATAATTTGTATGCATCCCAAATTTATTGGCACTATCCCTAAACTTCTCCCACTTGTTTTGCGAACAAAACTTGCCAAATTTTTCTCTTTGAGAATATCTAATCAAAGACGATCGATGATTGAAATACCAAAACTATCAAATTTGCATGTAAATGTGTCGCTCTTACAAGTCCTATTCAAGGTACCAAAATTCCTATAAAGTCAAATTCATCTATCAAAATTCATAATTAAAATTGATGTGGTGGAATCAAAGTAACAAAACTTCCAATAAAGTCAAATTTGTCTTTAGATTTATGATGAAGTTGCTGCGATGGAATTAAAGTAACAAAACTCCCAATTAAAGTTGAAATGGTCCCTTATTTTATGGCGGTGGAAGTTTTATAGGTAATAATCCCTTAAAGAGAAAGGGCTTTGTGGTTTTTTTTCAATTGATTTATGTGACAAAAATATTTATTAAAAAAATAAATTAAATTAAAGACAAATTAGAATCATCATAAATATTGAAATAGAATTAAATTATTTATTATTATTATTATTATTATTATATGCATACACATACACTTTTTGGTCAGGAATTAATCCACCTAAGTGTCATACTTACACAATGATGATCACACGAAATAAATGAAGTTATGTAACATAGCTGAATGAGCTATTGTTTAGTTAATGTGTAATAAATCCACATTGTCCGCTACCAAAACAAATAATACATTGAGATAATTCCAAAGTCAAAAATCTCATTCGTTTCAATCTTAATTCATCAAGTTAGATTCCATGGGAAGACATGGTAAAAAAATGGTTGAAAGCAAAAGAATGACAAAAGGTGTCAACGTTGGACTAGCAAAGGAAAACAAGGCTAGGGTTTCGGGTGGGCAAGTGCATGTGAAGGATGCAAGGAAAGGTGGGTGGTGGCGAAGGCAATATTTTATAATATATAGTCTATAGAAACAATAAAACAAATTAGTCATAACAAAGAGAATGGCACATATGCAAAAATTAGGTTTAAATTAATTAAGAGATAATAAGATGAGTTTAAACAATTTCAATTTATCTTCAACTTCATTTTGGGTATCACAAATTTTCCTGAACTAGTAATGATATATTATTTAATTAATAACTAAATCTAAATTTTGCATAATATATGTAGTAGCAAAGTGATTGCAAAAGTTTGGCTATAAACAGAATATAATTAATTTTAATTTAGATTATTCTCAAAGGTGAAGATTATTCTTTTTACCAAGCATGTACGGATCCAAAATAACAACAACAGTTATTTCTCTATCAATCCCTTTCCCCCCTTTTTGAGAATCAGAAAGATGGTAAGGCTATGAAAGAAAGAAGGGGACCGCACATGAAGCAATAATAACCACGTAATAATTGAACTTGGCATTATTTGTTCCTATTGGATCTCACTAGATGTCCATTTTCCTTTTTGAACATTTATTGTACTGCTAAAGCATGCTCGCCCACCTTGTGGCAAATCAACCGCCACTTGGTTGATTAATTCACCATCCGATCAATAGATGTCTGAATAACCACTGTATGAACCTAGAAAGATAAAATTAAATTAAAAAAAAAAGAAGATAAGTATTCATCATATTTACTAGTAAATTTTAACAATGATCTACTTGTTTTAAGCATTATTACTGTTCTTGCTGGCATTTATGTATTTGTGTATTTCGTAATTACATGCCTGTTTTATATGGATGTCAGTCTGCAGCAGCTTGTAAAGTGTCCTTTTTGAAAAGAAACCAAATACCAGTTATACTCAAGGCCAGAGAGAAAAGGAAATCAATATTATAGTCTCCAATCTTGACATGATCTAAAACAAGGGACAAAATGAACGGAATAAATGTAGCAATCATCTGAATTGTTGCGAACATCATCTCCAAAATCTCCAGTTGTTTATCGGCGGCCGTAACAGTGATTAATCCCCTTTTTCTGTTATGACCACAAAAGGTTATAAAGAAACACGATGATGCCAATACGAATGAAACTAGATGGAAAGGCCAACCGTTTTTCCCGATGTATTCCACAAAAATTGATATTATCTCCAGGAATAGCACAAGAAAAGCTAGTATAAGCTTTTTATGTGCTCTACCCTGAAACCCTAACAAAGACGCCTACACGAAGGCAGTATTTTATAATATATAGTCTATAGAAACAATAAAACAAATTAGTCATAACAAAGAGAATGGCACATATGCAAAAATTAGGTTTAAATTAATTAAGAGATAATAAGATGAGTTTAAACAATTTCAATTTATCTTCAAGTTCATTTTTGGTATTACAAATTTTCCTGAACTAGTAATGATATGTTATTTAATTAATAACTAAATCTAAATTTTGCATAATATATATAGTAGCAAAGTGATTGTAAAAGTTAGGCTATAAACAGAATATAATTAATTTTAATTTAGATTAATTACTCGATTTGCTTAGCACGACTCATGTCATGTTTGCAACAAACAGTTATAATGCGTGTTCCAATGTAGGCCTACCACCGTATCAAAATTTGACTTTTCTTTGGTAACCGAGTAGAATGTTAACATGCAACCCGTCACGTGAGTCAAAATAAATAAATAAATAAACATTAGAAATGGGTTATTAAACACTGCAATCCGAAAATGAAAGTATTCAACATAACTTGAATAATTTGTAAACCGTAAATGAAGCATTAATTTTCCTTTTTTAACTTTCTTAATATATTAATTTATATATATATATATATATATATAATCAGCAGACTTTGCCGCAAATTAACCGCAAGCTGCTTGATTGATTAATTCACGGCCATCCATCAATAGATGTCTGAAAAACCACTGTATAAACCTGGCAAGATAAAATTGAAGAAGATAAGTATTCCATCATATTTACTAGTAAAATTTAACAATGATCTACTTGTTTAAGCAATATTACTATTGTTGCTCGCATTTATGTATATCTGTCATGAAAAATTCCTCAGCATTTAAAACCCAACAATTACATACCTGTTTTATATGGATGTCGGTCTGCATCAGCTTGTACAGTGTCCTTGAAAAGAAACCAAACATCAGTTATAGCCAAGGCTAGAGAGAAAAGGAAAGCAATACTATAATCTCCAATCTTGACATGATCTAAAACAAGGGACAAAATGAAGGGAATAAATGTAGCAATCATCTGAATTGTTGCGAATATCATCTCCAAAATCTCCGGTTGTTTATCGGCGGCCGTAACAATGATTAATCCCCTGTTTCTGTTACGACCACAAAAGGTTATAAAGAAACACGATGATGCCAATACGAATGAAACTAGACGGAAAGGCCAACTGTTTTTCCCGATGTATTCCACAAAAACTGATATTATCTCCAGCAATAGCACAAGGAAAGCTAGTATAAGCTTTTTATGTGCTTTACCCAGAAACCGTGACAAAGACTCCTGCAAATAATTAATTACAGAATAACGTGAGACAAGATCCATGAACTCAAAGAGCTCCAAAGAACTTAAAGAGCCACAAAGAACTCACGTACTCAAAGAGCTCCACAGAGCTCCAAAGAACTCAAAGAGCATCTGCTTCAACATATATATATAGAGAGAGAGAGAGAGACAAGATCCATGAACTCAAAGAGCTCCAAAGAACCCATGTACTCAAAGAGCTCAGCAGAGCTCCAAAGAACTCAAAGAGCATCTGCTTCCATATATATATAGAGAGAGAGAGACAAGACCCATGAACTCAAAGAGCTCCAAAGAACCTATGTACTCAAAAAGCTCAACAGAGCTCCAAAGAACTCAAAGAACAGCTGCTTCAATATATATAGAGAGAGAGAGATAGATATCATTTAAGTACCTTGTTTATTTTGTACCATTATACATATTTCTCGCTCCACTTAAGACTTTCAAATTTTTGAGCATATTTTGTATAATGATACAAAGAACTCACGTACTCAAAGAGCTCCAAAGAACTCAAAGAGCATCTGCTTCAACATATATATATATAGAGAGAGAGAGAGACAAGATCCATGAACTCAAAGAGCTCCAAGAAACCCATGTACTCAAAGAGCTCAACAGAGCTCCAAAGAACTCAAAGAGCTCAACAGAGCTCCAAAGAACTCAAAGAGCATCTGCTTCAATAGATATATAGAGAGAGAGAAAGAGAGAGAGAAGATCCATGAACTCAAAGAGCTCCAAAGAACTTAAAGGGCCGCAAAGAACTCACGTACGAACTCAAAGAGCATCAGCTTCAACATATATATATAGAGAGAGATATCATTTAAGTGCCTTGTTTATTTTGTACCATTATACATACTTCTCGCTCCACTTAAGACTTCCAAATTTTTGAGCATATTTTGTCTAATGATACAATGAACTCACGTACTCAAAGAGCTCCAAAGAACTCAAAGAGCATCTGCTTCAACATATATATATATAGAGAGAGCGAGAGACAAGATCCATGAACTCAAAGAACCCATGTACTCAAAGAGCTCAACAGAGCTCCAAAGAACTCAAAGAGCATCTGCTTCAATATATATATATATAGAGAGAGAGAGACAAGATTCATGAACTCAAAGAGCTCCAAAGAACTTAAAGAGCCACAAAGAACTCACGTACTCAAAGAGCTCCACAGAGCTCCAAAGAACTCAAAGAGCATCATCTTCAACATATATATATATATATAGAGAGAGAGATAGATATCATTAATTACCTTGTTTATTAATGTCGATGAAGCCATGAACAAACTTCCTATGCTTCCCAAAACAGGTTTTCTTCTTTGTTTTTCATGGCCTCAGTACGAAAAAAGTGATCTATTAGGACGAACAAAAAAATGATCTACAAACAAGATGTACCTTGTAATTTGTCTTTGTTTATTAATCTCTGGGCATCTCAAGATTTGCACTAAGGCGAAAACGGGAATTTCATAGAAGAACAAAACAGGTTTCGGACTATCATGTATGACTAACCTTATTTCCTGGAGACTTCCACTTTGCTTTTGCACTAAGGTGAAAACGGGAATTTCATAGAAGAACAATAGAAGTTTCGGACTCTCATGTGTGACTAACCTTATTTCCTGGAGACTTCCACTTTGCGAAGCGAGATCGCATGTCACAAGAGCGAGGCGAGTATAATTGATACCCTACTCGCTCTTGACAACCTTTGCCGAGCAGGGTATCAAAAATTTGGAGGATACCACATCATTATACAAAGTATTTAATTCGTCTTTCGTTGGTCTCTGTTAATAAAATATTTTGCTCAAAATATTTTGTCCTTCTGTGAAATTCCCGTTTTCGCTCTTTGTGCAAATCTTTAGATGCCCAGAGATTAATAAACAAAGCCAAATTACAAGGTACATCCTGTTTGTAGATCATTTTTTTTTTCGTCCTAATAGATCACTTTTTTCGTACTGAGGCCATAAAAACAAAGAAGAAAATCTGTTTTGGGAAGCATAGGAAGTTTGTTCATGGCTTCATCGACATTAATAAACAAGGTAATTAATGATCTCTCTCTCTCTCTCTCTCTCTCTATATATATATATATGTTGAAGCTGATGCTCTTTGAGTTCGTACGTGAGTTCTTTGCAGCTCTTTGAGTTCGTACGTGAGTTCTTTGCAGCTCTTTGAGTTCATGGATCTTGTCTCACTTTATTCTGTAATTAATTAATTATTTTATTAAAAATTAGATGGTTTATATAATTGACTTTTATGATCGTCTTCATTAATTATAGACTAGAAATCTTCCCTATATATGTAAATATCATATCATTACTAGTCCAGAAAAATTTGTGACGCCAAAAATGAACTTGAAGATAAATTGAAATTGTTTAAACTCATCTTATTATCTCTTAATTAATTTAAACCTATATTTTGCATATGTGCCATTCTCTTTGTCATGATTAATATGTTTTATTGTTTTCAAATATATTAATGAAAAAACGTGCCACAGAGCTGTGCTAGTCAATGAATGTGAAAATAAAATGTTGCCCCCATTAATAATCATTTCTTTCTAGTTTTCCTCCATCTTTTTAAAATTCATTTTCTAGGGTTTCTGATTCGTTTTTCGGCTTACATCCATTATCTCAAGTTTTGGACCGAACTAATCCATTGACACAAATAGTTCATGGGATAAAATTGAGTTATTGCCTTCATGTACAGCCATGCAGCTTTCTTTGTATTCTTTCACATGCACTTGCCTTGCAAAAAAAAAGTTTTAAATGATCCAGTCTTGTTACCTAAGAATGATAACATCATCAATTAATTAAAAAATAAATTATTTATTAATAATAAATAAAAAAAATTAAAAATAAAATTTATTAATTTTTTTCATTATATTAATTAAAATATAACCCACTTTTAATTTTTTATTATCTATTATTAATGAATAAATTTTTTTAAATTAATTAAATAATTTTATTACATCACTTATATTAATATGATAAATTCATTCTACCTAAAAATTTCTCTTCCTTTTATTTTATTACATGCACTTGCCTATTCAAAACCTAGACTTGTTTTCCTTTGCTTGTCCAACGTTCACACCATTTGTCACTCTCTCGGTATTATTGACCTTGATTCGAACATGTGGGTCCACTGTATTAATAATTTCATACCACCATAAACGTCCAATTGGCCTTAGTATTAGATATTTGATGAAGAAATGTTATATTAAATAAGAGATAACTCAACTTCAAAACAAATAATACTTGCTTGCTGGATGTGTCACGAGCATATTTCATGGCTCAATCAGGAACCTAAACAAATATTTAAACAGCAAGAAGAAACTGTTTAGAATTGAACCCTTTTGACTTTTAATCTACAACAGTGAAATGGAATTTATTAGCCATATTGAATAGGTGTTCTATAAATTAATGCGAGTAATACAAGTTTCTTTTAGGTTGATAGACGTAAGAGTAAATCAAATCAATTTTAGAAGGGAAGACAAACGCTTTAGTTATTGAACCATCAAAGTTAAGTTAGAGCACAACAATTAGAAACAAGTGCAAAAATTTGTGAAGGATAAGAAAAGTAGGTCGATATAATAGTACCAATGGCTTCCCAGATTTAAGGAACCCTCTTTCCATAGATTGGTCCCATTCTACTTTGTTATGTGGACCAAACAATACTCCTGGTAGATTTCTAAAATTTGCACCCTAAGAATGTAAAGTAAGAACAATCAGTCAAGAACACTAAGAAGTATTAACAAATACAATGAAAAATATGAGCATGTAAAGAAATCAAACATTATTTTTGGGGATGCGGCAGACGCGTTCATAATCATCCCGATGATCAAACTAAAAGCCGAGGTAATGTAGTTTTAGAGTTGGAAAGACTAACCACACTTATAAAGAGTCAAAAGTTCATTATTTTCCAACATCTTTGTACGTGCATTGTTATTAAAGACTTTCAAATATTAGAACAAGAAAACTGGTGTTAATAAAATATTTCTAACTGTAAATGAAACAAACTTGTTTGTACATGGGATGTGTTTGTGCATGGAAACAAGACTTCAGATCGCATAACGACCTAAAAATCAATCAGAAAACTTCAAAATATCAACGTCATTTTCCAGGTGCTCATAATGTCCATGAACACGAGCAGCTGACGGTTCTTATCATCTTCTAAGACAGCTTTTTGATTTCTGACGCGATTGAAACCACTAACCTATTCAAAAGAAAGCCCTCTATGTATAATATCAACATCACCATAAGTAGGCGTATGAAGAACATAAAAATCAAAAGCAAGAACATAAACAGAAAATTATAAAGAAATACATTAACAAGTAGACAATGAACTGATAGCAAGATATATATAAAAAGGGACTCAGTGGAAGAGGCAATATATTTGATCTATACCCTTTCGTCACAAATTCTTTCAGCTTTTCCTTGCATTTACTGACAGACATATACAGTGACAAAACCATTTTACAAAATGAAGTTAAAATAGAAGACAAAGGAATTCGTCGTATTTCATTATAAGTTCTCCAGCTTTCGTTTCCCACAGCAGCAGCCTAAACAATATGCACCATTGTTGCAGATTGTATTCCTTTCTTACTTTCTTGTCTCTATTATCTTTTAGCTGAATTCTTTTTTGTATATGTATTATCATTCTTTCTCTATAAAAAAAATTAACATGAAAAACCTTTAATATTTTTTTGTTCTCATCAATACAAAAAAACTAAGCCACTGCAGCTTATCCATTTTTCTTAACTAGCAACGAGTCAAAAAGCAATGAAATAGAGTACCTTAAGCCGTCGACAGGCTTCCAAGTGTCTTCACTTGAACCATAATCCTTCCATTGGAACCCTAAAATTTTCAGATATCAAATGAGAAAATTATTACAATATCAAGACAGCAAAACTCTCCAACTGATTTGCATTTAATACAGAACCCAAAAAAGAAAACCTGTATACATGCCAATGTCTATCTAAAATGTTTACTCGTATTCATTAATTGTTAATCACCTACATAACACAACATAATGCTGTATACAAGAAAAAAAAATATAATCAAGCAGAATTTTCCAGATGAGGAGGATAAAATATAACCACAATCGATCTTAACTACGAAATGAAAATAAAAAATGTGCCAGATGACCTGTCCAATTTGCCAGCTCGTTTTCCTCTACTCCACCGAATGTTGATTTGTTTTAGCTAGGAACTTTGGCACTACACGAGATTATATATAGAGAGAGAAGGAGATGAAAATAATGTAAGCAATACAAAGCTGGCATGATTTGAAAAGGTCAAAGCAATCACCAACGTACTATTGTACACGATCATCATCTCAGCTGCATTATTGACCGTTAATTCGAGCATGTGGGTCCATCAAATATTTGGTCCAATATTACGTGTAAGGTGCTGGTGCAATTGGCAGAAGTAGCCTAACTCGGTTGCGTCTATCAAGTTCTGGTGATATTTCTTCAAATTACGTGCCCGGAAGAGAAACCGGATTACACGTTGAAGAGTTTGACATTAAAATAAATAATATAACCAAATTTCAAATGCTAAATTGTTTATTTTATTAAAAATTAAATGGTATATATAATTGACTTTCATGGTTATTGATCGCTTCTTCAACAATTGTAGACTAGAAATCTTCCCTATATATGTATAGTGTCATATACTTGCACGATGATGATCACATGAAATAAATGAAGTTATGTGCCATTGCAGGGAATGAGTTAGCTATTGTTTGTTTAGTTAATGTGTAATTAATCCACATTGCCTGCTATCAAAACTAACAAGTGTAGGGTTTCGGATGGGCAAGTCCATATGAAGGAACGAATGGAAAATAAAATTCAAAAAGAAATGGAGGAAAACTACTAAGAAATGATCTTTACAGTTCAGTGGCACATTTTTTCAATTAATCTATTATAAAACAATTAAACTCATTGATTATTGGATAATTTGATTGGCATCATTTCAAGAGAATTTAACTCACCATCAATTTATAACCACCTGTGTCTTTTACATTTAACAATCGACTTTTACTAACTATAATTTTATCAATATAATATAAGAATATAATATTTATAAAAATAAATAAATTAAAGATATATTTATTTATTATAAAAAAATAAATTTATTTTTTTTATAAAATTATTATAAATTTAAATAAAAGAAAAATTGATAAAATTTTAATAATGAAAATAAGTGGAACAATATTATTTGTTGGGCTTGTGG
>CP135546.1:107079-149360 GCA_032402905.1 Khaya senegalensis | reverse complement strand
CCCACCTCCTACTCCTACTAAAATGATACATTATCCTTATAATCTTGAATTTCAACCAACCCAATGGAAGAACTTTTGCGCAAATAAGTAAGGTCAGCGAGAACAAATTGACACAAATTGACAAAATTGTTATTCCCATAGACAATGAATTGGTAATAATGTATTATTATATAGTGTCTGATCAAAGTTGTTGTATTTTTCCTTCTAACAATCAGAATCACCATCTCCTTCTACATTGAGCGTTAAAGACGATTGTTCAACACATTTATGAAACTTGAAAGGGAGAGTCATCAATGGCTTGTCGTCGGATAATCCGTGGCATGTCATCCCAAGAGCATTTCCTAATGCAATACTAACCGGAACAGCAACAGCGTTTCCTACTTGTATGCATCTGAAAAACAGATACACATCAACATTAGAGACTAAAAACAAAAGCAAGCATGATTTTCCATTGGTGTTGAGTCCCTAATGTTTCCAAAAATTTTTGTACATGCCTTATTATAAAGAGTCAAAAATTCATTATTTTCAATATCTTTATACATGCATAGTTATTAATGATATTCAAATATTAGAAAAAGAAAAGTGGGGGTTCATAATATATTTTTAACTGTAATTGAAACAAACTTGTACATGGAATATGTTTGTGATTAAGGTTTAGTGGATTTTAATCCAGGACTGGTGTGGAGTAAAATCGTTGATTGTAAATGCATACAAAGAAACCTAAAAATGGACGTCTTTTCACTGTTTCCATCATGAAGCATATCAGCCTATCTCAAGTAGAAAGAGCAATAGTAAATTCTTGTGAGCCTACAGTTTCTTTTTAACATGATATATTTTGAAAACTCGGTGCAAGTTGTTGTCTTGTAATTCCTTTCGTCCACACTCTCATCATTTGTAATCTAAGATGAACAAAACATAATGTGAAATATATATATATATATATATATATCTTCACTCATGAAACTCTCAAGCTTTAAGAACAAGTTAATTGAACATCAAATTGTTGGAGTAACACATACTGGAGGGAGATCTGATATTGCTTTACCAAGGCAAATGGCCTTTCCTAGCTGACAAGGTTGACGTTTACCACATGCAACCATTGTTTATAAGTGATAACCATTGTTTTGAAAACACACGTGCCTCAAACACAACTGGAACACTACCCCTGGCTACAACCTCATGAATCATCATCTTCTTCTTCCTCTTCATTGTATACTGAATTTTGACTCTGTTCTGGTAATTCACTCGGACTAAACAATGAAAAATTTTGACACAACTTTGTCCATTCCTTCAGTAAAGATAAAAAAAATCTTCTGCTGTTTCATTTCTCACACTATCATCAATCAAAAGATATATCTCATCAAAACAACAAGAATAACTTTAATCTAACAGTTGATTAGAAGAAAACTTACCTCTGTTTCAGGGTGGTTATATTCCAGACTTTTAAATGCATCTGCATTGATGTCAACTGCCCAGCTCTACGTGAACAAATAAAAAAAAAAATGCTCCAATCAAAAACCAGTGCTTTTATTGATGAATCGATGGAAATAACATGAAAATTCAATTAGTGACTTACAGTAACTAGTCATGGCACCACAGCCTGAATACAAGTCCAAGAAACACATCTTGGAACCTTCAGTTGTGCCATTTGATCCACTCTCACTTGAAATAGTTGACGATGCATCACTTTCTCTTTTACTATCTGAATTATGAAATAAAACAACATCAATAATATTAAAATATGCACAATTGTTCTCATTTATATATTTGAATACTTGTATATCAACGTGTAAGAGGAAAACAAATTACAATCAACTATGTTCGCAAAAGTCAAGTAAGGCAATGTGTAGTTTCTCCATTTGTTTTTTTAAATTTATTTTCCATTCATTCCTTCATATGTGCTTGCCCATCCGAAACCCTAGCCTTGTTTTATTTTGCTTTTTCACCATTTGTCATTCTTTCTCTTTTTACCATTTTGACCATTTCTCTGTAAGTTTTCCCCATGAAATCTTCTAACATGATTGTATTGTAATTGAAATGAAAGAGATTTGCGACTTTGGAATTAATTACCTGAATATATTATTACTTTTGATAGCCGACAATGTGGATTAATTACACATTAACTAAAACAAACAATAGCTAACTCATTCCCTGCAATGGTGCATAACTTCATTTATTTCTTGTGATCATCATCGTGCATGTATGACACTATACATATATAGGGAAGATTTCTAGTCTACAATTAATGAAGACGATGAACAACCATAAAAGTCAATTATACAGACCATCTAATTTTTAATAAAATAAATAATTAATTACAGAATAAAGTGAGACAAGATCCATGAACTCAAAGAGCTCCAAAGAACTTAAAGAGCTGCAAAGAACTCTCGTACGAACTTAAAGAGCATCAACTTCAACATATATATATAGAGAGAAAGATCATTAATTACCTTGTTTATTAATGTCGATGAAGCCATGAACCCAAAGAACATACTTCCTATGCTTCCCAAAACAGGAAAAGATAAAATGGTCGTACGTACGGGACACCTGGGGAGTGCATGAATGAAGTTAATGACGAAGATGATGACGACGATGGCAAGATGCACCCTAAACAATCATCAAAACCAAAAATTAAATTAAAATAAGCACTTTTGTGCAAAAGTGCCTTTGTATCCTAAACAAAGTTAGAAGTGCTTTTGTATTCAGTTTTTCAGCCTTCTGTTAAAAGATATAAAATCACTTTTCTGGACTAAAAAGAGGAACTTTAATATTGTCACGAGAAATAATTAAATAAAAGCACTTTGTGCAAAAGGAAGTACTTCTAACATATACCCAAAAATCATTTAAAAAAAAACCTGGCCCATTAGAAGTCTTCTCTGCCACTGCCCCTTTCTTCTTATGCAATCCAAAAAAAAAAAAAAGTCAGAGAACAAAACCCAAAACCATTTTCCTAAAACAAAAATGAAAGAAAAAAATTAAAAAAAAAAAAAAACCTTCAACCTTTATTGAGTATTTGTATCTATTCGGCCATTTTCTCTGAGCTTCAGCAGGTGGAACCGGCGGCCCAACGAGGAAGAGTTGGGAGTCAGGTTTATTCTTTCGGGTTTCTTTTTTTCTTTGTTTAACATGTCCACTGGATAATCTTCCTGCTGTTCCGGTCTGTTCTGTTTTAATGTTTTGGCTGGAGAACCACTCGGACGCTCCACCTCCCCCACCGCTGCTTTTTCCCGGGACATACGCTTTCCGGGCGACCCATTGTTCTACGTTTTCGGAAACAGAGATTGATTACAGAAAATGGAAGGAAGACGAGAGTATTTTCCTCATTTTTCGGCAGAAGAATAAATTTCGGGATTCCGAAATTTTCGAAGTCTGAAACGCGCGGAAAAATTCTTTCGGGTAATTTTGGGTGAATTGCATATAGGTACCTTACAAATGACAAAATATAAACGAAAAATATATTTTATATCATTTAAGTCCATTTTAAGTATTTAAATGTATTGAAATGTAGTATTTGTCATTTTATTTGTATTTTTGCCCCACTTATGAAATTTATATAAAACTTACCATTCTTTAATATAATTGATTATTTGTAAATAATAATAATAATAATAATAAATTATGCAAATTAATACTACTATATTTAGTGCATATGGTAAAGGTGTTTAACATTAAGAATGTTAGAAATGACAAGTAATAAATATATTGATAAAAAGATTAATTAAAATTAAAAAATTAATTATAATAATCACAATCTAATAATATAGGATGTAACAAAATCTACCTCACCCTTTTCCTTTTCACTAATTGATGCACATACACTTGATCAAAATTGAAAATAACTTTAGAAATTTAATACAAGCCAATTTTTGTAAACACGGTCGATTTTTTTACAGTTTCCGATTTAAAATATGTTTATAATTAAAATGCACTGTAAAATAAAATCACTAAAACAAATCGAAGACCGTTGGGTGATTAATAAACTGTGTGTTTATCAGATACCTTTCAAAATTAAGTAAAAGAACAACTACTGCTATGGAAGTAACCCGAGTATGGTGAACTCTAATATGTCGGGAAAACAATCAATCAAAGACATGATATATGAAGAACCTTCTTATTGGAAACATTTCGGGCACAAAATGTAATGTCAATGGAGGAGTAACAACATTAACAGAGAAAATGAGAACATCTATGTAACATAACAAGTCTCCCATTCAAGCTTGATACATATAAAAAAGTAACACTTAACAACATGGCAACTGTGATCTTATTGAATCAAACCACCAAAAAAGGGAAATGAAATAGGTCCAAGCTTTGGTCCTTCCACTGTGCTGTCATATGTCTTCTCAGCTGCCTACTAGAAAATCAAAACCAGAGCAAGGGTTAAGTAGACAAGCCGTATGATCATATTGGATTTGCAACACTTTCACAAGCTTATGCAACATGTTAAATTGCTCGATTTGGCAAGGATGAACATTTCAAACCACAGCATCAGATAATGCAAACTCTCTAAGCAAGCAAATATTAGTTCTTGGGAAACTAAGCCAATTAACATTCAGTTTTTAACACCATAAGACTCCTCAATCAGCTAAAAAATACTGTGAAGTGAGAAAACAGTTTTACACAAATAATGCAGTAATAAGCAGCATTGCACACAAATTCATTTAGTATGGGATAATATGCTGAAAAAGAATACAAAAAAGATAATGCAAGTGTGTAACATGACAACTTTTGAAGAGCGAAATACACAGGTATATCAGTTCACGCACAATGATATTTATCTAATACTGCATAATCTCTGTCAACAAGATCTTAAGAGTAAATGGGTTCTGCATGACACAGAATTCACATAGAAAAATGTAATTTCGGCAGCCGTTTTAGGATCTCTCTCTCTCTCTCTCTCTCTCTCTCTCTCTCTCTCTCTCTCTCTCTCTTCCCCCCATTTGAAACTAGCTAAAGGTAATCAAAAGTATATGATGATATAAAGCAGAAAAGAATTACATCTACAACTTTTTGTTTGGTGCCCTTACCCGCCCCCCCCCCCCCCAACCCTTCCATAAGTTTAAACCAAACCCTCCCATCCCTGGTGCGAGTGAGATTCATTCCCAAGTCTCCACGTAACATCAAAAGAGGCATTAATGGTTGAACTAGCTAGTCCCCAAAATTGGATTCCCAAGGTAAAATAACCATATAAATAAATCAACTGATCTGATGTACCTAAATGTTAATTATAGCTTCATCATTTTTAAGTAAATAAGTTAGAATGAGTTCTGCCCTCCATTTAAGAATGTATAGAAACTTAGTACATAAAACAGTCATGACACTGTAAGTAGAATATATATCCTCCCACATCACAATGCCTATCTTATGCCTTATCAACTCTATATTTTAAGGAGCCATACAACTTAACTGGATAAAATTCCTCCATTGAAGTTGAGCAATTAACCACTAGCAACCAAATACTAGTCAAACAATTGAACAGAAGTGGCAACCACATCAGAGAAGGTTAAAATGGGCCTTGCCCCGTATGGAGCTGTTGTTGAATTGAAACCACAATTAAACCATGGAGACTTTCTACTTTCAGCTAAAACAAACCATGTGAATGAAATATAATTTCAAGGAAACCACTAATTTCGGAGACTAAAATTCAACAACTAATCTCATAAGAGCCAAGAAAATCCATAATCTTTAGTTAATCCTCTTATTTAGCAAACTGCGAAGCAAACCAACCACAATCAATACATGATAAACCAGAACAAGACCGTCAAAAACAAACCCATTTGACCAAAATAAAAACACGAAAATACCCACAAAAGATAAAACACAAAGGGAGTCTATTTTATTATCAGATATGAAGGATCAACTGAGAATATTACACAAACCCATTTTATAAGATGCCAGAAATCCTTAGTCTTGCACCAAATAGCAAGAAGACCAAACATATTAAAATATAAAAGAAATGAAGAGGACCAGCTGACCAGAAAGTGGATGAAACCGATTAGATCATTATATCAACAAAAACCTAATTTCACACATAGCTATCTTAGAAAAACCACCAAAACCCTAAATCTTACACAGAATCACAAGCAAAACAAAACTATAGATTAAAAAAAATAAATAACAGATGATATTTTAACATCAGAATATTGGGAAAAACCTAAACTTTACACAAAACCATTTTCACATAAACCCAGAAAAATCACAATATCACACATGGAATGGCAATAAGAGCAGCAACAAAATATTTTTTTCAAAGGCGAATAATTTCCATTGTTAAATATGGGGGAGGCGCTGATCCAAGAGGGATGAAACTGATCCTAATCAAGTTATAAGACATAAAAACCTAAATTTTACACGCCCTTTTAATAAAAAAAGGGGAAAAATAAATCTTACTAGAATTTCATGGAAAAAAAAAAAAGCATAACAAACAATTTCAACTAAAAAAGAAAAACAATAAAAAGACGATATATTAACAGTTACACAGTGGAAATTTAACAAATGACCTGCCCAGACGCAAGAGAGTTGAACAGATCCATCTTCAGTGAGAAGATGAAGCAGGAGAATGTTTCTGGTGGTGGTGAGATGGAGAAGGAGCGATGAGCTTGTAGTAGACCTGTTCGCCGACGCAATAGATGCCAAAAGCGACGAGAGCGATGCCGAGTCCAGGAGTTGCCTGACGGAGATTACTGGTCAGCAAAGGATGTCTCCTCCACTCGTCCCTTCGCCTGAAGAACTCGCCGGTGTGCCCCATTTCAACCACTTCGCGATTCTTTCTTTCTCTCTATCTTCTCTTCGTGCAAGCTGCGAAATCGCATGGAACTTTTCGTGGTGCTTCTTGTGGTAGCCATTGGGCTTTGTTGAGCATTAGCTTACCCCAACAGAACCTATTTTGGCCCATGACTTCATCCCAATCGTTTTGCAGTATTTCATTTTTTTTTTACCGTACTTTCTAAATTCATCTAAATAAATAACTTTATTTGCATCACAAATGGATTATGTTAGCTCATCGTTTACAAATTGCTCAAGTAAGCTAAACCCCCTTTCAGCCATTATCCCGAGCAAAGCAAGAAAATTTTGGAATAGGCTGGAATTGAAGTATTATGGTTTTTAATATACAGTTAATGCTTTCTAAGAATATTTTATAAATTTCAACATGCAAATTTTGAGAATGTACAATACTAAAACAAATACAACAATCCTATAGTACTTGAACACAAAATAATTTGCAGCCTACGTTAAGTTTACAACATCTTCAGTCACCATTCAAACATGAACACAATACTAAATTAATCCTTGCATTGCCAGAATGATTCTGCCTCTAAATCTACTGCTGGATTTCGCTACGCTGGCTCCATGTGAGCATTCTTGCAACCTGCCTCTTCTTTTTCTCTCCAGATTGCATGCACTTCATCAGTCCTGAACCGCTGGGTGAACGTTGATTCCTCAAACGGAGTTGGTGAGCCGTGAGCAAAAGCAAGGAGACCGGTATATGCAATCATGGCTCCGTTGTCAACGCAATAGCGGTCATCGGTTGCAAACAACCTTCCACCACGCTCAGAGCACATTATTCTCATCATATCCTGCAAGCGCTCGTTACAACCCACACCGCCTACAATAAGAACATCTTTTTTGTCGCAATGTGCCATTGCCCGTTCAGTGATCTCCACAAGCATTGCAAACAGAGTTTCCTGTAACATATTATTAGGAAAAAAGTAAATTTCTAAAGTACATAAATATACAATTCATCTAGTGAAATATGAAGAATTGCGATGGATGAGTGTGGCTTTTAAAGGAAAAAAAAAAAAATAAAATTACCTGGAGAGAATAACACAAATCTGCAGGGGTGCAATCATTATTCTTGAGCATTTCTGCAGCAGTCGCTTCAATATAGCTCAATATTCCACTAAACGAGACATCCATCCCTTTAACAACATAAGGAAGATCGATAAACTTTACTCCTTTCTTTGCCAGCTGGTGAAGGAAAAAATCATAAGGCAAACCAAGATGGAAGAACTTTGTATCCAATGACTTAATCTTTCATTTCAAGCTTTAAACACGAATTAACAATCAAAGCTGTATGAAAGGATTTATTTTTTCAAATATACAAGGACTAGCCTGATACAATAACTATTTCTTCAATATGTAACCTACTGCTTTTACAAATTTCCATGAAGATTCAGGGACGATATGTGATATACAAGGACAAGCAAGAAACAGAAACTGTCTCTAATTGTGAGATACACACTCAAACATAAGCCACTCTCACCATCCCATGAGCAGCCCCTGGATAACAGACTTAGAAATTCAATGGCTTTAATTCATGGTGTTACCTAATAATTCGTAATTATGCATACCATCAAATTGGTTTAATTCTTCAAAATAAAAAAGTCTTGACATACCTGTTCAATGTTATATCCAGGGCTTGGATCATTGGAGAGAGTTAAGACCCTAGCAAACCGATCCAAGCAGTTACCCACAGCAATATCAATAGTCTCCCCAAAGATCCGATACCGTCCTTCACTGTATGCAATTACTTGTGTATTCCCACCACTAACATACAACACAACAGGGTCCTCCGCTCCCGTTACAATCCTCCCCATTTCAATATGTGCCACACAGTGATTAACTGCAACAATAGGCTTCTTCCACAACTGTGAAAGAACCCGGACAACAATAGCAGCAACTTGCAATGGTGCTCCCATGCCAGGACCCTTGGTGTAACAAAGGCAATCAATTTCATCTGGGGTTATTCCAGCAGTTTTCAAAGCAGATTTGACAAGTGGAATAATGTGCTCAAGATGGTGTTGGGCAGTTTCTCGAGGAAGGAATCCATGCCCAGGTGGTGTAATATAAGTGTGGCGTGGATTTGACAGAATATTTCCATCTAAGGTTACAACCCCAACACCAATCTTGTTAGCGGATCCTTCAAATCCAAGAGCTATCATTTTCTTCATCTTTTAGAACAATATAATACAATCCCTGTATCCGAATCCAAAGAGATAAGCTTCAACAAGAAAATGACTACAAACAAGAGAGAACTGAAAAATGCCCTCGTACCCATGATTTGGGAATCAATTAAACAATTATATTTCATGCTCACGAATTTCCCAGATATCAACGAGTTTTAGAACATATAAAAAATGCTTAAATTCAGAACAAGGAATCAAGATAGGTTACAGCTGCACATGCTTTCACATTGGCACATAAAACCAATACAAAGTTCTCTTCTTTTTTTTACACTCTACATGCTTTCTCTTCATCAAATTCATTAAAGAAAAATGTAAAACAAACAAAAATTTTGGTCTTTTTAAATATTGAAGGCCTAACAGATAGTATACCTATGTATATAAAGAGAAAGTTTGTGGCTTTACTAATTCGTAGCATATATAGGAAACTTTTGCACGAAATGGAAAGTTGGGAACGAAATAACCAAAGAAGAAGGTCTAACCTTTCGGCTTTCCGGCTGTCTGCAACGGCGAGATGGCGTGAAGCCAGTGACAAAATGTGACACTGAGCGAGGAAGAGTTAGGAGGCAGGCGTCCGAAAATAGGCTAGGGGTGAATTAGGGTCTTTACGAGAAAGAGATATTGGGTTTTCATTGCGCGTGGCTTACGGCATGAGTTTGAAATGCAATGCCCGTTAAAATCATGCCACGTGTTAGATTTGACGGTTTAAATATTATATTAGTTGTAAACCAAGCCGGATATTTTTACATATGCCTCCCTTGTAATATTTGATCTGTTATTATTGTTTGTTCATGAATTGTTATATTTGTCTTTTCTGTACAGGCAGTTGATTTAAACTCTGAGCTTGTTTGCACCCATGATTCCGCAAGACCTTTGGTATTATCTGGAGATGTGGAAAAGGTATGGTATCATGGCTTTTAATGCACATGTTACACATGCCCATATCATTTTTCAAGGAGTATATAAACATGTTCCTATTTTGTAGGAGTTCTGGAATAACATTTGTCTTCATCTTCTTTTTCTTTTTCATTTTTCAAAGAAAAACTTTTTTCCCAGGCAGCTTGACCATATTAGTTTGTCATTGTTCCATGCATGAATTCCAAAGTAAGATGCTTTGTTTTGTTCATCTATTGCTTGTTGTCAGGTCCTTAAGGATGGACGGTGGATCAGAGCAGCTGTACCTGGTGTTCCTGCTAAAGCTACAATTAAAGAGGTACATATTAGTCTTTGTACTTCATTTGTTTTACCCTTTGAATTTCCATATTTCTGTTTGTACTTCACTTTTTTATGCCAACTGAAATTTATCCACGAAAAATATTGTGGATTCTTTGCTTCTGATTTTCTACTGTTTTATAACAACATTCCGATACTTCAATCTTACATAGGGGCTTTTACTTGCTCTTTGCTTGGTTTATCAGAGAGTGCATTCAATCAACTAGCCCAAACTTCTGCAGTATATGGAAGTAATTGGAAGTTAGTGGTTGACAAATTATTAATTGTTCAAATACTGTCCTGGGGTATGGGTGGCTGATATCAAACACTCAGTTTCCACTGGTTGTTTGTGTTGGGGCTTTTGGTGCACAACCATCTTTAGGACTTATAGTGATGTATATGTTAAGAGATGAGAGATTTTTCTTTTTGCTTGTTTTTTTTTTTTATTTTCATGTAACTTTACAGTGAGTGGACCAGAAATATTTTTCTGTTCTTTTACCCTTGCGGCATACGTTCATCAATGCAGGATGTGACTTAATACAATGTTTAAATTCTCTCGATGCATTGACTTCATGGTTTTGGAAGTTCACTCCTTAACCTGCATGCAGGCAAACAGCGAACCTTTTCTAGTTAGAACACTGGACCGTAAAACACTTTGGGAAATGCAGACCCTTCAGGTTTGCTGTCAAAACAGATTATATGATGTCTATGTTCTTCATTTGTGCTCTATGATTCGAGATTTTGAATATTATTATTCTGTGACTTGCAAAAAACCTTTTTGTGCAGGTGGTGAAGCCTGGATTGCTTAGAAAAGGTTTTGAGCTTGTCAACAGGTAATGATTCTCTTTTTCCTTTTCAAACTGCTCTTGCAACTCTTCCTTCTTAAGTCTGTTCCCCCAAAAATAATATCAACAAATCTCTATAACACCATACATCGCCTTTGTTATTAAACACCTCTTTTCAAAATGCCTATGCGTTACAAAAATTTTATGTGTAGAATAATTCTGGAAAAAATGATTTACAGTGGTTCCTCACTTTGTCGTCTACAGGGAAGGTCTTGAAGTTACTGATGATGGATCAATAGTAGAGTATCTTAAACATCCCGTATTCACCACTGTAGGATCCTACACCAACATCAAAGTAGCGGAATTTTCTTCTCTTACCCTAGGCATTGAGATTTAATATTTTCATTATGTAGTGTTTATACTATTTAGGAAGCAATGCATCATTGCCACAATAATTTTCATTCTACGCATGAGAAAAGTGACAATAAAGTAGCATAAATTGCAAATCAATGTGTTCTTGTTTCTGACTTGCGGGTTACAACCCCAGATGATTTGTTACTTGCTGAGAAAATATTGAATCTGAGCTCAGAGTCTTCCAAATAAAGTTAAATCCATTCTGTAATGTATTTTGTATTTGCTTTATGTTTCATTCTCTGTGAACTTTCATATCTCGAATGAATAAATTGTTTCTCATTTCTTTTATTCATGGCATAATAATTGGTTGGAGCTCAACAGTTGCCAAAGTCCAACAACATACATATGTTTTTGTCATTTGACATACTTTCTCTTTGACATCACATTCTTGAAGAATGGTATTAACTGGAAATAAATACATAGAAAAAAAAAATGAAATGAAAACCAAAAGGGTAAATTCCCAACCCACCTATTGAACCGTCCATTTATCTTCTAAGTCTGCTCTCACTTTTCTTTGCCTTTGTGCAATCACCAAACAACGAAAAACGGCTGCCTTTTCGCAATCGAACAGGAGTTCCTTTGACCTATTTACAAACAGTAAGAGAACATTATGATCTATCCAGAATGCTACAATGAAGGAAGAAATATACTGAAGCATACCTTTCCCCTCTTGTGAGGTTTGGTGGTGTTCCAACAGAAAAGACCACTGCATCCACCAGTTGCTGGTCCCGATTCATATCCCCTGAAACACCAAGATTTAGCATAAACTGCGTACAATCTAAACAAAAATCAACACTTTGCCAAACAATGAAAAAGAACAAGAAAATTAAATTTTTATTTGTTGCTGAATTTAGAAATCTTTTCGTCAAGTGACCAGAAACTCAATAATCACTATTCTAAGTATATCTATTCCAAGAGAAGTTTGGAAAGGAGCAAAGAACAGCATGTTATTTAGAATTAGCGAACACAAGAAATAATTAGTGGGGTAAACAATTGAGAGAAACAAAATAAACTATATGTAACAATAATTCACCACATCATCTAATAATTTTGATGCGAAGAAGTGAAATCTTGAGTTGATGGGAAGGAACCAACATGAGTAAAATCAAAAGTAAAGTGTCACAAAGAAGAATTTTGACTCAGTAATTTGATTGGCTGCATGGAGGAATTTCAGGCTTAATTGCTGTCTCCTGAGAACTATTCCAAGCAGCCTAATTGTATTTCTAGGCTTTAGTTTTGGAAATCAATTGGGATATAAAGAGTTCATTGCGGATTGCAGAAAACAATTATATACATATTATTGAGATTAGAAAAAGACTCACAGATTTTCTTTGCTGAAATTGCCCATAAAGCTGTTGTTATGCAGTAAGCTCGGTGACATAGGGTAATGTTCTCCCCTTTTACCATTCTGGTCCTTCTGGAGCACTCTTTCATCAAGTTTCAAAACTTTGAGCTCCTGATTTAATTCATCTTCCCATTGATGAGAGGACAATCCTGATGAAAGCACAGATTCTACATGATTTTGTTGATAGATACCCTCCTGAGGTAATACTTGATTCTTTTCAGGTCTCAAATGATTCAATGATCCAGGGGTTCCTTTGTCCGCAGCTTGTAGCCAAGCAGTTTCTAACCTCTGTTCATGGATGATGGTTTCGATTCGCTGCATCGGAATCTCCTGCATCCTTTCTTTTGTACTACTAATTTCAGAGTTGCCTTCAGCGAGATGCGGAGAAAAATTAGAATAATCTTCCGATCCTTTAAGCTTACCGTCCAACTCATTAAAACTTCCTCTAGATACTTTGACAGGCATCTGCTGTGAGTCTGAATCAGAATAATTATCATTTGCATTTGAGCAAAGTACCTTTCTTTCCCTCTCAATTGCTGCAGCAATTTCTGTCTTCTTCACACCTCCCAGTAAGTCATTCGAAATTCCATCAAGAGTAGAAGCTACGCCTTCTGGCAAGAGGATTATCCTAACCTCCACATTGCGTCTCAATACAGTTTCAATTGAATTGGTGATACTGCTCCAAAACCTTTCCACTCTAGATTTAATATCTCCATCCACAAATGCAACATAGGCAATTAAAACACCTGCATGGAGAACCATATGGAAATGAAAACAGCTGCAAACACCTTGAGGCAATTTGAATGTACAAGATGTACACACAAGAAGATATATCTACACATTTATTCTTTTGCAGTTTATTGAACTTCACTAGAACACTTATTGACTTACCTTCAACTTCAGAGATAGACCAAAGCTTTCCATGGGTCCACAGTAGTTGCTTTAATGTCTTCGAATGGCACCTTTCAATACAGTTTGCCCAGATATCACTGAGCTTTTCAGCATTTCTGCATGTAATAATCATATTTCCAACCATATCAGTACCGTGTGAGGCAGCTACAGCACCGCCATCCTTCAATCGGCCATGAGAAGGCTTGGAATACAAACTATGACCAGCAGTTCGTGATAATACTTCTCCTTGATGGCTGGAATTTCCATTGACTGGTTCATGCAAGGAAGCTGGAGGAGTAGAGGTTCGAGGCATATATTGAGCACCTGACTTCCGCTTGTAAACAGTAGCTTCTCTTGAAGTGCTTGATGGATATTCCTCAGAAGTCTTAGAGCTCTGCCTTCTGCTGCTACCTGACTGAGTGAGATCTGGTGAATGCACTGAACCAAGCTGCAACAAAGTTGCTGTGAACCACGTTGAGCGTTCACTTGAAACCCTTAGCTGCTTCTCGGCCTCTGAAAGGAGCCTCAGAGCATGCTTTAATCTCTCTAATTCTGCTTCATTTACTGGAGAATAATGCCAATCAACCATACCAATAGTTTCAATTAGAACACATTACAATTTACAGCAATAAACTTCATAGCAGGTTGCTAAATCCAACAGATTTCTCTTTTTGGTTGCATTTTAGATCAAGGCTAAGATAAAAATAAATAAAAAATAATTAATTAAAAATAAAATAAGGAAAAAGTTCAAAGATTGGTAAAACCATAAAAGGTGAATACTATTGATTCAAAATAAGCTATCACAACCAACAACCCTAGATTCTGAATACAATGTTAAACAGCTTCTAATCATGAGTTTAAATCAACTGCAAATTCATGACTATCTACCAAAAAAAATTTACATTTTGGCAAATTATTTTAAAACTAGAACTCACCATGGAAGACTAAGGGAGAACAACGATGCTAATAGATACATAACTAAGGGAGAACAATGATGCTAATAGATACATAACTCTTACATGAACTATTGCACGTATTTGAGACCACAGAAATTTTAAACAACCTCAACAAAAGATCAATTTTTACTGCCTCTATTTTCTCAAAAAGTCAGGCGTTATCAACTTGCAAGCTAATGTTATAGCCGTGCTCATGGTAATCAACCATATTACCTTACTAAATTGTGTTCAATGCCATCCCATGCACAAAAGATTGGTCCTGTTAGAGAATGAATTTGCTACAGTGCAAGCTCTTGATACCTCAATGAAACAACAATAAAAGAGTGAAAGGGGTGGTACTCACAACTTCTTCCACCAATGTTGTAGGTTCCAGCAATGATATCCATTATAAGACTGGCCAGTTGAGACATCAACACCATTGGATCAACCCCAGAATCCATCAACTCTCTGGCTCTTTTCACTGTCTCTGCAGTGTCTGATGACATTGCTAATTCTAGAAGTTCCAGTAATTTCTCATCCGGAACAACCCCCACCTACAGAAAAGACAGCAGACTACATATATTAGTTTGAACAATTTATATTATGATGTTTGTGAAAGCAAAACATCCACATGCATTTGAGTTTCCTTTTATTCCTCCTTTACAAAATAATTACTGTTAGATAAAATTGAACATTTCCAGGGCTAAAAACTAGAACTGAAGCAAACTATAGCAAATGAGCATAGTTGGGAGAACTCACTAGTTCATTCACAAGAGAAGTAGTGATTCTTTTTCCCAGCAAACTCAGCTGGTCTAACATAGTTTCAGCATCTCGAAGAGAACCATCAGCATTCAGAGCAATCAAATCCAATGCATCCAATTCAACGTCAAGATTCTCATCAGCAGAAATTTTCCTCAACCTGGCTACAATTTCACCATCTTTAATTTTGTTGAATATATACTTCTGACATCGTGATTGTATGGTACGAGGCACGTTGTCAATATCAGTTGTGATGAATACAAATACAACTCTCTTTGGCGGTTCTTCCAGAAATTTGAGAAATGCCAGCCACGTCTTGGGGGGCAACAAGTGACACTCATCAATAACAATAACCTTGAATCGTGAAGAGGCTGCTGGAAGCCCTGCAGATAGGTTTTTTAAAATGTACCTAACTCTGTCAATTCCTTGTTTATTGGTGCCATCAACTTCCAAAAAATCTCTACTTTTTCCAGAGATGAAATCAGTGCATTCTTTACAGTATCCACATGGCTTGTTTTCACCAGTGGACAGACAATTCAGAGCTGCAGCAAAGATCTTAGCTGTTGATGTTTTCCCAGTCCCTCGAGGACCTTGGAAAAGATAAACAGGAGCAATCCTTCCCATTGAGATGGCATTCACAAGTGACTGAACCACAATATTTTGCCCAATCAGTTCATCAAAGAACATTGGCTTATATTTCTGGCTCAAACTCCTCATATTTTCCAGTGTCACTTCCTCTTCTCCTCCCCCACTTAGAGCTAAAATCTCTAACCCATCTTGACTCCTACAGCTTGACGACCACCTCCTTCCATCCAATCTGCTTAACGCCTCCAGATCTAGCTCCCCGAAGTTTGTAGAAAGTTCGTCATCACTATGACCAGTTCCTATAGATGACCCTGCTCTCCCATCACCACTATTGGTGAGTAATGGTAGAATACCTTGGGCACTTCTTGAAGCCATTCTCTGCTTATTAGAAACGGATGACAAGCGTCTCCTTCCATGATACATTGCCTGACTCCCACACAAAATGCTACTTCCTTTCCTCCTTAAAGTATCAGAAAGGGAAGGAGAGCAACAACTCCCACATACCCCTCTATGTTTCAGCGTCCTCTTTGACCAATAGCACGGAATCCCACATCCTTGACGACCTGGCAAATCCAGATGATCATCCATTTCATCGTCATTATCATTCAAGGATGCTGTTGTGGCATCCCAAGATCCAATTGTACTAGGATTATGATTAACATACCTATTATAAGAACTAGTTGATAATGCAGGTGTGCTATAAGTATAAGAAGAATCTTCTTTTCTACTACCTCTCAACAATTTAGTCGATGAATGTGACCAATTCTTGTGCCTAAGTTTTAAAAGCAACGAGGAAGCCCCTGAATATTTACGAAAATCTTCAGAATTACAATAATCTTCTGTGTCATCAGATTGCTCGACAGACTCGTCCCTGGCTAAGCCTATTGCCACTGAATTCCTAGCAAGAATAATTTGACTTTGTTGATATTTAGATAAAGAACCTGAAGTGGTTTTATTTCTCTTACTTTTCCTCTTAGCTGCCATTGCTCTTTTCATAGATGGAGTTGCTGCCAATGACACAAGATTTGCATGCCCACACTTGAAAATCGACGAAGAACGATTATTGTCACCCAAATAAGTATCACTCTTTGCATCACCACCATTTCTAGCATCACTCAAGCTATCATCAAAACTTTCCACAATCGAAGAAGACCCCTCATAATCATTCTCATCATCATCATCATCATCATCATCATTTCTTGCAACTGCACTTGTCTCACTTGACGATTTCTGATTGTTCCAATTATACAAAAACACCTTCTTCTCTTTCCCGTTTCCATTCACATTCACATTGTTGTTTTCATCAGCCAATTGTCTGCTGCTGTTGTTCTTCTTCTTCCAAGCAGAACCAGAAACAGACCAAGAACCAGAAGCTACTGCCGCCGCTGCTATAGATCTGGATGAACTCAATGGTGATTTCCAAGAAGAAGTTGTCCCCGGATCACGCAAAACCCGGGCTGCTTTCCTTATTTGTGTCAGTTCTTTCTTCAACTGCAACCTCCCTCGCATTTCAGCCATTTCCTCAATCAAACACAATACCCACAAAAAAAAGTCACTACCACAAAATTCACCTTCACATTTCCATTCCACTCATCAAACCCAGCTACATAAACATATAGAAATCAGGTCAACACAATAAAAAAATTAAAAAATGGAGTCTTTATATAAAAATGGTAAAACTGAAAGAGAATGAGAGATGGGAAAGAAACTAAGAAAGTATCTGTACGCAGCTGACAGAGTGGGGCTTATGGGTTTGAAAACCAGTTTGAAAATGGACCAGTTGTTGTCAATATGTATATGAATTTTCTATTTTTATGTTTTTTTCTTCTTCTTCACTCCCTGTCACAGTGTCACTAGGGTTTTTTTCTTTTTTTATTTTTTATTAGTTGGCGCCTCAAATCAAAAGAGTTGAAAGTTGAATCTTTTGGAATATGATTGTGAGTTTGCTTTCGGGTGTTTTCGATCATTACAAGGTGAAAAAGAAATGGGAGGAAAATCCGGGGACCCCAGGATTCTACCGCTGTTTATGCGTTGGGATTTTTACAGTGTTCATGCCTCCTCTCTTGTCTTCTGTCTGTTTTCTTACGGTGTTTTATGGAAACATAAATGTATTTAATTTCAATTTTTTGAAAAGGAAATATTTGTTTTAACCATTTTTTCTCCATATGGTATGATAAGATATGGTTAATTTGACCATAATTAGTAAATATCATTATTAAAATACTAACATTATCCATAAATATATGCCTTATTATGCAATAATTATGAGATAGTTGATATCCATTTAGTATGATTTATGAATTTGTGATTGTTCATCCAACATTTTATGATGTTATTTATTATTTTAATATTACTAATTTACATCGATGTGATTTTGTTATTATTCGAATACTTTAATTATATAATAGTTCTTGAATATAAAATTATTAAAAATTAAATTAAAATTTATTATTTTATAATACACAAATATTTTTGTTAATTTTTTAATTTTAAATATATGTCTTTATATTTTTAAAGTAAATTGAATTTTATAATTTTAGATAACTATTGAGTAAATAGAATACAACTTTATGTTGTAAATATGACATACCCATTGATGCTAGGCCCTTTTGAGTATGCTTGTCTCAAAGGCACACAAGCATTAGGTGTTCTTCACTTTTTGAGTAAAAGCATTGTTATAAAACCAATGTACAAATATTATTGCATTCCATTTCTTCAACCAATATTGTAGTTGAACTTCATTATTTTATGAACAAAACTTGTGAATGGTAGCTAGTTGTTAAGAATGTTAAGAAAAGAGTCAAAAAAAAAAGAAAAGAAAAAAGAAAAAAGACAAAGTTGGGAGTTGATGTTTTAGACCAAAAAACACAACTATCCTAATTATGATTTAAGAAGATTTTGATAAAATTTATATAAATATATATATTTTTTTATTTGTGAAAATTAAAATTAAAATAATATATTATTATTTTTATTATTTTATATTATCACTTATAATATAATTAATCAATAATTTTATATTAATAATAAAATCGTTATTTTTTATTTTTATTATTATTATTATTATTATTATTATTATTATTATTATTATTATTATTATTATTATTATTTAGTGATGTTGAATGTTCTATCTACTATCAAAATCAAAATTTAGATTTACATGTTGTAGCAATATCCATATGTTGCTATTGAAATTTGCCTATAGCAATCACAATCAAATGTAGACAAATGAATCTTACCTCAAGCATTTTTGGCGATCAACCAATCAAATGCATGTGATAAGGCAACAAGAAGACCTCTCTCTATCATGTTTTCTTGTTAATTTCAATATATTTTTTTTAATTATAATATATTCTCAAATGAGATCTCTTTCTTCCTTTAGCACGTGATTGATCAGTCAAAGTTAAATTTTTTTAATAATTTAGAGACAACTGACATTAATTTTTTAATTTAGAAAATGCTTTGCCATCTACAAGCAAACGCTTAATCACATGCAATTTTTTGGATTCTTTAATTAGGGTTTATCTCGTCTAATCTCCAACCAATTAAAATTTTATAGCTCAAGTTTGCCATGTTTGTAAGAATTCATAGAAGCACTTTGCTACTAATTTGCGCGACATGTTGTAAAAATTAATCATCTTTAATTCTTTTTGTGTTGGATTTTAAATTTTAATACCAAAATGGAACAAATAAACCCTAAAACTTTTATTTAAAAAAAAAAACCCAAACCCATTAAATAAATTTGAATTAGTGTATGATTTCATTGACCATTCAACCAATTAATAAACACTAATCCATTAATTAGACAAAAGCCAAAGGCAACTTTTTGGTTGTGTTGGTTTTCATACATGCTGTTTTCTTGATAGAATAATTTCAGACAGACCAAACATATATGTTTGAATTTTGTTTTTATTTTTTTGTTAGATAGACAACATTACAACAATTTTTTCTGATGTTAATTGATACCACAAAAAGCTTATCTAATTGGTGACATCAATCTTAATAATTCATTGGTTGTAGGTAATAAAATTTTATCGAAAAAATAAGTTTTTAATAAATAATTCAAAATTTTTTTATCATAAATTTTTTTAAAAAAATTTTGTGTTTTATTTTGTTAACTCTTGTATTTTTTAAAAAATATAAAATTAAAAGATTGATATAATTATTTGAATAAAAATTATGATAAAATTTTAATTTTGTAATTATGATTAATTGTTTTTAGTGATTATCATGATTAAAGTACTTAGTTAATTCTCTAAATTATTTTTAAAGTTTTCCAATACATGTGTGTGGTGTTCTAATAAATATATAATTTTTTTTTTTTGGGGATCAATGCCTATGTAGACGATGAAATCATTGAAGACCCAAATGCAAACATGTTACCCTTGAGTTATTATGAGTTAAAAACTTGAAATTAACCCAATTTAAAAGCTAGGATAACAGTTCTTACTTGGATTAATCAGTTGGTGCTTACATTCTTACTGCCAAACTTCCAAACTTTTTGTTCCATACAGGTTGTTAAAATATCATGAAAATGAAATCACTTTTCAATTATGTTTTTACCTTTTTAACACAAATTTAGCAGTGATTGAGAACAATCAGAAGACTGTGTACCATTGTTCATGCATCACACAACACAAAAGATCTTTGGATCTTATGGTGCATGCAACCATACATTTTTTTCAACTTTTTCTTTGCTTCCATTGCAATTTTCAAACTTCTTCTTGTAATTTCTAATGAAAGTGTTAAAAATTGCAACGAAAAACGTGTACAGTGCATGCAGATGGCACTGTACCCCTAAACATAAGATGGGTTACATTTCTCGACACAAATCAAAGAGCTTGATATGTATGGACCAAAAGTTTGCACTAGAAATTTAAGGCATATGGTGGTGACTTCAAGCCAAGCAACGCCTCGTTTTACTTGTATGTTTGAAACCACATGAGGGACATTATAGACTTTTCCTTTCATCCGCGGACACATGGCAGACTGGTACTGGATATTTTTAGCCCTAAAACAAAAATCATACAGAGAGACTAAAACCATGCTATGAAAATGAAGCATACACATTCACAAGAAGCATTTAGATCAAACCAGAAAAATGCACCAACATTTATATTTCTAAATGCCGGCAACTATTTTGAAAACACAATTCCAGAGAAAGATTAAACAGAACAGGAACCATAAGTTGCAAATTCATTAACTAAAACAGGCAACCAACTCTATTTTACTCTCAAACTGTAACGAAAAAAGAAGTTCTAATCCTTGTCTACTTTGTTTAATCGTTGTTCGACTCCAACTTCATAACTAATCTTAAACTCTAGCCCTCTTGCTACTGCAACTGGGGCACTTGTACTGCTTAATATGCTCAGCCTTTGCAGGCGTAATCTTTACGCATTTTCCATGGAACCACTTCTCACATATATCACAGCAAATCCAGAATTCGTCAGTGCCATAGTTATCCCCACATGCTCCACAGGTGGCACCTTGTTCATCGTCTTCTTCTTCTTCTTCTCCACTATCCTCGTCTTCCTTGGGTGGTGGAGACATCTTCACTGCCTTGGTTTGCGATTCAGACTGACGGGACTGCTTGAAGGCAAGATCCAAACAATGACAGAAAAGAATTTGATATAGACATAGGACAAAAAAGAAAAGTAATCAATTTCAAATTCCTATTACCTTCCCGCTTGATTTGCTCTTGCCACTGTTGTGATTAGCAGCAGATTGGTCCTTTGGTTGCTTAATAGTTCCAGTCACAACTTCAAAGATGGTAGGGAGTTCATTTATCATCTGGAAAAGTTTTTTCCTGCATAATCCAATTCAAACAAAAATTAGAACTAGGCTTTTAATTTGATTTCATACTCCAAACTTGCTTGTCAAACATAGCATCATCCGCTTTCTCTATCATATATAACCTGGGATTGTAAGGGAATAAAGGCCAATTAGATAACTAACAATTCATTAAACAGCACCACATAGAAGAATGAATGGTACTTTTGTTGACAACCAACAAACTTCCTTTTGTTAAGAACAAACTTGAATGCATGGGTGTCAAACATCATGTGTCATACAGTTGATTGTGTAACTTGGTGATGTGAATGACATTGAATGTAATATAATAAGACAAATGGTTGGGACAGATTTATAAGTCAACAAAGAAGACATCTAGAAGTAGAAAATGGTCTAGAATAAGAAAAACCAAAATCCATATCCATTGGTATAATATGACTAAAGAATAAGCAATTATAAATTTACGACAAGACCCACGAAATCACTAATAAGAAATTATTAGAAATTAAATCACTAATAAATTGTTAGAAACAGAATTAGAAGAAAAAAAAAGACCCACAAAATGTGCATATCTTGGCAAGAAAAAAACAACATATTACATTTAGCAGTACTAAAAGACAAGTTAATAATGTAGTTAAACATATACTCTCTTCTCACTCTACCCCTTGTACTTACTCTGCAGCTTGAACTTTGAATTGAGGAAATCTCAGTAACATTATATCTAATTATGCTTTCATCATCTTTTAATGTTAAATTTGATGGCAAAGCAAGGGATAGAAATGGGGCTGCAGGTCGGGAATTACATGAATGAGCTTAACAGTAGATAAGTCAAAAGGCAGTCTTAACGACAAGCACAAAAATTGGAAGATTACTCGATGTGGCGAGGTAAATCCATGAATCACTTAATGTGTTCTGTTTGGGCTGCATCCTGTATGGGGAAGTGGGGATTTCTCCCACATGGTAGAAAGGCACTTCAAAATATCAACACATAGGATATAAATGAACAATAATGCAAAAAAGAATATGCAAAATTCAAAAGATCAAAAGAATCATTTGTGCGACTTATGCATTACAGTCTACGAACTAACAACATAATGCCACAAGAAAGCGAATTATGCAGATTCTAAAGGAAGGCTGCAGAAAATAACATTTGATGCCAGTAAAACAGGCAAGAAAAAAGAAACAATACCTCTCGTTCTTGCCAAATCCAAAGCGTGCACCAAAATAGAATGCAACAGCAAGCAACCATGAATCACTGTGAACTGCAACCAGTGACAACCAGTCCTTCTCCTGCATACCGTCCCTTGCAAAGTTTATCCCTAACGCTGGTTCAGGAAGTTCAGGAGGCACTTCTTCCACAGGCAGGTTAACTTCCCATGTCTCATTTGGAAGTCCATATAGGCACAAGTTCTCCTTTTCTGTATGCACAATATTGACAGCTTCGATAAAAACCCACAATCTGTCTCAAATTGTTAATGTAAGCAGTATACAAGGGAATGGACAAGGTAATCATAATAGACCAAACAACAGTAACAAGGATGCCGTATGAACTACTTTATGAACCCTATTAGCAAATGGGCTAATCTCTACATGTCCTTGTTTCAATGTTGCTTGAAATGATGTATAGTGGGAATAACACGTGGTTTGCTCTAATGGTAAACCAAACCATACTGTCAATCTTTAATTCCAGTAGATGAACACGACAGAAACGGTAAAGTGAACAATACATATTAACCAAATCACCTGAGAAAAATAATATATCATATCATGGTGACTAACAAGTAGAGAAATAGACAATTACAAGGAAATTAAATTCAAAGGAACGAAACTAAAAATAACAGTCCATTTCTGCAAACATAATCACCACTAGAAATTGGGAATTTTCTACAATCTGGCAGGCCACAATGAGCCCTATTTGCAAATGGGGACCTTTGTAATGTCCCCATTTCGATGTTTGCTCGTAATGATCAGGTCTCAAAATAACATGTGGCATTTTGAAATGGTAAATCAAACTAAAATATAAAGCTTTGCACTCCAGCTGATACATGTTCATAGTAACATTAACTAAAAGTAACAATAAAGTTAACAAGACAAATTCACTAGATGACCTGGGCACAAAAACAAAAGTAAAACATCATGATAGCAAGTAATTCAATAATAAAAAAGAACAACAAATCACTACCACTAAAATGGGATTCAAAAAATTGATTAGGCAAAAGAAGAATCAAGATATCATGATGGCTGATTAACTATTAATAAAAGTCCACAACTTCCAAGGAACTAAATGCCGAGAATTTGAACTGAAAATAACCTTCCTGTAAATATAATAATCACAAGTATTTGTCAAGAATTGGGATTTTCTCCAGCTAGGAAATGAGGGGCACTGATGTCCATGGATACAAGAAATAGATAAAGATTTGCAAGTTCTCTTTAATTCCATAAGCATGCCTTGAATTTTGCAGTAATTTCAATTTGTCTGAATCCCCAAATGAAAATTGTTTTCATGCTAGTGAAAGATAAATGTAAGTACTTTACAGAAGAAAATATTAGTGAATAATAACATATGCAGAGAAACACAGAGATTTCTGAGATCCGAGAATGACCCCGTTGGGGGAAAAAGGTACCCCAAATGCTGCAACAGGAAATCTGCCTCAAAACAAAGCATCTCCTCCTTAAATTCAAGACAAAATCATGAACTTGATACAATCATCAAAACAAGACAATGAACACAACCACTTGTGAACACTCAGTGATTCATGGCAAAGTCATCGTCTATATTGCATCTTTCTGAAAATATAAACAAGATTGTTTCTAAAATACAATTTGCTCACTTTACATACAACAAAGCTGCGAACTACGTACAAAAACAATTAAATTTACAGTCAATATAGCATAAGAAGATTGTAAAGAAAAGGTCAAATATAAGTTAAATTGACAAAAACAAAAATGAAAATGAAAAAAGAAAACAGGAAAAACCCACCAGGATCGCACTGCTGGTAGAACTTCTCAACATCTGCAAAAACCAAGAAAATTAAACATTAAAAAAATTACCAAAATACGCAAAAACCATCAATTAATTTGACTGGAATAACAAAAATCAAACCCATTACCACTAGTGAGAGCCTTGATCAACCCAGCCCGTCTACCCTTAAAATCGCCGAACACCTCCTCTACAGTTCTAGGTATTGGGTGCGGTATTCCCTCCATAGCCAAAATTAACCTATTTCTCAATCCTTATCTTCAAATTCAAACAAATGAGTCTCTAGTATTCAAACACAAGAGTGAAATTAACGCAAAAACTCAGACAAACGGAAGCCTTAATTAGGGTTTTTTTTGTCTGTGCGCGTTTGTTTAACGATTTGGGTTAAAAAAAGAGGTCTTTAATGTGTTCAGCTCTTCATTATCCGTTTGAAATTAATTGAATTGAATTATAAATGACAAGAGCAAACAGAACAGACCCAGAAGAGAAAGAGAAAGCAAGAGACTATTTTGGGTTTGGGTTTGAGATTTGCGTGCATAGAAAAGAGAGAGAAATGGGAAGTAAAAAAATCCTAACCCTTTATATTTTTATTCTATAATATTTTATTATGTAAATAATAAAAATTTTAAAATATTTTTTTCATATTCATAAAATTATAGGTATGTATAAATTTTTTTAAAATTAATATATAATATCTCTTTATAATAATAATATTATGTTTAATTATTAGTTGAGTAATTAAAATAATTAAATAATTAAAATAATTTTATACGTATAAATTTTAAATATTAATATTTTTTTGCATATTTCTTTCGAATTCAAAAAAATTAATAAAAATTATTCTTAAAATTTTAATATTTTACTTTAATTTAATTTAATAAATATATATATATAAATTATATTAATTTTAATAAGATAGTATTATAAATTATTTTATTTGATAAATATATATAAAGTTATATTATATGAATATATATAAATTGATATTATAAAATATTTATTTGTATATAATTATTTAGTTATTTAAAATATTTTTATAATTACTTAAATTAAATTTTTTCATAAATTATGATTTAATATTTTTTAATAATCATAAAAATATTTGATAGTGGTTAAAATAATTTTATATAAAAAAAATTATAACATCATTTGTATATATTCATATTATAAAAATTTATATATGTACATTAAATTACATAGTTTATAATTTTATATAAATAAATAATTTATAGTATTATCTTGTCAAAATTAGTATATGACAAATACTAATATATAAAATTTGTACATATAAAATTATTTAAATTATTTTATTATTCTAATTACTTAATTAGTGATCGAATATAATTGTATTACTATTGAGGGATCTAATATATAAAATTTATATATATATATATAATTTTATTAAACTTTAAGGAGTGTATGTGAAATTAACCCTAAAGATTTATGGTATTTATGGTCTAGCTTTTGATCTATTTAATATTATCAAATTTAGGGTTATATTTTTGTTGGGAGGAGAAATTTTTAAAGTAATATTAAATATTTTAAATTTATATGATAAAATTTTTATTATAAATAATGTAATATTGAATTAAAATTTGAATAATTAATTAATTAAATAAAAAAGTCTAAAATTTAGAGTATGATTTAATTGGACAATAGTAATGAATGTAGTAAATTATAAAATTATAACTAATAATAATAAAGAATGATAATTTAAATTATTCTATCATATTTATATCATGTTAAATAAAAACAAACCTTATATCATTTTGTTTAACAATTATGTTAAGTATTAAAAATACTATTTTAACTTGATTACTATATAATTAAATATGTTGTAATTATATCACTTATTTAACTTAAATTTTATACAATTTAACATATATTTTTACTCAAATGTTACTCAATTTTATTTTAAATAATACTAAACATATTTTAAATGTGATAAATAAAGTTAAAAATTTTTTAAAATATAAAAATTATGAACAAATTTATCAAAATCACCAATGAGTTATATGATGCAATTATTTGATTGATTAATTATGTTAATTTATTTATTCAAAATTTCAAACTTAAATTTGATATGATTTAAACAATGTTACATTTGTATCGTTAATTTAATAATCGTATTATTTTATATTAATAATATGCAAATTCATGTTCGTATCGAATAATCAAGTTGTATTAAAAATTATTACATTTAAATAAAATAATGACATTTAAGAAATAAATAATTAATAAACAAGTTTCTATATTCAGATGTTCTATTAAAGATAAACTTTTAAAATAGTTGTCTTTTTACTTAATTCACCAAAATAGCTTGTTATTTTTTTTTAATAAACTAAGTAAGAAAATAGATTTGTACGAAAATTTCAATTAACAAAACTTAATAAAGTTATGCATTTTTTGTTTTTTTTTTTAATTTTTATTTTGCTCTATAGTCAAAACCTTGCCCAATCAAACCTTAATTTATGATGAATATATTATTTATTTACTAGTTTAAAATATATTTTCTATTAAATTTTGTGCTTGATTTGTGTGATTTGATCGAAAAATATTAGATTAAAAATTACATTTTTTGCATCCAAATTTCAAGATTTGAATTCGCAAGCTTTTGATGATTGAGGAAAATAAAAATAAAAGAGTAAACTTTATTAATTTCGGTTGTCAAGGATATTTTTGTTCAAAATTAAAATGTTTGGTTAATTTAATTAAATTAAGATAACATAATTATTTTAATAAGTTAAATTAAAAATGAGATTATTTTTAAAAAAAATTATTAAAGAAATTTTTTTTTATTTTTTATAAAATAAGTTGTTAACCTCCTAGTAAACAAACATTGTCCTCGAGCGGCAGATTTAATGTTGAGAAGTGTAATTTGATAATTCAAGAATGGGGTATTCATATTTGAATTTTTTAATTTTTATATTTTATCAACAATGATATAATGTATATATTGTTTATCACATAAGCCCTTGACCATTTGAAATTACAAAATTTACTTGCAAGATATTATATTTTGACTTCAGGCAATAACTTAAATTATTGTATTATATTCGTACTATTTTATATTCATAATATGTTAAATAGAAGTTATTTTGAATCTCATTTCTTTATTAATTATGTTAAAAAAAGTAAAATACGGATACAGTTAGTTTATTAAATGAGTAATTTGAATACGATTTGTTTAAATATGATAAATAAATATACAAAAATAAATTATAAACGAATCATAAGTAAATTATAAACAAATTGAGACAATTTTTTTATTCATTTATGATATGAATTTATTTATAATATAAATTTATTTATGATTTATTTTATAATTCACATCTAAAATAAATAAATAAATTTGATAGTTCAAACACGAATATAACACGATTATTAAATAAATAACATGAATATGGTAGATTTATTATTCATATCAAAATTTTTAAATTCGAATTTATTTATTTACTTTAAATTCATATCAAATATTTGTGTTGTGACCTAGATTTTTGCCTCTAATTTTGACCATTTTGCAAGCAGGAAACTGGGTACAGTCATTTAATTTTATATAGTTACTTATTTAATACAAATAGATAAACTCTATTCTTATTTTATAAAATTATGAAAAAGTTAAGGACTTGTAAACTAATTATCTTTCAAAAATCTTTTTTCTTTGTTAAAATATGAAATATAGATATAAGTGCGATTAAATTGTTTATTTTTTAAAATAAAAACATGAAAATTATTATTTTTATATTTATATTATTACACTTTAATAAAAATTAAAAATATAAACATGATAATTTTTATTTATATAAGTATAATGTGTAAAAAGAAAAAAAAAACCTATGAAAAATATAAAAAAGGACAAAACTGAAAGTTTTGTAGCAGAGCTCGGGAAAGCGGCGTCTCTGCCTCTTTCGCTCTAATATCCCTCCGTTTCTTCTCAGCTTGTATGACAGTAACAAACTAACTACGGATGTCGTTTCGGTCATGGGTTCGAGCTGTTTTGGCGCGAAAGAGTGGTTCTCGTTTTGGTCACACGTATAAAAACATCACTTGTTTAACAAACCCGATGAGCTTGTCCAAAGCAGTCAAAGCTTTAACCTTTGGTATGCTTTTGACTCTCTCTTTTATGATTATGATTTCATGTGTTGTCTGTTTTGATGCTTGTTAATGATTGATTATGTATTGGTTCTCAGGATCGTTGTTTAATCTGGGTTCGAGCTTGCATTGCAACCTATCGCTTGAATCATCTAGAGGATTTTGCGGGGTTGTTGAAAATGGAAACTTGGAGAAATTCCATGTCGAGTTTGAGTCTGATGGTTTAGGTAAAGACAAGAAAGTAAAGGTATTGTATGAAAAACCAGTGGATTTTACCAAGGTTGACATGAACTTGCTTCCTACTGTTATGATTATTGGACGTCCTAATGTGGGCAAGTCTGCTTTGTATAACCGGTTAGTTTGGATAAAATGTTTCTTATCATTTTCACAAAGATATGATTTTTGGTGTTTTTGAATTTGATTTTGGTGGTTATGTGTTTAATTGTGTTTCTAGGTTGGTTAGGAGGAGGGAGGCTTTGGTTTTCAACACGCCAGATGATCATGTTACGAGGGACATAAGAGAGGGAATTGCTAAACTGGGAGATTTGCGGTTTAGAGTCTTGGACTCGGCAGGCCTGGAAACCGAGGCGACTTCTGGGTCTATTCTTGATAGAACAGCAGGGATGACTGCAAACGTGCTTGCGAAGACTCAATTCGCAATTTTCTTGATTGATGTGAGGTTAGTTCTGGTTGTATGAGTTTCTGCATATCTTATGATTCGTGCGTGTTTGGCATGATTTTTCATTCCAAAGCTCATGGTGACAAATTTAGGATTTGGGAATTGTCTATTTTGAGGCTTTTCTTGCAATTATGTTAAAGAAATGAAGCTGAAAGGGACTGGAATGGTCTAAATTGTTATGAAAATGGATTAATTTCTAATTTTACTTGTAGTTTCAGAATGCTCTATAATAGGATTTATATATGACTGCAAAATTGGAGTTTTTCTTTGGAAATGTAGGAAACTTTGGTTAAAGGTTGGGGCCCGTATTACTGAGAATTTGTTGTACACAGTGTTGCTTTTTTGTTGTTATTTATACCTTTGGGTGCAAAAGTTTGAAATGATTTCTTGGTTATCTTGTGGCTAGATCTGGACTTCACCCTTTAGATTTGGAGGTTGGAAAGTGGTTTCGTAAACATGCCCCAGGAGTCAAACCTTTAGTAGCGATGAATAAGTGTGAATCACTTCATGATGGCACTGGCTCTCTAGCTGGAGCTGCTGCTGAAGCTCTAATGTTAGGATTTGGGGACCCTATTGCTATATCTGCTGAAACTGGACTGGGTATGACAGAACTTTATGAAGCTCTTCGCCCTTCGCTTGAGGATTATATGGTTCAAGTTCTAAATGGTAAGATCTTAGACACCCATTTGTTTCTTATCTCGCATTATCATTGAATGTGTGAGCTGAAGAATATAGTATTCGTTTATAGATTGCTTAAAGTTTGTAGAAGTTTTCTGCAAATCTACTTATTTGATATTTTAAAAGCATTGACCAATACTCCATAAATTGTTTTCTTCAAAGTGCTCCATGAAGTTTTTTCTATAACTAGGTCAGATGATAAGAAAATAGCTAAAAACAAAAAATTTCTATTAGATATTTCATATTTTAGAAAATTCTGAAATGGGGAATGTAAATGCTTTAACCATTCTAAAGATATCAAAGTGTTATTGGACTTTGGAAAGCAAGGTAATACTGGAAGTGAGCAGTTCGGCATGCATGGTACAGCTAAATTTGCATTATCGTGGAAGTTAGCAAATATTGCAAGTGAGAGTTGTGATATGGTTTGACAACTTTAGTGGCACAGAATGGACATAATTGTTGTCATGGATCTCTTTTTCTATCTGTCAAATGTATTGGATCTCCACTTTGAATTAAACATTCAACTTAATTTTAAAACTCCCATGTATGTGTGATAATAGAAGTGATTCCTTTTTGTTAAAGACTGTCAATATCTCATTGTTAGTGTTTCTGTTAATTGGATTATGAATGCTTTAGTTGATTTTGAGACACCTTTCCTTATTCCTGACAACTGATCTTTCTCTCTCCCTCCTGCTGGCTCTGCTTTGCTTTTGACCTTACGCAGGTAACTTTAGTCAAGACAATAGCTCCAATGAGGTTGATGAATCTAAGTTGCCGTTACAGTTAGCAATTGTAGGAAGGCCAAATGTTGGGAAGTCGACCTTGCTAAATGCTTTGTTACAAGAAGATCGTGTTCTAGTGGGTCCAGAGGCTGGTTTGACAAGAGATTCAGTGAGAGTGCAATTTCAACATGAAGGGAGAACTATTTATTTGGTACATGTCAGATTTGCATTACTCCATCTTCAATATTATAAATTGTTGGATTCAGTCTCAGTCAGTCTCAGTCCCTGGTGATCCAAATTCTGTCTTTGTTTGACTAAGTGGGGAGATTTATTTTCTCATTATTTAATGATATTGTGAATTATTATTCAGGTTGATACCGCAGGTTGGTTGCAAAGAGAGCGGGAGAAAGGACCATCATCTTTAGGTGTTATGCAATCAAGAAAGAATCTGATGAGGGCCCATGTAGTTGCTCTAGTCCTTGATGCAGAAGAGGTGTGTCATAACTGATATTCTTTCTGCATTAACAGTGACAAAGCAGTGCATCTATGATAGCATGTGCAAGCATAAAACCAATTTTTGAGAGAATTCTTTTCTATATATGATACATGTGCTTATTATGCTCTTCATTATGCATTATGATCAGGTTGCTAAAGCCAGACGTAGTATGACACATGCGGAAGTCGTTATAGCGAGGCGGGCAGTGGAAGAAGGGCGTGGTTTGGTTGTAATTGTGAACAAAATGGATCTTTTAAGTGGGAGACAAAACTCTGCCTTGTATAAAAGAGTCAAGGAAGCAGTTCCTCAAGAAATTCAGACGGTCATACCTCAGGTTTGTCATATTTAGAATTTTTAGGTTATAAGCATAATTGAAAATTTGTGGTCTACCAGCGATCTTCTGCTTTTGACAGCATGTATGTAGAAGTACTCACATTTTTTTCATATCTGCTGGCAGGTGACTGGAATACCTGTGGTGTTTACTTCAGCATTAGAAGGAAGGGGTCGAATAGCTGTTATGCGGCAGGTCATTGATACTTATGAAAAATGGTGTTCAAGGCTGTCTACAGCTCTTCTTAACCGCTGGTTGCGCAAGGTCAGCCTCAAATTCCTCCCCCTTTCCTGATATTTTCGAATCTTGTAAATGTGAGATTTAGCTATAAAACTCTCTTTCTGTCTGTGTGCATATTTGATCAGGTTATGAGCAGGCATTCTTGGAAAGATCAGTCTGCCCAACCCAAGATCAAGTATTTTACTCAAGTGAAGGCTCGGCCTCCAACTTTTGTTGCCTTTGTGAGCGGGAAGACACAGCTATCGGATACAGAACTCAGGTTCTTGACAAAATCTTTAAAGGAAGACTTTGACTTGGGTGGAATTCCTATTAGAATAATGCAACGGTCTGTACCAAGAAGAGGTGGAAGTAGCAGTAGCAGAAGCACCCAACATCCCAGAAAAATGGTTGAGAGGACCTTTTCCGACAAGAGGACCATCCCCGTGTAAGAACACCACTATAACTTTAACCATACGCTTTCGTTGTTATGTATATTCATTATTTTTATTTATTCTTTTCTTCAAATGGACCCAAACACACTCTCAACCACACCCCCACCCAAAAAAAAGAAAAGAAAAATGCTTAGGTCAAATCATGAGTTGATTGCATACTCGCAAATATGAGCATGGTTGTTTTAAGTGTCCGCGATTGTAGCAGTAATCGTTCTTTGCATTATACACGGTTGGTGGTGTTATTTGAATGAGTCCTTGCGTGGACGCACAAACAGGTTGAAATATGAATAACGGGATAGATAGTGCACTGCATTGCAGTAATCATTCATTCCACTATACACGATTGGTGGTATTCTTTAAACGACTCCCCGCGTGGACGCACAAACAGGTTGAAATATGAATAACGTGATAGATAGTGTGCATTGCATTGCATTGGAAGTAACCAAAACCTTTTATAATACATAGGACGGGATCAAAATAAGTGCACTGCATTGCATTGAAAGTAGCCAAAACCTAGTACAATACATGGCACGGGATCAAAATAAGCGTGGTTCGAGTTGCACCTGGCACCGCCACGAGGTGTGCTTAAGTTCGACTCAGACAGCAACCAACCCATTAACTGGTGGATTATACTGGAGAGAAGTTGCCTAAACCCAGCATGCTAATATGAATTGGGCTTGAATGAAACGACCCAGTCTAATTTGTACTGCATACTGCTCATTAGCATCGTTGCCACTTCGACCATGGTGCAATCAATTGCAAAAGAAAATGAGCTAGCAGAGAGGAAAGAGTATGGTGAATTCAGTTTCAATCTAAAATATATTATGATTATTCTTAAATCTATCAATCCAAAGTACAATATAACCTATTTCCTTGAAGCACTGGCTACATCAAATTTGAAGAAAGAGTACAATAGACATACAGGATCGTAAATTACACATATCAAATTGACTACACAATTTTATATACCACCAAACGCAACTGATAGATAGAAGGATGCTGGTAGCGTTAGATTTGGTCAATCTGTGGAGTTTACAGAAGGATAATAATGTAGTATCTCTCCTGCTGAACATCCATGACAGACAATCAATCAGAGAACAAACTCACCGCTGCCTTCAAATAAATCATTCTCCCAATTAATGCCCACCGCTCCTTCTCTCTCTACTTCTACATCCTCCTTAAATTTTATGCCTGTCAGAATACTACCATGCATGCATGCAGATATAGTACCTCGCTCTTCTTTTTCTTAATGTTGTTAATTGCTGTTCTTAATGCAAGTGTATTTGATGGATACATGTACCGAGACTCATCTTGCTTTCGAATTAATAATAGAGATCAATACTTCAGATATTATTATTAGAAATTCTAATTTCACGTTTAGGGCGCTAATTTAACTAATCAAACCTTTTATTTTCTTTGCAACAACTAAAAAGAAGCACTTAGAAATAAGAAGGGTAATTAATTATTTAATTCCTCTATATATAAGATTATTAACAAATTTCTTGGTATTTGATTATGCCTTTTGGTCTTTCACTATTATTACTTATAATTTACTCGGCCGGAATATTTTCCAACACTAATGAAGAGCAATACCACAAATAATCTCATTATTTATGAAAGAATTCGATTTGTAAAGCTTTTATATTGATTGGAACAATTTCTAATACCTTAAACTTAGATAAATATAATACCACTTGATATCCTTAGAGAATATCTAACACCATTTCAAGCAACTGACAACCCTTATCAAATATATCAGATGTTTTGTAAGAAAATGAACGACAAGCATAGATATTCGAATTAACTAAGTAGAAGATTGGTGAATTTATGTACATACATGAGAGTTATGAGAATGTATATGAGCACTCAAAGAGGCTATACATTGACTCACTTTCACCTTAATAAATATAAACTTGTGATTGATAATCTAAACGAATAATAAAAAAAGAATAAATTTTGATCACACATAATTAATAATATATACTTGCCTAATCTTTTTCAAACGATTAAGTAATCAAAGTTCATGATAAGTTTTAATTCATTTAGAATCCCATTTAACTACATTCTTAATCCCTTTAATATAAACTAAACATCTAATATACAAGCCCATTTTAAATATTACGTCATGTTTTTCCTACTTATAAATTAAAAATAATAATGCAAAGTTTATAAAATTACCATCAATTACTCCCACATATCTCAACTAATGGGTTACAATCAATTACTATCATATATTAAGTAGTTGTTGAGTTCATATATTATTATCATATTATGATTATAAATATTGTAATTATGTGTAACAACGCATTCATAAATGAAATATTGAGTAACATATTTATTAGTATGAATATAAATTTTATATTCTAATTTGACATGCATGCTATTACTCAATTCAAAATAAAAAAGAGAAATTATTTTGCCATCAGATGAAAGGAAAATCAGCTAGTAGCAAGGACTATGACACAAACATTGTACTGCCAATGACTTTAACAACTAATAAATTTACATATAATTATATGTATATATACATATATTAATTCCTCTCCATTGCAGAATGTCAAACAAATATATAGAGCTAGCTAGTTATATATCGGTTGAGGAATAAATTAAAGGCTAATACCTATGGCTACATAGAAAATATAGCAGCAGAGAATCGATGCTGCAAATTGCAGCCATATGCGTGGACCTCTCTATCACAAAGCTGCGATTTTGCTTTGAGGCAGCAGCTACCTAGCACGCCCTTCCGCCCACAATTTTGTGCTCATGTGGGCATCCATTCACCGCTGACTTTGCAGCATATTAATTATCAGAACATGCTAAATACTACTGGAAACAGCTAGCAAGCTGCGCGTGCGCGCGCACACAATGCCTTGGCTACTAGTATTGCTACACAGTGACAACTGCTATATTATCTCTATATATTCTTTATGGTCTTAAATGTTTGATTTGGAATTTATCTTTGAATGAACTAACTAGAGTTTATAAGGATGGATTTCATAATAGTGTTTACATTCTATTGCATCTAATTTCTCACAACAGATATCATATTCCAAAATTTATCAATCTTGAAAAATTTTAGTAAATTTATATGAACAGGTTCAACGTACTGTGAGATATTGTTCACATTTTATTTCAAATCATAGAGAGAGAAGTTTTGATTTTCTTGTACCGTATATGAATGCTAGAGTTTGAGTCCTAATATTTAGAGAGATAAATGCATGTGGGTTATCTAAATTTAATTGATAATTCAATTAAAAAAAGAAAAAAAAAGTTAAAAAGAAAGAATTAAGAAAAAAATTGCAAAAATGGGCACCTTCAATTTCTAATTAATGCTCTAGTTCTAGAGACTACTCAGCTATCAGTCTAACCAATCATGACAGAATCAATATAGGAGTTACAAAACTTAATAAAAAAGTGCATCACACTGCAAGTATTCAAGGCTTTCTCATCCAAAACAGTTTTTTTGATTTAATTAGTACGACATTTACCTTATTAACCAGCAAGAGAAAAGCTACATTTCTATTGAAGGGATTAGTTATTAGTCTCTCTCCCAAAAACAAGAGAACAAAACATGGAACTATCTTATTGTCTCATTTGTTGATGATGTTAATTTCTTGTGGTCCTATCCCCATTCTGCAGTACTAATCTCCAAGGTGTACCTTTATCTCTGATCACACAGTCTCTTTTGCATCAATCATTCCATATTGCATGCTTCATCATTCTCATAAACTAAAAGTAATGGGGGAAAAAAGTGCTAGAGAGATATGTACCGAAGAAAGAACCAGCTGTTTCTAGAACTCCACGCAAGATCTTTCAGGCTGAGAATAGGGTTTAAATTTGGGGAAAATATATTAAAAACAAAAAGGTTACGCCAAATTAAGAAAAATGTATGAAACGAAAGAATCAGCGAACCATGTAGTTAGGAAAACCATATAGCATTTTTAGACAGAAACTTTCTGACTTCCAAGTGTAAATTAGTTCTTAGCTAGATCTGGAATCATATTCAGCACAATGAAATCACTTACCCTAGTAGAAAAAGCAAGCAAATCATCATATACATTCATCTTCAATCAATCATATTTCAAGAAAATTAAGGACTAGCTAGTTAGATAAACAATAATCAGTGATGACATTAAGTATATAAATCTAGTTATAATATTATTAGGCATGCGCTAGCTATATATAATTCATAAATTCTGGTTACTTGAAGGGATCGTTATACTCTCTGTTGTTTGCTTCGGGGATCGGATTCCACTCCCACAGTCGGTCCGAGAAGGCAGTCGGCAGTGTGTTGAGCGGAACCAATGGCTGTGATTGCGGCGGCAAAGTTGAGAATTGTGAGTGTTGGTGGTGGTGGTGGTGATCGTTGTAATAGTGTTGCTGCTGCTGCTGCTGGTTGATGGAAGCTTGTTGGTAGGTTAAAAGCCTATAGAATTCATCGGCAGCAGTGGAAGAGAAGGGTGAAGAAGAAGATAGGGCTGCTGCCGGAAAGAGAGTGGTGGTACTAACGGCTGCTGCAGCAGCAGCAGCTTCTTCCATTAGTGAAGATGGAAGACCAAGTGAAGTACTGATTGCAGACATATTTGGACGGTAAACATTTTGTTTGGACAGTCCAAGAACTGTTGTAACATCTGAGCAACTACAACTTCCGTCAGTGTCAGTAGTCATCTTCTCAGCCGTCGCCGTAGACGTATCCATTTGTTGCTGTGATGATTGCCCGCCAAAAGCTTGGAATCTTTCCACGACAAAATGATGATGATGAACTGCATCTTGTTGATGATGAGGTGGATATAGTTTCTTATCTGATTGCGTCGTGGACGTGGTTGACACTGATCTCGAAGAAGATGCTCTTGACGTTGAAAGTGAACGAGGAAGAGAAGGATGATCTTCGACTCCAGGTCTTTTGTACACACGGCAAAGAGAAATCTCTGTCTGAAAAAAATGTTTCAGAAGAGAGAATATCAAGAAATTTTTCATGAAATGAAGCAATTTTGGAGAAGACAAGGGGGTTGAAACGTAAAATCTTTCGACATTTAGGATCTGTCATTCGTTATGAGAGAAGTAAGGAGAAATTTTGAATAGACATAAGTTCATGCATGTTGTAATTAAATTTTTGAGAACAAGTATAAACAAAGATTAAATATTCAATCAACCCCATTAAATTATACAAGGGTGAAAACTTCTATAAGTACTGTCAGGAATAATTTTCCAGCAAAAATTTCTATCCTTCTCAATCAATCCCTTCTGTTTTCTTTATTGTTTCATTTTAATTTCTCTCTCAATGGATCGATGCATGATTGTATCGAAAATCCTTTGGAAAAACTTACGAACTAGGGTTCAAGATGAGATTCTCTGCAATCAAAGACAAACATATAACTTCATGAACAACATGTGGGTTTCTGATTGTTTCTCGGGAATTAATTACCTTCTGGTATCGTTCAGTTTCGTGTTGAGGCAGTCGGTACTCGTTCATAATCCAACTGGTTCTGATACCTTTAGGAGCTTTCCCGGAATAGAAAACTAGGGTTTTCTTCAACCCAATTGAACGAGAATTTTCACTTTTGATCATTCTATCAGCTCCAGTTGCTTTCCAATACCCAGAAGTGGTAACTCGATTAGGTCGGTCCCCATTTCGGTACTTTCGGTCTCTGGGCACATAGAAAAACCATTCCTTCTCCCCTATGGCTGCCAAAGCTAGAGCATCCAAAAACAAATGAAACGAATCACAAATTTATATACACAGATTTGGATGATAAAATTGAGTCGAAGTATATAATACAAAGTAGCTAAGCTAGCACATGATACATAAAGATTATTAAAATGAAAGATAAGATGATTGATTACATCGGATGCCTTGGAAGAGAGGGAGAACATATTTATATCTAAATATAGATATATTTACCGGGAAGTTCCCAAGGGTCATAGCGATAAAGATCAAGAAAAGTGATGAGTTCAACATTGAAACGTTTGCCCTCGACCTTACGGCGAAGGTAGAACTCTACAAGTTCTTCCTCGGTAGGATGGAAACGAAAACCCGGCATAACCATATCATGCTCGTGATCATCTTTATCGTTGTTGTTGCTGCCACCGTTGTTGTCGTCGTCGTTGCTCATAGTTGCCACTGCAATTGCCATAAACTAGAAGCGAAGCTATTAGAGGTAGCTGAATTTGTGAAATGAATGAGTTGAATTTGGGTTTATATACATGAGAAAATTGTACGAAAATTGAGTGGTGGTGTATGTATAAGATTATGCAGGTGGGTAGGCAAGACAAGAGATGCTTAATTTAGTTGTCGTACTTAATGACCAGAAGTTTCCTTGGTTGATTAATTATTGATTGATAAAAGAGGAAGAAGAAGAAGAAGAAGGAGAAGAAGAGAAAGAGCAATGGGAATTCATAGAAAGATCTACAAAGCAATGAGGGCCTACAAAGAGAGAAGAAATGCTTTAAGATGAGAAAATGACATCTCCAAATATAGGACATGGGGTGACCACATTTACCCTTCCTTGGCGGTGCTCCTTGGACCTTTCTTTTTTATTTATTAATTTTACAATAAAGTTTTTTTTTTTAGTTTTTGCTTTATTTTCAGTACCAAAATTTACTTTTCCTTAGATATTTAAAATTTATATCGTACATACAAAATTATGCAATTATACAAATTGCCTTTGCTCATTTCTTATCTCTTTCCATTCTATCCTTGTATGCTAGCTAGGTCTAATCAACCACGAGTTCTATATGTATGTATATTTTTAACAAATGAAATATATATAAAGATTTAAATCAATAACATTCATAAAAATTAGTTTAATATAAGTTAATTTAAATTAAAATTTAAATAAAATCAGATTAGATGAACGTGATTTACATTATTCAAAAAATTATTCAAAATTTTTATTAATTAATAAAATATATCTTTTTAAAATAAATTTTAATAGAATGAGTTAAATTTATTAAATAAAAAGAGAATAAATGAAAATTAATTGGAATAATAAATATAATAGGGGTATGCTTACAATGTTCTCCCTAATCTTTCACAAAGTTAATCTTTTATTAGCTAATCTAATTACCTGTCTAAACAATTTGATTAGCCCATAGACATTAGATATTAATTAATTACTTTATCAATTAGCTAGCTTTCATATGGTCATGATTTTAATTGTGTATTAATTAATCCTAATTCTTCCCTTGTTCTTGAATTTAGCAATGTAGTAGTTGTGGTGGCTATAGGATGTGGTACTATATGTCTGTGGGTTTGCTGCTAGTTATGGCAAAAAATATAAATAATATTTAACCAAGTGTTAACAGTATCCTGTACTTCTGGCGAAAGGTGAAGATAATAGGGCTAACTGCTTTATTGACTGTAAATTATATATCATTTGAATTTTTATATTATGAAAATATATCTTCTAATTTATTATTCGACTTTAAATTAATAAGTTTAAAATTTTTTATTATTAGTGTAGACTCCTCTTAATTTAAGATATATATATATATATATATTTGGAGCAATATTACTATCTGTACTAGGATAAAATTCAATTAAAATGATGGTATTAAAGAAAAAAATTTGTACTTATCACAATGATGTATTTTTTTTTAAAGTTTTTATTTTATTTTTTAATTATTCTTTTGCATGGCCAAAATTCACCAAAAAAATAATTTAATAAATTATAGTATATTACATATTTAATTACTCAAGGGCTTATGCATAGTATTCAATTAAGAGTAAAAATTGGTTTAATGAGTTATAAGAAAAACATTTAGGTCTACAATTGCTAGATTGTGGTCAGTGTTAGAAGTGAATGAACTTGTACAATAATGGTTGAATATTTGTTGGCCAAATCAATTATATACAGTCTTTCAATATCATTGATTTCTAAAATTCAACAGTACTAATGTTAGATTTACTTAATCAACAGATGGATCATAACATTGATCATTCAAAGAACTCAAATCAATAAATTAGGGCTTTCTAATAATCTTTGAATGTTCAATTAAATTGATATGATCTGTACATATGCACATAATTATTTTGATACATTCATTGATCATCAATATTAATGTAATAAACTTATATTATTTCACATAGTTATATATATTTTATTTTTTTTATTTCTGTAAATTTATCATTTATTTTTATAAAAATATAAAATATGCAATAACGATAATTTATATGAATGAGTTTGTATAAATAATTTTTGTATGCACTTTTATTTAAAGTCTTTCTTTACAAAAATATTTTAAGAGATATTACAAAAATATCAAATATTTCTTTTAATATTTCTTATTTTAAACTTGTGTGTGTATACATACTCTTAAATTATTTCATAACAAAAATAAAACTATTAGTACATGAACCCAAAGACATCAATGGAAATTAAGATTAGAAAGAAGAAAATTTACTTTTTTTTTCTTTAAAATATATAATACTAATCCATATATACATAAATATGTGTATGTATAACAAGTAATTCGAAAAAGAGGTATTGAAGTGGGGCTCTAACGGGGGACAAAGTAGGAATAGGTGGGGGAATGGGTTTACATTGCAATTTGCTAAGTGTTTTATGGATGACTCAAAAGAATCCCGTGACCACTCTTCTGTTTATGACAACTACTGCTACCCCTCTACTTTGCTCCTTTTTGTTTTTTGTTTTCTCTCTCACATCTCTCTCTCTATGTGTATATGTATACATTTATAAATCATCAATTATGCATCTTATATTTTCCATTTATACACATCAAATAACGTCGACCATTTCATAAAACATATGTATACATGAATTTAAGACAATATATCATTATAATTTTTTGTATTTAAATTTATTTTGATATAAATGTCTCTCATCTTATCGATTATAGTTATCTAATAGTTAATATTTAGATGTTATTACATGACAAAATGGTTGACTACAAGATAAATTAGGTTGGATATGACTAGCTAGCTAGTAGCTTTGCACCGCACACATCTTGAAGAGCTTTTCACATTTATTGGATTATTACTACGGGATTCAGTAATCAAATCCAAAGCGCTGCTTCTTTTTTGTGTGTGTGCGTTTGCTTTGTAATGTAAAAGCCAAACCATGTCTCATTAGAGAACTAAATGTATATGAATATGCATGCATGGGTCCCGAGGATTCCATGAAAAAGGCAAAAAAAAAAAAAAAAAAAAAAACCTTTGGTAGAAATCGATCTTTTCTGTTTCAGAAATTGAATTTGGTGCAGAAATTCAGAGAGCCAGTAAAATCCTTGCTTGCAAGCAGCAGCAGCTAGAAAGAGGTGGGAGGGAATTGACTTATTAAATTAACTAATTATTTTATTTTCTTGGGTGTTTTTCTTTTGTCTTCTTCATTAAAATTTTCGAGAGGCCTCGAATGGTTGGAAAGAATTTGGAAGTAGTCGATCGAGAAAGATTATTTATTGACTTTTTCATCATGGGAGGCGGCAAGCATATAATCTTACTTGGATATGTATGAGAAGAGAGAATTTTCAATGACAATGACAATCCTCCTTATCATCACATCATTGTTTTTAATTAGGATTAATCCTTCATCGCCCTGATAATTTAAATTTCATTATTTTAGTTAATTAATATATTAATTTAAATACTTTTACAAAGTAATTACTTGATTCAGAACCTTTGATTATTAGATAAAAATAAATATCAGTAGTATAAATGTCATAAAACCTCCCTTTGTAACTTGAATTCGAACAGAATAAAAATTGTATCAAGATCTATTAACTAAATTAGTGTGTATAAATTTGAAACTTATTTGAAATGGATTTTATGTATCTTGTATCTATTAAAGTAAAAGTTAAAATATTAAATAAAAAATTTAAAATAATTAACATAATTTTTTTAAATAATAATATAAATAATTTAAAATATAAAATATAAAAATTAAAACAATTAATGTAAATTTAAAACAGATAATATAAAAATTTAAAATAATTAA
>CP135546.1:91258-102098 GCA_032402905.1 Khaya senegalensis | reverse complement strand
AAAAAATTAAATAATTATGAATAAATTTAAATTTTATTTATTAAAAATAAAATAAATTTATTTTTTAATTAATCAATTCATAATTAGAAAAAAAAAATTTTTTTCACAAAATTTATTATATAATAAAATTATCACAATACTCAAATACAAGTTGTTTGAGTATTGACAACACCGCCCTTCAGTATGTCTACAAACAACAGTTTTTGAAGTACTAAGAGAAAAAAGTCCCAATACAACCATGCGAATGGATTAGACAACGATACAGCTATGTGACTTGGATTTATTTTGAACAGCGACACTCACGCCACTTAGTAGTTGGGACGCAATGCTTTTTGAGTCAAGCCGAGGTCCATTTCGGTTAAGCCCAAATATGCACCATGATGGGTTAGGCAAAGCTCCCTTTGAGCCCAACTAGATACATTTCACTCGAGCTTCAAACATGCTAGAATACAAACCACAGATTTTGTATACCGTACCGTTATTTATTTATTTATTTTTTAAAATCTAAGCATTTTCTTATGTTATGTGGGTATCAATTAATTTAATCTGAAAAATCTCTTGTGATTATATAAGAAATCTTGAGTTCCAATCCTGCTTGCACCAGCCTTTCAGTTTGGTAATCAGAATACAGAAAATCGAAACCGAAGGCACCAAAATTACAATCCAACTCCAACAAACCAAACCAAGAAATCTAGTCGGGACAAAATATACTGGGAATGTGTAAAGAAACAAAATCATCGCCAGAACCCAGTAAACAAGGCTACAACCCTCAAAAACAAGTCTTTTTATCCCTTCTCTACACGGCTATATCCAACTCAATGTCCCCTTCATGGCTTTATAATCAGAAATATTCAGACTCTCAGTTCAAATACAATTATTCCAAAGATCGGTTTCGTAGTTTTACTATACACAGGCTAGGAAGAAAAGGAACACCAAAAAGAAATTGCATTTTGATGCAGATGGTCAAGTAAAATCCTGAGATGCCAGTTACAGAAGACTATCAAGTTGATAGACTAATAGGAAAAATAATAAAGATTATAATTCTTGAATTAAATACATAAAAACAAGAGTAGACTTTCACACTTACGCAAGTACTGAAGCCAGTATGATTTCAGATTAGTTTGTGCGGGATATGGTGAAGATGAAGCAAATACCTGTATTCTGGTTGTGGCAGCCGATCAAATTGCCTTACTATATGATTGAATTTGTTGAATAGCATATAGTTTGTCTGCACATTTGAGTAATTGCATTTCTGTACCTGCTTGTCACTGAAACAATCTCTCATATTTTTACTGTGGCAAGCCTGCTTGAGTTCAAAATCGCAATATGCATGGCCAGGGAGAGGGCATGCTGCAAGTTAAACAAGATGAACTACTTAGACTTGTTTTCTGATAGTTTATTCCTCAGATCCTTGAGAGCATCCACAACTTTGGAATCAAGATTGTGCTTTAACAATCTACCTTGAAAGGAATGCGATCTGACAAAGCAAAACAACCAATCAACAATATAGGTATCAAGATGCAAAGTTTACTTCTCATGAATGATAATCAGCCAAAGGAAAAAAACAAAAAATGATTCTGATGTAAGCTCCGCTAGAATAAATAAGTCCAACTTGTAAGCAGGTTAAAGTAATCTTTTTTTACACAAATTGAACTCAAAGACTTAGTAGTTAACAAGATAGGATACAAGTAAGCCGCCCTCACACGTATAGAACACACAAACTACTGGTGCAAACGGGCCCACATGACCAAAAACTAAACCGAACATAGGTAAACAAACATAACAGAAAAATACATGACAAACTTAGCTGTATTATCATGTTAGACCTTTGTTCTTGCAACATCATCTCAACCTCCTTCTGTGATGATTTAATCTACACATAGATCATCAAAGAGACAAAATTAATATAGTACAAACAGTAATTTGTTCAAATGATGATTTACAGATAAAAACAAAATCAATGTCAAAGAGAGGTGTATATCAAAATAATGTAACAAAACAAAAGATATATGAATACCTGCTGCCTATAAAACTATGTTACGTGTAAACTGCATATAGTCATTAATTTTTTTAAAAGCTTAAACTTTGATTAGCAAAACTGTAAACCCTCTTATGAAGCAGAATTTCATTTTTTTTTTTTTTAATGTAGTCAAGCTGTCTGTTTTATTTGATGACAGCTTAAGTTTCCCAGTTATTTATTTTTATTTTTTCTTGAGAAAGATATGAAAAGCAAGAGCAATATCGACAATGCTAAACTGCCTGCAAATGAAAGAATAAAAACCATTACAATCTATATTATGATAACCATGACTGACCTCAGAAACCAATACCTTAGAACTCCAGATGAAGGCTCCCTGGGAATGATCAGAAAAGTTCTTAGGTTACAAAGAGAGCATGTATAAACCAGTGTAGATGTGCATTACTAGGTGAAACAGTTATGTTAAGATGCTTACAACTTATTGTTACAACCATTCATTAGAAATTAGTGTAGCAAGGTATTCCATTTATTGAGTACTAAGTTCATATTTTGGAGCAAACAGATGAGATGGTAAAAGGATTCTACAAGAAAATTAACATGTCCCATGATTACTACAAAAACTCTGAGGAGAGTGCATACTGCTCCATATGCTGCATGCTGCTGACAATGATCGGAAGTCACAACCCAAACTTTGGGGCATCCATCCTCTCTCAAAGCTACAATCTGTTACATAAACATGATGCCAGCCTGCTGATCAGAAAACAACAGTAAAATCACATTTCAAACCACCCAACAAAATACACACACAAAGATTATAGCAAAAAAATTCCAACAGCACATTACGATCTGAGATTTTTTAACAACATACTGTGGGGAAAACATAAGCACAGCTCATCACATAAGGTGACCCTTTTGGGTGATTGCTGCCTTTACTGTTTCCAATGTAGTTTAAAATTGTCCCTTGAATCAATAACAACCTAAAAGAACATACTAATAAGTGGAAATAAATTTAAACAGAATTCTACCTCAACACATGCAGTATAGCAACAGAGTGAGATTGAATTAAAAAATAAAATGATCTATGGAGAAAATAAGTTTATGGTAAAGTTCAAAACGCAAGAGGAATCCTTACTAGAAGTTATAGAAGGGGGGGTGGGGGGTGGGGATGGGGATCAAAAGCATCTAATACTATAATATCAATTTTGATAGGATGAAAGACAGTCATAACCATAGAGTACAAAATCATATGCGCACACATTAGTTTCAATCACTATGGGGAGGTGAAAAGATTAGCATTTATGATTCAAAGAGGCTATACTTGGAGATACCATTGCTTCTGAAACAAGAATTGTTGAACTTTCCACACTTGTTTAGAATTAAGCTCTATTCCATATTATATTGCTGCCATAATTATTTCAGTTTCCATCATAAAGATGTATGAATGTCGAGATCCATATCAAAATCCATATCCAGATATGAAAATCCTAGCTATTGGCTAGCAGACAAATATGTTTGTTTTCATCAACATGATTCAAAGTTTAATCAGTCAATCATGAACTTTAGATCCATAACATTACTGATAATTAATAGTTCATTTGATCATAAAACAGAGAATACATAAGTGGAGGTGTCCAATCATTTAATATATTAAGAACAGAAGAAATATAGTTGATCTTCACAATATAAAAGAATGGAAGGGATATCAGACTAGAAGTAAGACACGTTTGTGAACTTAAAAATCCACACATTTTAGACTGAAGAATTCTATCATTTATATTGTCAAGCAGAAATCTTTGATTCTTACCTCTTTTTCAATCCATGCATCAGCACATGTTTCTCCGGAGTAAACTACATCAACACTGCAAAATTCTGAACTCTTGACATCATAGACTTCAAATGAATTTAATCAATAACAAGGAAATTTCATTCCATAATGTAACGGTAGAACATAAAGTCATTCAACTAATAAAAGAATGACAGCCCAAAACTTTTAAGTGACATCAATTAACCAACTCCATGGGAATAATAACAAAATTTAATTTCCCGGTAGTTTCTTTGGTAAAACATACATACATACATACATGGTCTTAATAACAAAAACAACAGAACTGAAAATTTCAAGAGTAAACGAATTAGAAAACAATGTAATCCTGCTTTAGGTTCACAAATAATACCCAATAAATTCTTCCTTGTGTGTAGGCAGTCCAGACAGCGTCGCATCAAATACAACTACCACTTTAACCTCTGTAAATATTTCAGGAATAATCACATAAGCTTGTAACATCAATGTAAAGAAAACAAATAACAAGCCAATTATCAGAGCATTTGAGATGAAATTGAGTTAACACTATATGCAATTGTGGAACATTACTAAGTACATTTATGGAGAAATGAAAATAATAATTATAAACATTTTTATCTTCATCTCTATCCATGCAGCTCTAGCATTGTAAATCTTTGTGTTGAAAAAACATATTCTGTGAAGAATTCCTAATGGCTGAACCATGAAAATTCATTTTTCCTCTCTTTAACTTGTTTGTCCCTTTATAATTTATTTGTGACCAATATATACTGCAATATCTAAGAGACAAACATGAAACATTCAAGCACTATTAGGTCATCAGGGAAGCCCTTCAAAGAAGAAAATTTAATAGCAAAACTAAATGAAATATTAAAGTAAACACCAAGGGAAGCTTTTAATTTTCAAGGTACCACTTCTTATCAAGAAATCTACTATCTAAGATATATGAATATTGATCATGAGGAAGTTATGCACTAGAAACTGTTAGTGTCGGTTAGGTTATGTTCTATCTTAGAGCTTTATACTTGTTTTTAAAAATTTTGGATTTTTTAATAAATAATAAGCAACTAATAGCATTTGTTTTCCATAGCTCAAAGAATCTTATGACTCTTGATCAATTTCCACATTCACCTTCTAAATTTTAACAATGTGTGTTGAAATAAGCCAATTAAAGGACAATTCTGAAACCAAAAATATTTATACTCTACATGAGCTGCCTGAACAGATAATAACCCAAATATCAATTGAGACAGTGGCATCATATAGGCAAGTAACACCTGTAATCTTCAATTTCGTTGACTTCAATTACTTTTTCTCATCCTCATGATCCAAACCTTTATCCAACATTACAGAGGTTGTCTACATTGAACTTAGTGCAGCTGTTAAGTAACGAACAATCCAAATACTAGAGCTGATAGGTAAGAGATCAAATAATAATATTCAAACTCCAACATATCCTACACCTACAAGGTGGATTCAAACACAAAAACAAGTACAAACACAAACAACAGCCAGGGAATTCAATGACAAGATGTCTTGGCCAAACTGAATATATAACATGTTACATAACCTCTAAATGCAAAAGCTTAAGCTAATAGGCAAACATTTAACAATAATTTTCAAGCTTTAACACCAGTGGCTCACAACAAGCACTATATGCACAAGGTACCAATTGTGTTATTTTGCATCATCTTTCTATTAGAAACGAGATAAAAGGTACAGACCTCTAATCATACTGAATGCTACAAGTTCATCAATTAGCTTCTGGCGAGCGACATCTAGCCTGCCTTTCATAAAATGTTTCTTGAGCTTTGGCCAATAGCCACAGACATTATACCCATCAACAAGCAACACAGGAACAGCACTGTCCAAACCCTGGTTTGTACTGTAAAAATTATTTAGCAAACTAAAGATCCAAAAACAATACTTTCCAATAAGGTTAAAGTGGATCTCTCAAATAACAATTTCAAATAAGAAAGAAACCTGGAGAGTATATTACTAGTAAAGAGTAGAGGTAGGATCACGGTAAAGCTCTGCATCTTCAGGAATATCATCCTTCTCAACTTTTTTTCTGCGGTAACTAGTAGAAGGCCTAGGTGTGTTAGACTTCCTCTTTTGAAACTCCTACAAGGGCTTACTTGAATGAGAGGAAAACTAAATTCCGATACCAGTTTAAGATAAATAAAAATATTACCAACCTTCCATAACTTCAAAAACTGCAAATTCTGCTTGACATTAGATGTAATTCTTGGAGGTGTTGGATCAGAATACTAGCAGCAGAAAGCCAGTTAGAGGCAACAAATTTGACAAGAAAACGTACTAAAGCATAAAAAAAAATTTACAAATCTACAAAATTTGTTATGGATCAGACATCACTCCTGTACTCATTATAATGCCAGGAACACTCTTTAATTTTGTACATATATGAAATAACCTTGAAGCAAAACACAGGATTGTATGATTCAAGATTTGCCCAAATATCTTCCATAAAAACTGTTCCTGAAGCAATCAACCAGGTTACTAAAAGCCAGACTAATATCACTAATCACTAAGCTTTAACTACTTGATTAAGAGGACAGAATCAACTCCCTATCTGTGTCTTCTCAAACCATGCATAACAAAGTTTTAACTACTCGTTTCGAGTATTTCCCAGTTCAGGAAGCACAATCGACTCCCTAATGTACCATTAATCACTAAAAATACTAAGATTGTCTTACCCTTGTTTTCATTTGCTTAAATTCTAACTCATATCTTAGTTGGGATCATTCAATAAGCATAATGATCATGACCAGCTAACATAAGATAAAAATATCATCATCTGCATCATGATCATGACCAGCTAATAAGTGAAAATTGTAAATGTGAAAATAAAAATTAGAAACCCAAAGACACAAAAACTCATTATTTTTAAGTATCCCATCTCTTTCCAAAAAGCTTTTCTTGCAACTTATTTCGATTCACGACAAGAACCCATATCACTAAAAGTACTCCCATCAAAGAGAGCATGTTATAAGAGATAAGATAAAGAGAAACCTTAGGAGAAGGAGAAGATTGGGACTTCCTGCTGCTGTTGCTCTTTCCCATTCCTATAACAATCTTGAATGGAGATGAAGATGAATTAGAACATCCACAAGCACCAAAAGGTAATGTAGCTGTTCTCATGGCCTTTCGATAGGATTTACATTTACTTTATCACTTCTTCTTCTTTCATTTCAATCTTCAGTGAAGTTTGTTGCTTTCAAATTCTGCGGGGTTGTGGCTTTGGTTATGAAATGGAGGTGTGGATAACATTGTGACACAACAGTCCAGTATAAAGACATCTGGTCTGGGTTCGATTTCAGACTTTCTGACTGAGGAGGGTAAGTAAACGACTTCTCGTTTGTTTGGAATCAACTAAATGACAAGCCGTTTTGTAATGAATGTCGTGCCGTTGGTAAGTGTAGTTCACAGATGACAAGTAGGTTTGTTATGTATATTACAAACGACAAGGCTTTCGATAATTAGGGACCATGAGTTAGACAAGTGACAAGCCTATATTTTAGGATGCTTAAGTCCTCAATTATATATTGTTTCACTAATAAAGCCTTAAATTCTCTTTTACTCTTTTTTTTTTTTTTTTATCATTTAATTAAAAAAAAAGAATAAATAAGTTACATATGACCCATTTAGGAAAAAATTAGTCTATTTTTTTTTTTTTTTAATGTGAATATGTGGGAGACTTTGTATTTTTTTTAACTATCATTTTTCTATTTAAATTTGTAAACATAAAATTAAACTGTCAAATAATTATTTAATTATAATCAATGACTAATATTTATTAATAGTTAAGTTATTCATACTCAATAATTAATAATTTTAAAGCATAAAGATTGTGATTCATTTTTAAAGTATTTACTTTCTTATTCTAATAGTGTAACATTAAAAAATAATAACTAATCGCTGGTTTAGGTGCTTAAAAAAATAGATTTCAGTGTCTTGAAATAGAAAATTTATTAGTTATTTATCTTTTTTCCAAACATAGAGGACCTATATGGAATTCATCCTCCGAATTTAACTCTCCTGAACGACAAGTCGTTCGAAGATTCTAAATCCATAGCAGATAGATGTAAGTGTTCTGGAATATAAAGTTTATCAGTTATTTATCGTTTTGTTAAACCCAGGGGACCTATGTGAACTTTACCCTCTGCTTTTAGCGCACTCACACGAACGCCCAGTCAGTCCTAGATTTTACCTAATCCACTTACCATAGTACCACCGGATGTTCCGGAGATTCAACCAAAGTAAATGATCATTACAAAAACGGATAAGATTATTGATGTCAGCATAATCCTCATTACCTGATTCAGAACATGATCAAAATCAACGTAAAACAGAGCGGAGTGACAGCACAATGACGATAGAAGTCCACAAGGAGGCAGTATGCGTGACCGGGGCCAACGGGTTCATCGGCTCCTGGGTGGTTCGAACCCTTTTGGACAACGGCTACACCACCATCCACGCCGCTGTCTATCCGGGTTCCGATCGATCTCATTTGTTCACTCTCCCTGGCGCCGACAATGCTAATTTACGTGTGTTCGAGGCTGATGTGTTGGACACTGACGCTGTTTCAAAGGCGGTGGAGGGATGCACAGGAGTTTTCCACGTGGCGTCTCCTTGTACGTTGGATGACCCTGAGGACCCGGAAAAGGAACTTGTTTTGCCGGCGGTTCAGGGTACGGTTAATGTGCTGGAGGCTGCGAAGAAGTTTGATGTGAGGCGCGTGCTGATAACGAGCTCGATTTCTGCAATTGTGCCGAATCCCGGCTGGGCGAAAGATAAGGTCTTTGATGAGAGTTCGTGGACTGATCTTGATTATTGCATGTCTCGCAAGGTGGTTATTTTCTTTTAGAATTTCGGATATTTTTATTTTATTTGTTTTGACGAAATTGAATATTAATTTGTCTTATTTTGATCGAAGTCAACTACGGAAATCTAATTGTTTAATTTCTTGAGTAGTTAATAGTTGGGGTGATTGAGTTCAAGAGAATGTTTGTGAACAATTGGGTAATTGTTTACTTGATGAATTTTGTTGTCTAATTTATGAATAATGACTAAAGAGTATGTCCAAAAGTGTTCTTAGTGTTACCATAATCACTTTGAGTAGCCAAAAGTGTGTTTTGTGTCTATTTGGAGTTTGGTTGAGCTAGAGAAAATCTTTTCTGGATTAGGGAACACTTAAGAGTGAGTTTTGGGGAAGTGGTAGAGCTTTTGGGTTAGAAAATGCAAATCACTTTTTGGTTAAGCATTTATATGTTCTTTCCCCTATTTTTATAATAAACCATTTTCATATGTCTAGAAATAGCTTTTGTTAAATTTATGACTAGATGGCAAAGGTTTTTTTTTTTCCCCCTTTTTTTTAACAAAAATTGAGGCTATGAGATTATATTTTATAATTCCCTATAACTTAAATTGGAAATCAAGGCCAATCTGCATAATTTATATATACATTTGTGAGTGATTCAAAATACCCATTTGTGGTTGGGTTGTTGTATATCCTGTTTCAGTTAATACATTTTGTTGGTTTTGTGCATGTGTGTGTGTGTGTGTGTGTGTGTGTGTGTGGTTGTTTGAATGAAAAATGAAAAATGTAAAAGAAAAGATTCCATTATTTAATCATGTTTGATTTCAATGAATTAAAGTCGTTTTTGTCCTGCATTTTGTATTTTGTTGGTTCTGGCAGAAGTGGTATCCAGTGTCCAAGACATTGGCAGAGAAAGCAGCCTGGGAATTTGCAGAGAAGCATGGGGTTAATATTGTGGCCATTCATCCTGCTACATGTCTTGGCCCACTCGATCAACCTTATTTGAATGCGAGCTGTGCTGTGTTACGGCACTTGTTACTGGGTTCAAAAGATACTCAAGAGTATCACTGGCTGGGAGCCGTACATGTTAAAGATGTAGCAAAGGCACAAGTCTTGCTCTTTGAATCTCCTGCCGCTTCTGGTAGATATCTTTGCACAAATGGTATCTTTCAGTTTGCTGATTTTGCTGAAAGAGTCTCCAACCTCTTCCCTGAATTTCCAGTTCACAGGTTTGTATTTCATACACCCTCACGCTAAATACTAATGGTTTGCAATGAAAAAAAGTGTTGTTTTATGTCATTTTGGTGCTTCATGATTTTGTTTTGGGTTGTTGTCATTCCCAATAATAGAGAAGACCTAAATCAAATCTTTTAATCGTGGCCAGAAAAAATGTGACTCTGTAAATCCCGAATATGATTTGATAATCAACGTCTATATTTGGCCTGTTGGTGCTTTTAATATCTATTTGAATTTTGATAAAGCAGTCATTATTGTTTTAAGTTATCATAGGACACTGTATGGTGATTTGGTTAATTGTGGGGATTGCTTTTGGTGGCGTGCTGGCAAAAGTGGCAATGATGGTGAGGGAAGGGAGGTTATGAGAATATTTGAAGTTTTGCCTTTTGTTTTGAACCCAATGATGTGGCCTTGTTATAAATCACTTGTCACTGTTTGATTGTTTGGGCAACATTTTTGGAATTTAAATTTGCACTCTGTTGCCTTTTCTCCTTGGGAGTGTGCAGCTTCAACCCGGAACTGTCAAAAACCGACCCTAGAAAAATCGATTCTGAACCAGAACCGATTTTTTAGGGTAGGTTCCAGTTTCAAAAATGAAGGAACCGAAACCGAACCGAAAAATTGAAGAGCTGATTTAATTTTAAAAATTAAAAATTATTTATTTATTCTATTTTATATTTTAATGATAAAATAAATTTTAATTCATATTTAATGAATTATTCAATTAATAAAATAATAAAATATAAAATTTTTCATTAAAATTATAAAAAAATTAATTTTAAATAAATACTTTAAAGTTAAATATAGCACGTGATGTTAAATTTATTATTAAATTTGTATAAATGTAACTTTTGCGTAAAATATTATTATATTTAGTTAAATAAATTATTTATTGAAAAAAATATTTTTTATCTATTAAACTACATAGAAAGAATTAACTAATATGTTTGTAATATTTTATTTAACTTAATTTATTATATTATTT